>OZ038457.1:24296738-24342848 GCA_964036195.1 Sphaerolaimus hirsutus
CTTAATACAAATACTGTATATCCTCGAATAAGTCCCGGGGAGTTATTTTTGTCAGAATTTTTTGAGCGGGACTTATTCGAGGGGGGTATTCGAGGGGGAGTTATTAGAAGGGGGGTTATTTGAGGGGGACTTTTTTGAGGATTTACAGTAAATTTATATGTATAAATTACATAATAACATTAGTGATGGAAAAGCGCTAGAAAAAAGGGCGCCAGGCGCCAAGGGCGCATGGCGCCATTCGGAAAGTGGGCGCCAAGCGCCAAGGGCGCCACAGAAAAAGGGCGCTAGGCGCCAGGGCGCCATGGCGCCATTAGGAAAGTGGGCGCCAGGCGCCAGGGGCGCCACGGAAAGAGGGCGCCATGGCGCCATTTGGAAAATAGGGCGCCAGGCGCCAAGGGCGCCAGGATAAATAAGTGCCTCAAACACCCTGCATGTGCTAACAATGTTGCTACAGCACCGTGGACACACATTCAATTCTTAATTCGCGTTCACCAGGATTTAATGAACAAAACACGACTAGCGACAACATTGTAATGAACAAAAACATTACGAATTCAATGGAAATTGTTATTTGACAACAATCTATTCACTTACAAATAGACTTTTCCAATCAATGCGTCCTTGAAATAGACAAAAAACGGAATTGCAACGATTAGAATCCGTTTATTTATGATTTTGCTAGTAGGATGGTCCATCATTCTTGTCTTCTGATCCGTCAGACACATTTGATCAACCGTTTGGATGAACGATTTCCACCCACTCACACCACATTGTCCATTTTTCTGGTGAATTTAGATCATCCACGGATGCGTTTTCACTTTTTTTTCATTTACACAGCACTCACCTTGAAAAGCTGGTGGCGCCTTTTTGGCGCCCTTTTAAAGCATGGCGCCAGGCGCCAAGGGCGCCACGAAAAAAAGGGCGCCAAGCGCCAAGGGCGCCATGGCGCCTTTCAGAATGTGGGCGCCAGGCGCCAAGGGCGCCACAGAAAAAGGGCGCCAAGCGCCAATGGCGCCATGGCGCGGCGCCCTTTGGCGCCCTCAAATGGCGCCAGCGCCATGGCGCCATTCCATCACTAAATAACATGTTTAAATCCATAACGATTTTGACATCTTTAATCCAAAAAGGTTGTGTAGATCATTTTAACTTTTGAATGGTTCAAATCGACCCAGAAATGGCCAAAATATAAATTTCACAAGATTTTTGACATGCTACACGCAGGACCCTGAAGATGCGAAGTGCAAATCCTATGTTGGCCACGTTACAAAAAAGGGACCTCAAGTTGTCGGTTTAAGTTACTCCGGGTCGTGTGTGGGCAAAAGTGTGCTAATGGACACATCACCATTGTGCAGTATGCTCAAAGCTGAAATGGGCAAATGGTGATAGTGCTTAGTCTTCATTAATGAATATTGTTTTAGAAATGGCTGAGATATATTTGAGGTGCGATATTCAGGTGGCAGTACCACACGCTGACAAGTGTCAAGTCAAGTATCAAATGTTACGTAAAATGTCAAAAAATTGACAAGTGTCATGCAAAAAACAACACTCAAAACACACGATAAAACGCTTTTCAGACAGTTTTACATCATAACAGTAAGCGGTATGTTCCCAACTCGTCATAATCCATGGTCATGTTCTGAGTGGCCAAGCGCCAAATCATTGTGGAAATGTTTTTGACCAGGGTTGGCAAAATCTCAGAAAATAATAAAAATAAAATTAAAATAAAATGGAATATTCAAGAATAAAATAAAATAAAATAAAATGGAAAATTTAAGAATAAAAATAAAAATTGTATAAAAATTCGAATTTTTGTAAAAAATTTGTAAAATTGTATAAAAATTCGTATTTTTGTAAAATTGTATAAAAATTAATATTTTTTGTAAAATTTTGTCTCATTGCTTGAGTCTCTACCTGTTGATTCATGGATCTTGGGGCAGTCCCAAGCATTGTAAAGTGTCAAATGGCATGTAAAATGTAATGCAAAGTGTCAATTGTCATGACAAATGTAAAGTAAAGTGTAAATTATCATGACATGTAAAAATTAAAGTAGGTATCAATTGTCAAGCAAATTGTGTTCAAATCTCATGTTTTATTTCAAAATCTTATGTTTTGTATCCAAATTATGTTGTTGTTGACTTCTGTGAAATCTTATTTGAACATTTGGATACAAAAACGTAAGATCTGGATAAAAACATACTATGGATCCAAAAACACAAGATTTGGATACACAATTTACACTTAGCATGACATTTGTCATGACAATTGCCACTTAGCTTGAAATTTTACATGACACTTGACATTTTGCATGACAATTGACATTTTGCATGACAATTGATACTTTACTTCACATTTGTCAGGACAATTGACACTTTGCATGACATTTTACAAATGTGCCCGGCACACTCCAGTAGTCCTTCTACTGAAAATGCAAACCAGTATTATCAATAATTGTAACTTTACACTTGCAGCTAGCTAACAATACATACTGCATGCAGTTGTTGAAAAGTAAGGGAAAAATTTGTCACAGGGTTTTCATGTATAGGTCTAATTATAACATTGTTCTGGCCTTGCATGCATGTTTCTGATTTTTTGTAAAAATTTTGTACAATCTTTGTAAAATTTTTGTAAAATGTGTCATTTTATTTTATTAATGACTTTTGGGAATAAAATAAAATAAAATAAAATGAAACAAGAATAAAATAAAAATAAAATAAAATTTTTATACAATTTTTATACAATTTTACTAAAATGAATTTTTATAAAACCAACCCTGTTTTTGACACATAAATAAGATCGGCAGACAACACACATTGTATGAAACCTACCATAGTCCATCCGAATAATGAACAAAAAATTATACAGTATTGTCCATCATAATATTTCGTTTTTACTATGGAAAAATTAATTACAAAATTTACCACAAGATTTTATTCATTTAGGTATGGTAGAATTCTGCGAAAAAGTATGCTCTCCACTCGATTCATTTCATTTCACTATACTCTGTATAGCATGCGCCATGTGTTTAATGACGAGCTATGACAAGTATGACAATGAAAGTCTATGACGAGGGGGCACTCTGACGCTTTGGGCGTAAACCCAGTAAGCAACAGACAAGCGTACAGGTCAAAATTGCAAGGGTCCATAACGTACGGGCACACCGCACAATGGTATGGAACTATAGTCACAGTCACACTTTTGGCTAACCGCCTCAAGAACCATGCATTGCTTTCGACCTGGCACAGTTGCGCACGAATTGCTTCACGCTCTCGGCTTTCAGCATGAACATGTGAGACCTGACAGGGATAAGTATGTCGAGGCTAGTTTGTCTACAATATTGTACAGGGTGCGGCAATTTTGACGCCCGCTCTAGATTTTGAATAACTTGTCACTGGGTAGTTGGATTAACGTCAAATTTTAGGTCAAGATTAACACCTATATAGGAAAGGATCCCTCAAAATATGGCTGCGATAACTCCACTAGCTATCAAGTTCTTCATGCAAACGCGTAATTGTCACTACCAACACCTCGTGATCATGGGCGGCGCAAGGTCCCAATTTGTGCTTGTGACATTCACAATCACATTGACCGAAATTTGACTTTGTGACACTTTTTACTAGGGACTAGTGGTGATGTAAAAAGCCCCAACATTTTCGCGCAATGGCGCTTTTACATCACTATTTTACGCCGGACCGGGATCGCGTTTTGTGAGAAATACCGTATTCCCTCGAAATTGGTGCCATTTTGGATTCTATGGCACCTCTCCACGCAAATGGTGCTGAGCTGGTAGCACCACTCAATCAAAATTGTGTCATTTTCCCACCACTAGCACCACTCAGGAGGTAAATCCGTGTGTAGCACAGCACATCATGCATGGACATTTATATATACTCAGTTGCGATATTTGAGTGAAATTTTGCCTGAAAGTTGATTAAGCAAATACTGAATCTGCTTATGTAATTTCAAAGATATCATCATAACTCTAGATATATATCACGGCCAAAGGGTTGTAATCATAGGCGGCGCAAGGTCCCAATTTGCGCTTGTGACATTCACATGAGCCAAAATTTCATCTGGTGACACCTTCTTATTGGAGCCTGCATGTGAAGTTGGCAGCGAGCCAAAAATTTCTAAATCACTTAAAATATAAACAAAATTGGCTAAACATAGGTATATAACCATCTATATTGATGAAAATGGTGATTATGATGGTGAAAATTGGCAAAATGGAACAAATTTTGGCAATTTTGAGATTATTTTGAGCTTTCACTCTTGTTTGTACAATATATGAAATTTATGCTTGTGACACCGAAAATTCTGTTTGTGACATTCACAAGCGCACAAGCACTTACGCCGCCTATGGTTGTAATTATGAAAATGTAGCGAAATTCATGGGCTTTCCAAAAAGTTTTTGGTATGGGTTGTCACCAGAGTTGGAAAAACGTATTTACGTTTACCCAAAATACCCAGTTATTTGGGTATTTATACTTACATTTATGTTTAAGTTTTCCAAAAATACGATTACGTTTTGTTACGTTTTCCTGGCACAATTACTCGGGTACCAGAGAAAACGTAATAATCCAAGCACGCGTCTGCCAAATGTGCTCTATTACTAAGTCACATATTGATTTTGTGTAAATAGTTATACCAATTGGACATAATGCAAATTGTGTTGTGTAATTGTCGTTTTGACAGTGCAAATATTCTAAATAAATGTAATCAAGCAATTTTAAATGTAATCAATGTGTCAATTGTTGAATGTGAACAGTGTGGTTAATGAATAAAAATAAATATTAATACCTATAAATACAAGCAGAAAATGGAAAGTGTGTATTTATGTGTGTGTATTGTGCATTAGACAACCTTTCACTGTTTTGTTTCATTCATATTGTGCTGATGTTTAGCAGAAATGTAATGTTTGATGAAGAAGTGTTGTAATCCAAGAGCTTGCTAAACTGCGAGGCCATCAGCCAGCACCTACATTCATTTACAAAGACAAAAATTTCAAAAAAAATATTTTGTTTGCTATGAAATGCGAGTGAAAAATGTGGATGGAAATCATGAATACAGTCACAACAATGGTCTTTTCAGAAGCTCTGCTCATATGGGGTACTTCTTGAAATTTTTACATTTACGTTTTCTTTTACCTATTCCTTGGTATTTTATAAATACCTTACGTTTTAGTATTTATACTTTAAATTTGGAAAAGGTATTTACGTTTACGTTTACGTTTTCCAAAAATACCGGTATTTGAACATCTCTGGTTGTCACTCGAAAAGTTGTCATCTCGGGCTAATCTTAAAAATTAAAATGTTGAGAAAACCTACATAAAATGACGGCGATACCGACATCCAGAACTAGATTCCTCAGTTGAGACGCATAATTTTTTAATGACAAAACTAATTGTCTGGCATTTCAGATAACTGCGAGTGATCCTTCCATGTTCTACAATTATGAAAAATATGCACGCGATGATATGGTTACTCACTCCACACCATATGATTATGGATCGGTGATGCACTACCGTTCGTTTAAATTTTTCGTTAAGCTTTTGTTATACCCCCCCCCCCCCCTCCTCGCTTAACACCCCTCAAAATTTGCAATATGAAACATCCACCCCCCTGGGGTATTTCGATACGGTATTTTGAAACGGTATTTTGAAATACGGTATTTTGAAACGGTATTTTGAAATACGGTATTCTGAAACGAGGGGGCGATCCTGCAAGTGGCTAAGTGTCGAGTAACGATGGCGAACCCTCTCGAAAAAAGTATTGAAATTTTTTAGTGTTTTTTAACTGAACTATCGAATTTCGAATTTTTTCTGAAAAGAATTTTCCAATTTAGTTTTCGAATTTTCGTATTTTTGGAGTCGGTTTTACAGCACAACGATAAATAGGCGCTGATGCGACAAATTCAGTGCAGACAAATTGCAAATACTCAAGAACGCTTAGACATATCCACCCCCAAATTGCGCGATCAGCGAACTTTACTTGCCACATACCATTTTTTATTTGTTTGCCCACTTGTGAAATCACCTGCTGTCTATATCACTATATCTCTTTATTTGAACCATCCACAATTTCAGCAAGAGACGCAGGGGTGATTCCACTGAAGCAAGGGGTAGAAACTGGACAAAGAACGCACCTAAGCATGTGGGATGCTTTCGAAGTCAATGTGGCATATTGCATGGATACTCTGGGTAGGTTCACATCAGGGCTATCTTGAATTTTAACCCTCCGAGTGGTTGGATAGATAGCAAATCGCTCCTCCGGAGGGATAGATAGCTGAAAAATTTTCTGGGGGGGTTGGGGGGGGGTTGGGGGGGGATTTGGGGGGGGGGTTGTGGTGGTTCGATATATAGGCTTTTTCAGGGCATAGAAGGAGGAAAAGGGAGAAAAATCCCTAAAAGTAGGTGTAAAATAGCTCAAAATTAGTATACAAGAGAATATAGTACTTAAAATAACTGAAAATAGGCAGTTAGACACATGAACTAGTGATTTTGGAGGTGAAAATCTATATATAGGTATGAAAAATAGCGATTTTGAGCGAAAATTTGGGTATAGTTTCTGAAAAATCGCTCCAGATAGGTAGATAGCTGGGCGATTTGGGGGGGGGGTTTAGGGGGTAGTAGCCCAAAATTTTGCCTCCGGGATAGATAGATAGCTGAGCGGCCTCCGCGATAGATAGATAGCTGGGCGGTTTGGGGGGACCCCCCCCCCCCCCAACCCTCCCCCATTCGAGACCCCTGGTTCACATTGAGTTCACACCAGAGTTGTTAAAAGTACTCAACTTTCCCGAAAGTAAACGTAAAAGTAAAGTATTTATTTTCTACTCACAGTAAAAGAAGGTAAAAGTTGACGAAAAATTAGAAGGGCGCACTTGTATTAGAATAAATATGGTAACTGGTACAAAAGTGTCAAAATTACAATAGGCTAAACTCAATTTTAGAAATTCTGGTGTTCACAACTTTGAAAAGTGGATATGCTTCAACTCAATCACTGAATTATAGCACTACACTTCAGGAACAGGTGCGTTGTGTCAGGATAGAGCAGAAAAGTGGTTCTGCAACAGTCACAAGGGAAGATGCAATAATCGCAAATACAAGGGCGTATATGCGAACTGCAAGAAGACCTGTGGACTTTGTTGATTTGGTGCTGTGATTTCTGAAACACTGGTGCCATTCCCGCACCCTGTAACGTGTAAAATGTCACAGAAATTTGTCAATTGTCATGCCACACTTCAGTGATAAATTCTTTTCTTTTTGTTTAATTTTACATTTATTTAACATCACATTTGACACTTGACTTTACACTTTACAGGGCTCGGGATTGCCCTCACTATTCGTTTTTAGTGAATCGTGTTTATTCTAGCGATTAGGCGACATTCACACAGTCTTACTGTGACAACAAAAATACCTATTGATTTTTCAATCATCTTTTCATCGTGAAAATTTTCATTCATCATTTGACCCCTCGATCTCGGACAAGGACATCTTTGCCTAGGACAAACATCAAACTTCATCAATCATGTACTAATCATGCACATTGCGTATTTGTCCTGTGCTGCCTCATTTACAAGGCTAATGTATTTATGAAATTTGATGTTTGTCCTAGTTGCATTTCATTTTCATCTAAAAAATGGTTGAAAAATTTTAATTTTTGTCGTCATAAACAAAAGTCGACGCGGACTTACGTTTCCCGATGAAACAAATGTTTTTCTCATAATAAAATGTTTGAAACTGCACTTTGATACCTTAAACGCACACATGAACATAAATCAGCTGTAAATTAAACGTCATAACTAGTGATGGAAAAGCGCCAGAAAAAATGGCGCCAGGCGCCAAGGGCGCCATGGCGCCATTCAGAAAGTGGGCGCCAAGCGCCAAGGGCGCCACAGAAAAAGGGCGCCAGGCGCCAAGGGCGCCATGGCGCCATTCGTAAAGTGGGCGCCAGGCGCCAGGGGCGCCACGAATAGAGGGCGCCAAGCGCCAAGGGCGCCATGGCGCCATTTGGAAAATAGGGCGCCAGGAAAAATAAGTGTCTACAACACCCTGCTTGTGCTAAAAATGTTGCTACAGCACTGTGGTACACGCATTCACGTCTTAATTCGCGTTCTTCAGGATGTAATGAACAAAAACACATCTGGCAACAAAACATTTTTCAATAAAATCCACATGACGAATTCAAACACAATGGAAATTGTCATTTGATAACAATCCATTCACTTCAAATAGGCTTTTCCAATAAATATTTCCCTGAAATGGACAAAAACGGAATTGCAACGATTTGAATCCTTTTTTTATAATTTTGCAAGTTCGACGGTCCATCATTCTTGTCTTCTGATCCGTCAGACACATCTGATGAAACGTTGGACGAAAGATTTCCACCGACTCACACCACTTCGTCCATTTTTCTGACGAATTTAGATCATCCACAGATGCATTTTTCATTATTTTTTTCATTTACACAGCACTCACCTTGAAACCCTGCTGGCGCCTTTTTGGCGCCCTTTTAAAGCAGGGCGCCAGGCGCCAAGGGCGCCACGGAAAAAGGGCGCCAAGCGCCAACGGCGCCATGGCGCTTTTCAGAATGTGGGCGCCAGGCGCCAAGGGCGCCACAGAAAAAGGGCGCCAAGCGCCAATGGCGCCATGGCGCGGCGCCCTTTGGCGCCCTCAAATGGCGCCAGCGCCATGGCGCCATTCCATCACTAGTCATAACCAATTGTTTATCCGGAAGCTGCACGCACAGCTAGGGTGTCAAAAAAATTTTTTAATAAAAAACGGAAAACGGAAAGGTAAAAAATTTTCACTTTACGGAAAACGGAAAACGGAAAGGTAAAAAAAAAATTTCTACCGAAAAACGGAAAGGTAAAAAAATTTCACTCTGCGGAAAACAGAAAACGGAAAGGTAAAAAAAAATTTTCAGCCGGAAAACGGAAATACTTGATTCATTTATAATTTATTTATTGATTTATCAATACATTCATCTGACGCTGACCACTGAACTACAAAACTAAGAAATGAAACAAATTCACAATCCGATCCGATCACAATAACCTTGTAGCAAAATTTTCAATCCAGTTCAGCCAAAAAGTGACATGTAATCCCTTTTTCCATAATACTGGTGGTATGGAGATCTGGGGCCAACTTCAAAAGTGCACAAGTAGTGACAAAAAGGTGTTGAGTGAGTTTGGGTGTTAAAGCACAAAACATTGGTTGCACTCGACTCCGCCTTTTTCTATTTTTTGTGTGTGTGTGCATAAGTATCCGTAGCGCGTTGGTGCGTTAGCGCAAAAAAACTCAAACATGTGTAGATGCATACTGCACTGTCCGCACAGTAAGTTGAGTGTCAAGAAAACTTAGAAATGCCATGTATTTCAATTTACAAATTTACCTGTCCCTCAACTGCCATTTGTCACTCACACTTTACACTTCACCTCACACTGACAACACCACTTAGCACTTAGCACTTGTCCAGTCACTTGTGCACTTGTGAAATAGTCACCTGTTACGCATGCCGGGCATGGGCAGCGAGGGCATCATGGTCTCGAACAGGTAGTCCGCCTTGTCAACCTGCAATGTGTGGGAGGGAACCCCCTAGTTCTGGCGGTTTTCACATCACTACGCGTTATCGACTAAGAAATACATAAGTAATTTTGGGCGCATACCTTGCGGTCGCCCAACTACCTAGTATTTACTCACTGCGCAGTTTTTTTTGCTAATTCGGAGTAAATTTAAATACACATTATCAACTCTGCCCAAATGACTCACAACAGGTCTGTGTGCCAACTCATTGCCAGTGTGCCTTATAATCCAATACCTGCCCACATTTGTGCGCGAATTGAAAGGGTTGCTTCCGGTGGGCGCGCTGCGCACCACCGCGCCGGGGCCGCACAGCGACAACACCATGGCGCATATCAGCACTACGCCTGTGTTGGTGATGGCAAACTATTTGGGAAAAGTGTGATAGTTTTAGTGTTATTTTTAGATGACTATTCGAATTTTCAAATTTAGTTTTTGAATTTTTTGAATTTTCCCCTTAGATAGATGAATCTTTATTGGGGACATCACACACACATTTCCATATTTATTTTCTTATAATCTTCACATAACTATTTATTTATGTAAACTGGTGGCACATATAAATGAGAAACCAGGTACCTCGTTTTTCACAACAACCTCACAGGGAAACGTGCAGCCCAATATGGCTGCCATTTTTTCTGGGGGTGCCCACAACATTTGCCTACATATATGCCAAGTGGCACCCCATGGCACCCCCCTGTTCTTCTGCTACAGATTGATGAAGTTTTTTTGCCAATTTTTTCCCGGAAAATATAAATGAGAATTTTCAAAAAAAAACAAACAAAATATAGCTGCGGTAAAGTGTGCAGCAATTTTTTGGTGTGCTGACAACACAAGGGATGATTACACTTGTGTTAGAGCTTTTTCAAAAAATAAAAATTCCTTGTGGCTTGCCAAAAGCCATATTTTGACCGGCTGGTCATTTGTGGGTATATTTTGACCCCCATTCCACCACCCCCAATTAAAAATGGCCCCAATATGCAGACATGTGCTATGAAGCCATCTCAACAACTATTTTGAACTTTGTCCTAATCCAAATTGTGATCAGTAAAAAAATAGCTAAAGCCAAACAAAAAGTGGACGCTGCCTCCACAGCAAATAGACATGAAGTGTGTCTCTCAAATGGACATGAAGTGCATCCCGCAAATGGACATTAATATATATTGGATGCACAAAAGAAATGTATCATTGCTTAGTCCATTTGAGAGACACATTTCATGTCTATTTGCTGTGGAGGCAGCATCCACTTTTTGTTTGGCTTTAGCCATTTTTTTACTGATATACTTCTTTTGTGTGGCCAGTGGCCCAGGCTTCCCCGAATGACACCCAGTAGGTGTCTTGCTGAACAATAGATATATGCTGGCGAGTAGATGGTGCCACTCCACAAAAATGGTGCCATTTTGGAGTAGATGGCACTGCCGTTTTGGAGTAGATGGCGCCACTCCATGAAAATGATGCCGTTTTGGAGTAGTTGGCGCCACTTCATGAAAATGGCACCATTTTGGAGTAGATGGCACCACTAGGGTGGCAGAATTTACCGTACCGTACCGTACCAGATTTTTGGGAAATTTACTGTACCGTACCGTACTGTTTACCGCACTTTTAGAAATTTACCGTACTGTATCGCGTACCGCATTTTCCAAAATTTACCATACCGTACCGCGTACCACACTCATTTACCGCAGAAAATGCGGTAAATTTTATTCAGATTGACCTTAAATATGCCAATTTATTGATGACAATTAATGTGGTGTTCTGAATTTTTTTTGCGCGCAAGCACGCAAATTTAACAACATGAATTTTTTCCTGATATGAAGCCCTCCCATTTCTGCATGCAATGTTGCTATAAGTCATGGTTTACATTAGTATATTGTGTCTATAAAATCAAGCCATGTGCTTCAACATGCTCTTAAGGTGTGAATTTCACCTACCTTTAGCAATTTTCCACCCACTTTTAGCCATTTTTTCTCCCTTTTCTTCCTTCTACACCTGAATAAGCCTATATATTGAGCCCCTACATTGTGGGTGATGTAATTTTATATCATCCATTGCCCAAATTGTGTTATTGGATTTGGTGTCAATTTATCAAGTAACAGTTGCATGTACCTAGTCCAGCATTGATACATTTCTGACAATCGGAAATTTACCGTACCGTACTGTACCGCGTACCACACTTTTCAGATTTACCGTACCGTTTACCGCAAAATTGAAGATTTACCGTACCGCACCGTTTACCGCAAAAAAGAAAATTTACCGTACCATACAGTTTACCGCAAGGCCGTACCGTCTGCCACCCTAGGCACCACTCCATCAAATTGCACAATTTGAAATCATAACCCTTGAAGACCCTTGAAAAATCATAACCCTTCTCTGTACAACTATATTTGTGACAATAGCATTATGTGATTGTTCACAAAAAAATTAACTAGAAATATGGATCACAGTTCAGTATCCATTTATCAAAGTTTTTCAATTTAATTTTTTACTTGCCATTTCACTTCTCATTTGACTTTTGTTGATTTTCGTTGCAATTCACTTCTCACTTCTCTTTTTACTTGCCATTTGACTTGACTTGAGACTTGACATTTATAACTTGACATTTGACTTGATATTTGATCACTTGACATTTAACTTTACATTTGACTTGACATTTACCACTTGAAATTTGACTTGACATATGACTTGTTATTTGTCTTGACATGAAATTTGTCACTTGACATTTGACATGACATTGATCAGTTGACATTAAACTTGACATTTGACTTGGCATTTGACATGACATTTATCACTTGACATTAAACTTGACATTTCACTTGAAATTTATCACTTGATGTAAAACTTGACATTTGACATGACATTTATCACTTGACATGAAGCTTGACATTTAACTTGACATTTGACTTGACATTTCACTTGAAATGTATTACTTGACATTTCACTTGAAATTTATCATTTGGCATTTGACTTGACATTTCAATTGAAAGTTATCACTTTGTATTCACCTTGAAATTTATCACTTGACATTTGACTTGACTTGACTTTAGACTTGACATTTACAACTTGACATTTGACTTGACATTTATAACTTGACATTTGACTTGATATTTGATCACTTGACATTTAACTTGACATTTGACTTGACATTTACCACTTGAAATTTGACTTGACATTTACCACTTGAAATTTGACTTGACATATGACTTGTTATTTGACTTGACTTGAAATTTGTCACTTGACATGACATTTATCAGTTGACATTAAACTTGACATTTGACTTGACATTTGACATGACATTTATCACTTGACATTAAACTTGACATTTCACTTGAAATTTATCACTTGACATTTGACTTGACATTTGACATGACATTTATCACTTGGCATCAAACTTGACATTTCAGTTGAAATTTATCAGTTGACATTTGACTTGAAAGTTATCACTTGATATTTGACTTGATATTTTATCACTTGATTTTTTATAACTTGACATCCATCACTTGACATTTATCACTTGATATTTATCACTTGACATTTATCAATTGACATTTATCAATTGACATTTGTCTTGACATTCATCACTGCCACCCTAGGCACCACTCCATCAAATTGCACAATTTGAAATCATAACCCTTGAAGACCCTTGAAAAATCATAACCCTTCTCTGTACAACTATATTTGTGACAATAGCATTATGTGATTGTTCACAAAAAAATTAACTAGAAATATGGATCACAGTTCAGTATCCATTTATCAAAGTTTTTCAATTTAATTTTTTACTTGCCATTTCACTTCTCATTTGACTTTTGTTGATTTTCGTTGCAATTCACTTCTCACTTCTCTTTTTACTTGCCATTTGACTTGACTTGAGACTTGACATTTATAACTTGACATTTGACTTGATATTTGATCACTTGACATTTAACTTTACATTTGACTTGACATTTACCACTTGAAATTTGACTTGACATATGACTTGTTATTTGTCTTGACATGAAATTTGTCACTTGACATTTGACATGACATTGATCAGTTGACATTAAACTTGACATTTGACTTGGCATTTGACATGACATTTATCACTTGACATTAAACTTGACATTTCACTTGAAATTTATCACTTGATGTAAAACTTGACATTTGACATGACATTTATCACTTGACATGAAGCTTGACATTTAACTTGACATTTGACTTGACATTTCACTTGAAATGTATTACTTGACATTTCACTTGAAATTTATCATTTGGCATTTGACTTGACATTTCAATTGAAAGTTATCACTTTGTATTCACCTTGAAATTTATCACTTGACATTTGACTTGACTTGACTTTAGACTTGACATTTACAACTTGACATTTGACTTGACATTTATAACTTGACATTTGACTTGATATTTGATCACTTGACATTTAACTTGACATTTGACTTGACATTTACCACTTGAAATTTGACTTGACATTTACCACTTGAAATTTGACTTGACATATGACTTGTTATTTGACTTGACTTGAAATTTGTCACTTGACATGACATTTATCAGTTGACATTAAACTTGACATTTGACTTGACATTTGACATGACATTTATCACTTGACATTAAACTTGACATTTCACTTGAAATTTATCACTTGACATTTGACTTGACATTTGACATGACATTTATCACTTGGCATCAAACTTGACATTTCAGTTGAAATTTATCAGTTGACATTTGACTTGAAAGTTATCACTTGATATTTGACTTGATATTTTATCACTTGATTTTTTATAACTTGACATCCATCACTTGACATTTATCACTTGATATTTATCACTTGACATTTATCAATTGACATTTATCAATTGACATTTGTCTTGACATTCATCACTTGACATTTAACTTGAAATCTATCACTTGACATTTATCACTTGACATTCATCACTTGACATTTAACTTGACATTTCACTTTAAATTTATCACTTGACATTTATCACTTGACATCTCAAACTCGACATTTGACTTGACTTGACTTTAGACTTGACATTTACAACTTGACATTTGACTTGACATTTGACATGACATTTATCACTTGACATTAAACTTGACAGTTCACTTGAAATTTATCACTTGATGTTTAACTTGACATTTGACATGACATTTATCACTTGACATTAAACTTGACATTTCAGTTGAAATTTATCAGTTGACATTTGACTTGAAAGTTATCACTTGATATTTGACTTGATATTTTATCACTTGATATTTTATAACTTGACATCTATCACTTGACATTTATCACTTGATATTTATCACTTGACATTTATCAATTGACATTTATCAATTGACATTTGTCTTGACATTCATCACTTGACATTTAACTTGAAATCTATCACTTGACATTTATCACTTGACATCTATCACTTGACATTTTTCACTTGAAATTTCACTTGAAATCTACCACTTGACATTTATCACTTGATATTTGACTTGATATTTTATCACTTAATATTTTATCACTTGACATCTATCACTTGACATTTATCACTTGACATTTGGCCTGACATTTATTGCTTCACATTATCACTTGACATTTGACTTGACATTTATAACTTGACATTTGACTTGACATTAACCACTAGACATTTATGACCTGATAGTAATCACCATGCAAGGTCACATGCTCAGTATCACATCAAGCAGTAGTTCAGGCATGTTTGCGCATTTTACACAAAACAAGCAAACTTGAATAACTTTTGTAAATCTCAACCAAAATCGCCAAAAATTGGCTCATTTGAAAGCTCTAGTCATGGCGCACATCAACAAATTTTTTTATTGCTGCATTTGTATTCAAATTTTAAATTTATTGAGGTTTGAAAATTTCAAACAGATACCGTCCCAAAGTGGGCGGAGCCTGTGAAAAAAATTCCCGAAAATAAGAAATGGCATCATATGCTCTTTCATATGAGCCATCAACCATGAAAATCGGTCGTGTTTCAAAGAAGTTATTGCAGTTTGAAGATTGTCGGGAGAACAAGAAGAACAACAAGAACAACGACAACACTACTTGAAAAAGAAAATCCGTAATAACTTCCTTCGAACTCAACCGTTGGATCTGAAAATTTGCATGGTGGTACTTTTCGACACGGGCTTTTTAATGGTGCAGTCGGTTCTGCACTAGCGTATTGCGTTCCGAAGTTATTGCGATTTTAAATTTGCGATTTCCGCATTTTGGTGTGTCCGACCATATTATGGGTGGGTCGCTTGCGCCCTCCCTTGGCAGCGAGGGATGGCGCTGGCGCGCCCACCCGATTGTAATTGAAAAACCATGATTTTCAACTTTCTGGACATGACATAGTTTTTTGTCTGGCCCATTAAAACTAGATACATAGCACATTGCCCATTGGCCCTAATAGATTTTTTACAGATAATTAGTGCCCACATTGAATGGGCACAATTATTTTGTTATTTGTGCTGTGACATTGCAGGCGTCGGACACGCTGTCACGCAAGTGCCCTCTTTACACAGGGCCATTTTTATCCTTTGCTATAAAAAATATTTGAGTGCAAAAACGGGGCCCAGGAGCAGCCATATGTTGCCCCTGACACTGAACAAGCCAATTCTGGCCCCCATGTGCTCCATGAATAGCTTGGGATAGTGGATTGTCCACTTTCTAAAACCTATGTTTTTCTCAAAAAAAATGTTTCAGTTTGATCAACAACGCCATCATTGTGTGGGGGTTCTGGGGACTCTGAGGGGGTAAAAAAGTTGTACATATACTCGGCAGACATTATGCGAGTCAATGGTCTAACGAATTTTTGTACAAGTGCCATTCTAACCCAATTTCATTGTTATTGACACTTGTATTTCATGCGTAGGGATGACCATCAACAAATTTTTCAATCAGATAAGTGAACGTCACCGTCGAAATTTGAATTTAAGATCTACACTTGATAAATATACAATAATTTCTTATTATTACGAACATAGTGAGCATTTTATGTTATTCAGAGCAATTTTTAGATTTTCAAAACGATCCAGATTTAGCTAGTGGTGTACAGTGTACAGGGTCGTTCTTCCCTTGTTCTATCGCACGCACACATACGTACTTTTTTGTTGGAATTTGTCCGGGCTGTTACAATAAAATACCTTGTTATCTGCTTTCATATGACAATATGCGTGTCCAGTTTATCCTGTTCTCGCATAAAACGTCGGATTGAATAAGATTTACCATGAATCGATTGGAATGCATTCATTCAAATTCAAAATTAACTTAACAATTTTAACGAAATTTAAAATTGGTACGTAAGGGCCGAATCACTGATTCCTTTCATGTCTGCCGAGTTTACTTTGAATCTACCAATGTTAAAAAAACTTTTTGGTCTCAAATGTCCAGAAAAAAATTATTGAAAATTTCAATTTAATCGGGAACAAAAATTTGTATGGAATTCTCATTTATATTTTCCAGAAAAAATGTGAAATTTTTTTTTTCCTGCACCATAGGTGGCCTGAGGGACGTGCCCCCTAGGGTATATATAGTAAATACTTGGGGGCACCCTCACACAAGATGAAAGCCTAACAGCTTGCACGTGGGATTTGTAAAATACAATTAAGTGATTTTCTCATTTATATTTTCCACCAGTTTAGAGTGGATGTAAATGGTTCATTTAGCCTTTCTGGGAAGTGTTTTTTTTCTAGTGTCGTTTCTACAAACAGCTTACTAATCCATAACTGTTTCAAGTGTTAGAGGGGGGGTATTTTTGTCCCAATCTCACACGGTCTTAAGGGGATAATTCAAGCGAATGGCCCCAGACACGCTAGTTGACATCGACACCAAATGTCAACTGGTTCCGTCCCTGATTCAAAGCTTGCGTTTGAACGTCGTTCGTCCACTCGTCAGCAAGCTTTGAATCGCGATCGGCACCAGTTGACATTTGGTGTCGATGTCAACTAGCGTGTGTGGGCCCAAAACGGTAGGTCTCGCTGAGGGATTAAACAGTTAAAAAAGCAAATAAAAATGTAAGGACACTCACCAGAAAAATAAGTGCACATGTATTTCATGATACGTTTTTGCCCCTCTGCCATGTGGAGATTTATATATTTAGAATACTGCGTATTCTCGTGAAGAATGACAATACCTAGAATACAATAAAATAACATTATTGTTAGCGACTCACCCCGCTAAAATTGAAATTACATATTACGGAACTAAAAATATACGGGCAGAAAATCCTTTAAGTACATGACTAGAATAGTACCATACTGATTGAACCGCAACGAGAATACTAAAATCCTGAATATTCACCTGAAACCAAGTGGATGTGTTGAGAAAAATACCCTAAATCCTCGAATAAGACCCCAGGGGAGTTATTATTTCGTCAGAGGTATTCGAGGGGGGACTTATTCAAGGGGGGGGAGTTATTCGAGGGGGGGACTTTGTTTTTCCTCAGAAAATTGGACTGAATTGATTGTATGGGCGCAGTCTGTCAACTCATGTAATTCAGGTATTTACTTGTCCAACAGCAACAAAAAGATGCATATACACTGCATACACATCATGTATATGCTGTCGCTGCCGTACGCTAATATTCTTATGTATTTTTGTATTGTATCCTTGACATACAGAGGGAGAGTTGTTCAAGAGGGGGGGGTTTATTCGAGGGGGGAGTTATTTTTTCCTCATCTCTCCAACAGGGGGGTGTTATTCGAGGATATGCGGTACTTACCGTATTTCTTCGATCTTATTGACGTGTTCGATTACATTGACGTGCTCGTTTACATTGACCCCCCAAAACCGCTTATGAAAGAATACATTGGCGGTCAATATGATCGAAGAAATACGGTATTTTTGTTTCTTCATTCAGACGTGCACGGTAATTTCCCTGAAAGTGTGGCTTTTCCCTTAATTATTATTAGCAATTCCCTATGGGAATCATAGGATTTTTATTAGATCCTCATTTTTAGTTGCACTTATTTGAAGTATCAAAAAAGGAAACGTTTTCTTGTATTTAAAAAAGTGCCCGTCCAATTTAAATGACGGTACCTTGTTTTCTGTAGTTTGTATTTAAGGGTACTGTTCTTTACAAGCTGCGGGGTAGGGTTCAAGTATAATCACGATGGCAATCACTAGATTGTGATATCCGTTTTGAGGGAGGGCATTTCCAGATTGAATAAAATGTCATATACTGTATTCTTTCTAATAGAACGGCAGAAAAATTCTGCACTCACGAAAACAATAAAACGGCAGCCTCCAATAGAACGACAGATAGATATTACGTTGGAAGGGCCAAAAAAAACAGGGCCCCGACATTGCCAACACTGCTTACGTCACGTGCACTGACCCGCGTGAAACCGATAATGATTACCGTATATCATCGAATAAGTCCCCCTTTGAATAAGTCCCCCATCTTGTGAGCGTAAGGACCCCCCCCTCGAATAAAAACCCCCATTTTGATGGGCAGGAAGCATTTCACAACATTTCACATTTACAAAAAGCGTTTTATGTCTTTATTATGTAATTTATATCTATCTTGCAGCTACAGTTCACTAACATTGATTTCACTGTTTGAATTGTGGATTTTACATTCCTACAAATGATTCATGTTACCAAATTTACCCCCTTTGTGCAGTAAATTTATCACACATTTTACTGAAAATTCTGACGAACAAAAATAACTTCTCACTCGAATAAGTCCCCTCAAAAAAATATGACGAAAAAATAACTCCCCGGGGACTTATTCGAGGATATACTCTGCCTTAAAATTGAAAAAAGTAGCTTCATTTTGCCTACAAATCCTAGTGATGTTACATAGAGGAAATCCCCGTAATAACTGATAGATAACTAGTAAAGCTCTGGCTTAGATTGCATCGTGTTTCATAAACGATACGGTTTGCTTTAACTTCCACCCATTTTGAAAATGTGCAGCCATATAATGCTCTCACAGCAAAAAATGGATCCGTGATGCGTGTGGAAGCGGGCTGGATGCGTGTAAAGCGACGCGCTTCCACACGCTTCCACACGCTTCCACCAACATCACGAGATTCTGGGTGAAGTGTCTTCCACACGCTTCACCTATCTTCACCATGTGATTCACGCGCATCCAAACATGTGGAAGACACTTCACGCCGCTGGCGCTTCCACACACTTCCCCCGCGTATACAATGCGTGGGAGCGCCATATTAAGAAGCGTGAAGTGCCTTCACGCAGATTTTCGTGATGTGTGTGGAAGCGCTGGCAGCTTGGTGAAGCGTTCGGGAAGTGTTGGCGTGAAGACACTTCCAAACGCTTCACCGCGCATCCACACACCCATTTTTTGCTGTGTCTAATTAACTTGTGACTCAAGGCCAAAGAAAGTTGAGACGACCCGTGATACAATGTGAAAAATGTGTCCAAAAACTTGACTATGACAAAAACATATGCTGAAAACTTGACTCAAAGCAGACATGACTAGTGATGTAAAAGCGCCATGGCGCTTTTGGCGCTAAAATGCTGTGGCGCCATTAGCGCCTGGTGCCAACGATGGAAAAAAATTAGAAATTGAACACAGAAACTCACTGAGTTTCTGTGATTTTGTTTTACACAGAAACACGGAAACTCAAATTTTTTGAAAAACTCAAAACTCAAATGAGTTTTTCATTGGAGAACACAGAAACACGGAAACACAGAAAAGTTTTTTTAAGTTTTTTTTCATTGGATTTGAGGAATACTGTGTTGTGTTTAACTGAACAAAATAAGAAATGTGCACAAATGCTTATCAACAGATAACAAAGGGTACAAATTTAATAACAAGTTAAAAAATACAAACTAAGTAACAAAATAGCACCTGGTCATTCTGACAATGATTGGAATTGTGATTGACAAAGACACTTGCACCCACCAGCTCACTCCGCAGAGTTGAGGGCTCACCCCAAAGCTGCCAAAAGCATAATCTGGTGACTTGTAAGGTATTATTTACAACTCAAATGGGTTAAAAGATGAGTTAATCAAGTGAAACCATTGAAGTAAAATGTCATCAAAAATTCCAAATGTTAAAACTTTAATTTGACATTTTGCATGATTGTTTACATTTTTCAGCACATCTTACAGGGTTCCTGGACATGCATAAACAAATTTGTAATGAGAAAACTACTGTTTGTGCATTGAACTACTGTATTTGAGTAAAAACTGGCATTTTATGAAAAAACTCGAGTTTTTATGAAAAAACTTGAGTTTTTACAAAAAACACAGAAATAAAAACAGAGTTAGTCAAGTTTTTGTTGGTGAAAAAAACTCAATTCACAGGTATTCATTTTTGAAAAACTCAAAACACAGAAAGTGTTTTTTTCTGGAGAACTTACCCATCGTTAAGCCGGAATTAGAGCTCAGCGTCAGTTCGACGTGAAATGACGTCGTGAAATTAATTACATGAGTGTGAATCATGCTACGGGTCTACAATTTTCTAAGGATAATATATGAATCAATACCTTAATCGTGTCCAATACTGAGTGTTATCAGCCACAACTAGAGCGAATTGAAAAATTCAATTTTTATCATTCCACGTCATCATTTTATGTCAGGGAACAACTTGACATTTCACGTCAGACTATTGCTTGCAATAGTCTGACGTGAAATGTAAAGTTGTTCCCTGACGTAAAATGATGACGTGGAAAGATAAAAATTGAATTTTTCAATTCGCTCTAGTTGTGGCTGATAACACTCAGTATTGGACACGATTAAGGTATTGATTCATATATTATCCTTAGAAAATTGTAGACCCGTAGCATGATCCACACTCGTGTAATTAATTTCACGACGTCATTTCACGTCGTCATTTCACGTCGAATCGACGCTGAGCTCTAATTCCGGCTTTACTTGGCGCTCAGTTCAGAAAAGCGCCATGGCGCTTGGCGCCAAATATCTGGCGCTTTTTACATCACTGGTGTAGTATTTGATTGAATCACCACAAGTATTGTAGTAATTCAATCAAATACTACACTAGTCATGACAGTTGACTCAAAGTAGAAAACTTGACTCAACTTTTGACTCAAAGGACAGGGACATGTGCCAAAAATGTGACAGGACTCTCAAGCAAAAAATGTTTGAACAAAACAATGTTTGATGTGACTGACTCAAAGCAAAATTGACGCAACTAGTTACTCAAACGCAAAAAACCCTGACTTGTAACAAAATGCCAGGACTATCCGCCAAAAACCTAACTTAACGTGCAACTAAATGCCAAGAGTATCGGCCAAAAATCAATTTGGTATACAAGCAAAAAATTGGCCCAACTAAAATAAGCTAGACTCATGCATCAAAGTTCATAAAACTTGTAAATCGAAGCCAGGTACAAAGCCAAAATCTTAACTCAACTGTTAACTGAAAGAAAGCCAAAACCTTGACTCGACTCATGGCTCAATACCAAAGTGTGGCAAAAATAGCCCAACTCAGTTGTGAAACAAGTGACTGGAGAGTGGAGACTACCTGCTTATCTTTGTATGTAAGCTGCGACTCAAACTCAATTTCTTCTCAAGTCTCAAGTGATTTCTAGTGCCATTGCATCACCCATCCGATGCAACCCATAATGCCTTACTAAGGGGTCCAGTAGGGGGTCGGAGGTTGGACGCCCCCCCCCGCAAACCCTCCTGCTATCTATCATCTCAGAGGCTGCTCAGCTATCTATCTATCCCCAGACAAATATTTTGGCAACTATCTCAGGACCCAACCCCACCCTCCCTCAAATCAGTCAGCTATCTACCCATTTCTGGAAGAATGTTTGAGACATTTTACCCATAATTGTTGCTAAAAACAGCTCTTTTCAACCATTTTAACCCATTCAAAATCACTACGGTAGTTCACTATCGTTAAAAACTTTGCATGACGGTTGACACTTTACTTAACATTTGCCATGACGGTTGACACTTTACAGGGTCTGAGTTCGGCACTATACGATTGGCTATTTATAGGAACCCCCGCAGGGATCCAAATGTATTTACAAGACCCCTGACCCCTGCCTGCTGCATTGCGAATGCGCTCCGGAAAATTGCATTTCAAGTTTCGAATTTCCAGCAAGAATTTTTATATCTCACAAACATTTTTCATAAACTTTCATGACGTTGGATGCGCAGAATATGACACATCTAGAGAAAGAGTCAATTTACGGTTCATCAAACAGCATCATATTTACTCTCTCAAATATTTAGTAGTCAGTAGATGTTCTGAAAGTAGAAAACACTGATGTTCAAGTATCACATGAACAACATTATGTTTGCGAGCAACTAAATTGAATTTTCAATAGCGCTATGTCACGCAAATTGGTTGAAGAAGCTCCAAACATTACTGGATATGCGTGTCAGGCTACCGTATTCCCTCAAATAAGCGCCGCTTTATGTGGTGTTTTTCATGACAATTTTCACCAGCATTGATGCTTGTTTTTATGACGATATGAATCAACCAGCACAAAAAAGTTAATTTTATACTGGAAAACCTTTGAAAAAGTGTATAAAAACCGAGTATAGGTAAGTTTTGAGGGGAAGGTAAACGTATTTACTCGGTATCGGAGTATAAGTAGATACTGTTAGTGTAAAAGTAAATAAGGTTTCACAACTATTCTAACAACTGCTGTAATGCCCACAGATAAAATGCATGTCTAAGCTTAAGCTCAGATAATCACGCCACGGCAATCTTTCTTCTCAATTTTGATAAATAAACAACATCTTGAATTGAGCGCAATTTTGAGTGAATTCAAATTGTGCTTCAGTCGGTCTACGCGGATAAAAATATTTGCGTTACACACCCACGCTTCATTATGCGCTACACTAACTAATCATGTAAACTCATTGTTTTCTGGAAACTGAAAATTTGGGAAGGTTGCGGAATAGATGATCTTATTTTTTGCTAATTTAGGAATTTCTTGTTTGTGAACACTCGAAAAACAAGAAATTCACAAAACTTGCAAAAACGATTGCAAGGACGTAGCCAGGGCGGCGGGGGGGGGGGGGGGGTCGGCCGCCCCTACCCTTCCCGGGCCGGACCAAAAAATGTGCCAGAAATGGCACTTCCAGAAGTCGATTTTGGCAAAGTTTGAAGAATTTTTGCGCGCAAGCGCGCATCTTTCCCTTGCCCAAAATACGTTTTCGGCTGACCAGTCTCCGCAGCTGAAAAGCCAGTGAAAAACCTAAATTCCGGTCTATGTCGCTGTATTTATACGCCTGTAAGATACAGGCATATACAGCTGTTTTGGCGCCAATGCCAACGCAGTGGCGCCATGGCGTCACGCCTATGAATGGCGCCAACCCCATGGCGCTATTCACTTACTACAGAGGTAAAATTTAAGGGGGGCGTTCGCCGGGCTCCGTATACAATCGCCCCCCCCCCGCTCAAAAATCCTGGCTACCGTATTACCTCGAATTATCCCCCCCTTGAATTAACCCCCCCTCGAAATACCCCCCCAAAATTCGGCTGAGGAAATAATAAACCCCCCCTCGAAATACCCCCCCTAACATTGAGTGTAAAGAGAACGTACATGACAAATACCGCAGTTTGTGATCTGTACACTGGGGAACACACGTTAAAACTGAAGATTGAGTGACGTTAGGGAAGGGTTTATGTGTATATACAGTTATATATACCTATAAAGACATATACATCTATGTAATTATTCGATTTTTCTACGTCCGAATATGGGGAATTTCCGAATATTTCTGGCGAAATAATAGACCCCCCCTCGAATTATCCCCCCCTCAAATTTTGCTGGCGAAATAAGAAACCCCCTGGGGGTATTTCGAGGTAATACGGTACGTCCCTGAACGATTGTACTCCAGTGACATGACACTCTGCAGGTGCACTTACTTAGGTCTCACGTTGGAAGCGTGCCAAGGATATTTAGAGCATGCGATTGTTGATAATTAAATGAGCAGTGAATTTTTTTCTTCATATTTTCATGAAAATCAATATGTTAAATATCGTTGGCACGCTTCCAGTGTGAAGCAAGTGTGCAAGGTCACTCGAGTTTATTAAGTTTATTCAAAAAACACTTACTCGATTTCAAGTTTTCAGAAAGTGTCAGCTTACAAAGTGAGCTTGCGCAGGCACTATGTAATTTGAACTTGACGTAAACATTTATGATGTACCTATTTGTTATTTTATGAGTCGAAGATTAACAGGTAAAATTTGTGACACACTCCCTTGACTGCAATTACCGTATTTTCTCGAATAGTTCCCCCGGGGAATTATTTTTTCCTCAGACTTTTTTTAAGGGGGGAACTAATCAAGGGGGGAACTATTCAAGGGGGGGAATTAATTTCATGTCAAAATTTTCAAGCACAGTTCTTTCAATTTTTTCCACACAACATTCATGTTTATTGAAACAACATGCTATTCTTGTTCAAATTCAACCACAATTTTGCACACTGGACGCATTTGCATTTGATGATGCATTCAATGCCCAGACGCAGCAGCTCTTTTGCTTATGCTTGCTTCATCAATCGTTTTTTAAGTATATGTAGTATTTTTGAGCATCAGTGGGGGGGAACTATTCGAGGGGGGAATTGTTTTTTCCTCACTCGCCTAACAGGGGGGAACTATTCAAGGGGGGAACTATTCAAGTGGGGGGAACTATTCAAGAAAATACGGTATATTTAAATATCACATTGAAGTACATAAACCACAAATAGATTAATCAACCAGTATCTTAGAACTCTTTTTAATGGTAAACGGGCCAGGCCTATTTCGCACATACGCCTGTTTCGCACAAACGCCCGTTTCGCATACGCATGAAACCCGTGTCGCACAAAAATGATGCCTGTGCGAAATGGGCCTTTGTGCGACACTGGCGTCTGTGCGAAACAGGCGTCTGTGCGTGTGAGTCGAGCGTGTGACCGGGCACCCCAACTTTACCCCCCCCCCCCCCCCAGCACAATTGGTTCCAGGCGGCGCTGGCTGGCTGTATATTGCGCAGACAATGCAACATCTTGAATGACGCAATGGGATAGGGTTTCAGTCTCAAAAGTCATGGAAAATACCCTGCAAAATGGAAACTCGGTTGCCATTTTGCAGGGCATTTTCCATGACTTTTGACCGTGTAAAATGTCAAATGTCATGCAATGTGTCAAAAGTCATGGAAAATGCCCTGCAAAATGGAACCTCAGCCAGACGGCGCCGCCTGGAACTCATTGTGCTGGGAGAAGGGGGGGGGGGGTACTCTGGGGTGCACGCACAGTCACACGCACATAGGCCTGTGTCGCACAAACGCCTGTTTCTCCCATAGGCTTGTTTCGCACAGGATCATTTTTGTGCGAAACGGGCGTTTGTGCGACACGGGTTTCATGCATGTGCGAAATGGGCGTTTGTGCGAAACAGGCGTATGTGCGAAACAGTGCACCCTCATGGTAAACATCACATGACTCACGATGACAAATTCTCTGACGATGTGTTATTAAAAACTTTTCGGATTTTCGGATTCTGAATTTCCGAATCGCCCGGCACACACTAGTTTTGAACCGAAATTTCGAAAACTAATTAATAAGCTCTGAGCATTATTCTGAGTTTTCTAGAATGAGTCAATTTAATCATCTGTCAACTGTAGTTAACGGGGACATCATTCAAGAGCCTTAAATTCGTTCAAAGCTGATTTGTGGGTTTTTTTTAAACTTTTTACCGCAGCGTTTCTTTCAAATATCAGGGTAGAAACTTAAGCTGCTCATGTTTGTCATCGTTACAAGTTCACAGCGTTTCACCAACGCGCTGACACGTGGAAAACGTGTTGTCAACAAGTTGTTTCGATGTGTCACTATGTTGTTTCCACGCTGGGTTTGTGCGCATCACAATTACAACATGCATTAACATACTGTGGGACGATGTTGTCCCCACGCTGCACATTTTGACAACCCGTTGTTTTCAAATTGTGCCCCGCACCCAACGTTGTTTCTTCATGTAAAAACGTTGGTGAATCGCTGCGATTGCGCCAAAATTCGTCAATAAAACGAAGAAATTCACAAATTTCCACCACTTTGATCCACAGGCAACAACATGAGTTTCACTGCATTAATTTCTGGCCTTTGGACGTAATTCAGTTGATTTTCCGGCAATGCCAACAATGCATCAATGACTTGATAGGCGTTTACCATTTCAGACATCATTCGTTGACGAATTGAGTCCCTGAAAATCAAGGAACTTTAGCAACCACTCACTGGCAGGTGGGGAGAGAAATATAACCAAATGTAAAAAGCGGCATGATAAAAATTCAATCGTTCTTGAATAACTCCCCAGGGGTTTGGTGCGACACGCCAAAAGCGCCATAGCGGGTTTCTGCAGACCAGCGCCAAACGCAAATGGCGCCAGGGCAAATGTGTCACCAAGCGCCATGGCGCCTTTACACCACATTTCAGAGCCATTAAGTTATGAAAATAGAACAGTAGAACATGCTCCAAATAGAGGAAATGAATATGCATACGCTTGATAATCAAAAGTCATTTTAAGTTCATGCTTGAAAAACCTAAGCTAGCTTCAATTCGTCTTTTTGCTAAGTTCTAAAAGTTGCTTCAATAAGTCCCCCATACAAAGCTGTCACGAAAAAATAAATGCGAAAGAACTTTATATACCTATACAATTTCAATGTTTCAAAGGATTACGAACGCACTTGACTTTGGGCGAAGTTATCATTTCCAAATGTTCGCCAATTAATGCATCTGGTTCCGCGAGAAATCGCTGGAAAATCTCCATACTTCGTTTAACTGATTCTGCATCACAACCGGGAGCGGATGTTATATTCCCGATCTGTAAAAATGACTGGATACTTAATGTCAGTTTTGCACATGGGGACTTTCATTCTAAAAGTTCACAAGCGCCAAATCCAGAAAAATCGAGTGAGCAGTGGATTCGACATCCACGTATAATTCCGCCCATTTTGGTAAAAAAATCAGTGTTATAGTCCATTTCGTTCCCGAGATACAGTGGTACCGTTTTTCAGAAAAATCACAATTTTCAACTCGAAAGTGCACATATCCATCTCAGATCCCCTATGAAAAACAGAACTTTCATTTCGTAAGTGCACATATCCATGTCGGACCACCGGAGTTTCATTTCATAAGTGCACATATCCAAAAAATAGTTTCATTTCCAAAAGTGCACGCGTGCTCCGTATCGCTCGCGAAGAGCCGGCCGGATTTCCCATACAAAAGAAAGTTTCATTTCCAAATGTACATACGTGAATTTCCAAATTTCTTTTGCTCTATAAATCGAGTACGGGTATAAATATAGACATGAAAATTCAGGTTTGTGTACTTCTCGAAAAGGGCTTCTCAGTGGTGTAATTGGTTTTGCCCTGCGATGCACCGTTAGGAAGTTATTTACATTTCAAGTTCAAATTTTCAAATTTACTCCTTATTTTGGGTGGTTTACAAAATATGACATAACTCCCAAAATATTTACCAGCCGACAAAATTTAGGGACACAAAAATTGTAGACAAATGTCCGAGATATCTGAAAAGTGCAGGGCAAGCTTTGTTGCCCAAACATGGCGCTGCCGGGCCAGCGCCAAACTTTAAAATGCGATTTTGAAAAATCGAAAAATCTGGATATGTTAACTTTTGGAATGAAAGTCCCCACAGTCCCACGAAGTTATAAAAAATGATCTCTCAAAAAAAAAATTAAAAAAAAATAAAAAGCACAAAAACAAACCACGCCTCTGTTTCTCTTCACGCAAGCGTCGTACAACTTTTGCATTCTGCACTTTTCAAGTGCCAAAAGTGTCAAATCAGCGACTAAAGTGTCACAATTTGCGTCAATGTGACCCTTCACTCGTTCTATAGAGTCACCGGTTTGGGGGTAAAGTGCTAGTAAAGAATGCACTGCACACTCGCAGTTTATGGTGTATATAGCGCAGGGTACAGGGGAGAAATTTAAATTGCCCGACATTTTATTTGTTGGGACACCGAATGAGAGAATCATTGTGACTAGTTAAAGATTTGATATATGCTCATGTACTCGATAGAATTTAATTCAGGGGTTAATATCGCACTCTGTAGAATGCCAATGTAAATAAATGGCAGACAAATTTAAAATGTGACATGCAAAAGTAAATTGCAAGTCGTTTCTTTGATTTTTTTTGCTACAATACCGTAGAGTTTACCGTGAAATTGAAGGTGTACCATACCGAACAGATTAACATGATATGAAAAGTTTACCGTATCGTTTACCGATAAGACCGTATCAAATTGAGCAAGATAAAATCAATCCCATAAACGATAAATCGGGTCCCGAAAAAAGTTTCGGGCAATTTAAATCTCATCACTGGGCTGAGATGCGACGCGGACAGCGTAATGGAACGGTGAAGGGAGTCAAGGATGGTGTTTGTCAGCTGGAAAGAATATTGTTGTTGTTTTTCAAACGAGAAGATAATTTTATCGAGGTCGCGTTTGAAATTGGAACCGAAAATAGGTTTAGATATATATTTTGAGGATAACGATGGCAAACTAAATTTCAAAATATCGCCTATTTCTAAAAATTAGAAATTAGAACCTTTTTCAAACCAATTTTGAAAGATTGAACCAGTTGGAAAGGTTTTGAAAGTTGAATTTATTAAAATGTATAAAAAAATTAAAATTAAATTTCAACAGAGAGTAATTTAATTCACTAAATGATAAAAATTAGCTAAGAAATGCAGGTTTTTGAAACCGGTTTGAATAAATAAATTGCATCTGCGATGTCGCTAGAAGTTTTGTTTCTGGTACATTTTTTGGAACTGGAAAATAAATATAATTAAGTACCAGAATTCAGGGGCACTTTTTACTTAAGAAATACAAAATATTTTAGGAACTTACATATTTTGAAAATTGATCCGCACCAGGAACATAAACTTCAAAAAAATACTGACACCACCAAATCTTATCCCATCCAAAAATTTGGCAAACTGCCAACCCCCCAAACCCACGGCAACAACATCAGCCAGCCCAATAACACCCCTTTCCTTCCCCCCACCCTCCTGTGACTGTGAGACATTAGTTTGAAACTCAACTGCTTGGCTTGCTTCCAATAAATCGCGCAACAAAACTAAGGCGCTGTGCACCCCAGCGGGGGGCTGTAGGGTGCCTTCGGGGGAGGCTGGTTCTAGCTGAAAAGGGGGACATAAGTTTTGAGGGAGTTAGCTTGATTTCATGGACTGGTTGAAGATTGGGACACGTGTACATAAGTATTTAGTTACTGTGTCTTTGTGAAAATACGAATTTTAAAGAAAATAGCTAAATTGCTTATTTTTGTTTGTTAATATGAATATAATGGATGCATTTACTTTTAATTGTAATTTTCAATTATTTTTCGCGAATGTCCATCGGTGACTTCCCAAAAGCAAATTCACACAAAAACAAAACCTTTCAATCCACACTCACATTATTAGTGATCCGGTGCATGGCGTTGGCGAGGCCCGACTTGAACAGTTTGGCGCACAAATCGCACAATTCGTACAGCGCCTTGACTAGGCCACACGATTCTCCCAGGGATGTCCTGTGAGTAGACGCATGAAATTGGACGAATTAATTATGCAAAATTTGCCGTTATTCGGTCGCATAACAAACGTGTCATTATTCATCAAAATACGGTATCATTGTAAAGCGCTCAGTATACTTAATGATGAATCATCTACAATTAGTTTTACCCATCAGCATTTTATGCAATACTAATTGCAATGTTATGTCTCCATGATTGAATGTTGTAAAAAAATATCAACCCTCTTCTATTAATTCCCCGTAAAAATTCAAAATAAAAAATCTCCCAAATAAACAAGAACATAAACAAACGTAAAAGTCCGCGCGTAGAAATTGAGTACATTACAGAGTCTGTACAGAGAAACTGGTGCTGGCACGGCGCCAAGAGATTGCTCCACGCGCATCTGAATTTATTTATAAATGTGGTTCTGAAATTCGATTTTGAAAATTTAAAATTTGTGGACTTGTGCACTTTTGGAATGTGACTGTTCAATTATGTCATACAAAAATACAACCAACCTTCAAAGGTGCCCCCAAAGGGGTCAAAAGTTCCCCCAACACTTGCTGCCGCACACCCTGCACCATATCTTTGCTGGCGTGCGCTAAAAGCGCATCCAATGTATCGCATTCACCTGGTGCCAATTTCAAAAGTGGACAAGTGACATGAGAAAGTGGTGAGTGACAGAAAAAGTGACCAGTGGAAAGTTATTGGCGACCAGGGGTTATTAGCGGTCAGGCACCCTGTAAAATGTCAAACGGCATGTAAAATGTCGATTAAAATAATTAACAAATAAAAGATTTCACTACATAACTTTTGAAATTTTGCATGACAATAGACAAATTTGGATGACACTTTTAATGACACTTTAAAGGGTACACTTGTAACGTTCCATTCCACTTATCACTTGACCTGCCACTCACAACGTATCTCGCCACTTATCCACTTAGAAACTGGGCACCTGCAGTTGTCTGATGCAGCCAGGCGCACATATCAGACACGTATCGCCGGGGGTCATGTGCGGATAGTTCCAGGGGTCGCGTGTGGGCGTCTAGTGGGGGGATGGGGGTGGGGTATGGTAGGGCTACGGTAGAATATGTTATCGAATTTAGGATCTATTTGTGAGGGTTCTAGTTTTAAAAGTGAATAACTCGAAATTTAGTTAAGCCCAGAAACGGCATCTATTATTTGTCCCGGACATTTTTCACCGTTTTACGAAAAAGATAAACTGAGAAACGAGTGAGTAACACACCGCCACGAGTGAGGGCATCGATGAACAGTCGGCTCAAATGTGGCCTTCTCGCAGTTGTGTACTCGTCGATGCAATATCTGCGGATTTATGGGTATATTTATGTTTGTTTCCGGCAAGTTCGACACAGGCAAATCAAAGCAAAAATACAAATACGAGGGTATTGAGTATGGCTGGAAGTTTTTGTAATAACTTGAGGGGTGAACTCATACAACCACCAGACATTCATATGCTCGTGGGAAGTTCCCAGATTGCTACTCACTTCTGTGTGTTCGACCTAAAAACCCAAAATGAACTATATATATAAGTGAAGGCTTTGAAACGGTTTTTCGAAAGCAGCTGAAACACGCGATTGCAGTTCAAAATAAGAATAATTCAGGGTCTAGAAAAGTTGCAATTCAAAATCCACGCGTCAGAAAAAGTTTGTGTAAAAATCCACAAAACCTCTTACACCCCAACCCCAAGGCCCGACCACCTAAACATAGCCTGCCTATCTTGCATAGCCCAAATGGCCTTCTTAAGCAAATCGCCCACTGCACTTGCATCCCCCGCTGCAGCAACATGGCGGCATTGTCTTTGTGCCCAATTGTACGCTAGTCTGTATGCAGATTCCTGTGTACTTGTCATTTGGTCCATTATTTGCAAACTGAGATGGGGGGGTTATATGAGGGAATGGGTGGGGTTGGAAGGTAGAAGTTTGTTGGTTTTGGAAAAGACAATAGGATATTTTACAGTCTGCTGCCGGGTGGGAACTAGGGATGGCCAGCGCTTTTTTTCAAGCGCTTTTTTTTAAAAAAACGCCGCTTTTTTTTAAAAAAAAGCGCAAGGGTCCCAGCGCTTTTTTTAAAAAAAAAGCGCTGGCAAAAAAATTTGCACTTGTGCACTAGGTATTTTGTAATTTTTTCGCGCGCGAGCGCGCAATTTCACATGCAAATTGCCATTGGTGGTTGTTTTCATTGGTTTTGTGGCATTTTTAGTGCCATTGCTTCTATTCCTCCATGGTATCATGTAATAATAAGTTGTGATATGTCAGTCTAGTAAATAAAATCCAGCCAATGCGCTCCCACATACTTCTACAGAGTGTAACATCACTGTCATGCATTAGCCTTTTCTTACAACGTTATTTAAGCACTATTCCATGCCTGTCATGAAACATACACAAACAGCGATATACATAACGAGTCAACATAACATTGGATTTTTGTGGCAGAAATTAGGACTTATAATGCTATCTCATGATTACACAGCCATTCTATGGCTATATATCATCACAAGTACTACCACTTGTCTGATATACCTGTATATATTGACTCAGAACCCTATTTTGGAACTTTTTAGGTACCGTCATGACATTTTTTGAAAAAAAGCGAAAAAAGCGCGTTTTTTTAAAAAAGCGCTTTTTTTAATAAAAAAAGCGGGGTCGTTAAAAAAAAGCGCTTTTTTCCATCCCTAGTGGGAACTATAAAACGGTTTTTAACAATTTGAAGAGAAAATGAAAATCCTGAAGCGATTTTTCTGCGTCTATATTCTGTACCGTTTCTGCATGTTCAATATTAATATTCAATATTTTATATTAAAAAATTTCATTAAATTTGACACATCAATACCCGCTCAAACGTCCAAGGAAGTTCAAATTGTCTGTAAAAAATTGACACAATGTTTTTAACTAACGCAGCCACACTTTGTCTAGTTCTCAGCAAAGTTTTGCAATCATGGTGTATTTTCTTGCATCTATCAAGTGCACTGAAAAATTCCTCAGTTATTGTTTGTCCATCCGGGCCGCCGTTAAGTGCCAAATTTTCTTGGGATGTCAACGTGAACATTTTGAGATAGGCGTCCACTACTTTAGCACGTCGCTCGAGATTTTGTCTGGGAAAAATGAATTATTTCTCGGTTAATTGCACCACACATACTAGTTGACAAGGACAGCAAATGTCAACTGGTTCCCATCCCAATTCAAAGTTTGCTGACGTGTAACACAACGCATCATACACACAAATTTTCATTTTACTTCATGACGGCATTGTTTTTACATTGCACATCCCGCCATACTTTATAACCCATAAAAAAACTGGCAGCATGCGAATTCTCAATTCCGATGACATGACACAGATGATCAACAAAACACATACATACACGCTTTTATAGTTTCCATCTACCAAAATCCATCCAAATATGATTTTTTCACCTGCTGAGCATTCATAAAGGCGGAAACGTTTGATCCTGAAACTGTTCCGGAGGCAAAATTAAAAATTGCCACAATTCCAAATAACCTTTCAACTCTGAGTTGATCAGTCTGCTCAACCAAATGCCTGGTGCGCGTTTTTTCAGCGGACAATTTTTCTTCCATTGACGAACAGATTTCATCCATTGCGCACACGTGAGATTCCACGGAATTGAGTTTCTGAAATAAATAATTTAAAAAATTAAAAAGACGTATTTAGGAAATTTTCACAATGTTGTTAGATGCGAGGCCTCGAAATTTTGGTGTTGACATTAGAATAGACAGATCGGCACCCCGTAAAGCGTAAAATGTCATGTGAAGTGTCCATTTAAATGAAAAATTATCTCTGAACTTTTGACATTTTGCATAACATTTGACAAATTTGTATGACATTGAAATTGAACATGACATTCGACTTTACACTTAACACGGTACGACACTACCACATATTTTCACCAGGTGTCCAATATTTAGTATACATAAGGACATTGTTCAAATTTTAGTTGACATACAAATTATACATCGCTTTTAACCCTAGCACATCCACGCAAATAACCTCCACAATCTCTCCGAACTTTTCCAAAAATCGCTCATTAATTTTAATCGATTCTGAATCGATTATCGATCTGAGTTGACGGCGGCCGCCAGCAGAACACGGGGTTTCCAGCAATGAAGAAACTGTTTCCAGTGCGGATATTAGTTCCTGAAGTAAAATGGTGGTTTTCGAACCCCTGGTTAAACCAGCACGATGCAAAATGTAAGATACAATTTTTAATGTATGTTTAATGCACGGAAAAATGGAGAAAAAAATCAATAAATACATTTCACATTCGAGAAATTTGTGTGAAATTTTACATTTGATAAATTTATTCTGACATTTTACATAACATTTGACAAATTTGTGCGACTTTCTTACAGGGTGTCGTTTACAAAAATTTTCTCATAGAGCATACTCGTTTCATAACCAAACGTGGTGTTTGCAACTCAAATTTTTCTAAACAAAAAGATCTCAAAGCAACACACTGGGTCAGATTCTATTTTGGAGTTCAAAATTTTGTCCAATTTTCTCTGAATCGCCGCTGGCGCAGTGCCAGCGCTTAAATCTGATTTAGTATCACCAGTTTTTGTTGGCTGATTCTCTTTTCTTTGAGAATCTGACTGTTCTCGGTTCATTTCTGTTACCATTTTGATAAAATTAACGCTTGATAATTGAGAAATCACCACGGACACGTTTATAAATCGTTTTTATTTTTTATTTTCGAATGAAGAGTTGGATACCTCGATGCGGATGAGTTTAGATAAAAGGACGTTTTTAATTTTGAATGAAAAGTCATTTGGATCAGTTTAAGTCTGCAAATTGAACTAAAATTTATAAATTGGCTTTGAAATCTCTAATTTTAGATCAAGTGGTGAAAAATCCCCGTTATAAAACATTTGCTCGATTTACATTTTTTCTAAAAAGAAGCAGCAGTTATTTGGCAATATTTACTATCAAACGAGTGGTTTTATTCCGTCAAGGAGACATATTTATTCCTTCGTGATTAATCATGACCATTTTTCCTTTATCATGGCTTTCTCGCGCAATTTTCTCTTCCACAAGTCGCTTTTTGAACGCCCATGTACCCAATCAAAAATTTTACCCATTTCCAACCCAAAATCCCCAAAAATCTAACCTACACCCTCCAAAATTCCTCGCAGCGAAAAAATTTAACCCCCGGCGCCCTAAACCCTAAACCCGATGCAAACCATAAAATGCGTGGTAGTAGGCGACGGGGCGGTGGGAAAAACCTGCCTCTTAATATCCTACACGACGAATAAATTTCCCTCTGAATACGTCCCGACAGTTTTTGACAACTATGCAGTGACAGTGATGATCGGAGGGGAGCCCTACACTTTGGGACTTTTCGACACTGCCGGACAGGAAGATTACGATAGGTTAAGACCTCTTTCGTACCCGCAGACGGACGTTTTCCTGGTGTGCTTCAGTGTGACCAGTCCCAGCAGTTTTGAGAATGTCAGAGAGAAGGTGCGTCGGTTTTTACAGTTTTTGTTGGTTTGGCATCGTGCCAAGTGATGAAAACACGTGTTTAGTAAGCGTTTTTCTGTTGGTGCCACTCCGAAACCCTGTAAAATGTTAAATGTCATGCAAAGTGTCAAACGTGTAGTAGAATGTCATCCCAACGATAAAAAAACGTGACATTCGTGAAAAACGTAAATAACATTTTACATGACTTATGACACTTTGCATGATATTTTACGGTGTCTGGGAGTGGCACCCAGAGTTGCGAAAGTGTATTTACACTTACCCGAAATACCCGGGTAAATGGGTATTTATATTTACACTTACACTTACACTTTCATAAAATACCCATTAGGGTTCAACCGATATATCGTATCGAATATCGAATATCGGATATCGACCATTTTTAATATCGAATATCGAATATCGATATCGAAAATTTTGAAAAAATATCGAATATCGATATCGAAAATTTTGAAAAAATATCGAATATCGATATCGAATATCGACCATTTTTCGATATATCAAACCTGTATTGTGTCCCCAAATTTACTTTTCATTTTCATTTTGAGATGTTTATGGTTGATCTGATGTGCTTATAGTATTGTATTTGATGAGTAAAAGTACATTATTTATAATGTCATTGTTGTTGGAGTGCTAAATTTGAAGCCAGAAAACGCTGATATACTTGTTTTTGCAACATGCCTTAAGCAATTAGGTTAGGATGAACTGTAATATCTACCAATTGTTATTTGTCTGATACACTTTGATTCATCATGTTTTTCTACTATTTTCTACCATTGAGTGATGTAAAGCTTGTTAAAATCACTTGCACCATTCAAATTTCAGTAAAGAGATGATTAAACATGTGTGCAACCACATGAAAATACAATGCCACCTGAAATATGCCTTGCTATACCAAAAGCATATCGCAATATTGAATATCGAAAATATCGAAATATCGAATATCGACCATTTTTCAATATCGAATATCGATATCGAGGTTCCATATCGTATCAATATCGAATATTGAGTTTCAGAAAAAAATATCGAATATCGAATATCGATATCGAAAATTTTGAAAAAATATCGAATATCGAATATTGATATCGAAAAGTCATATCGTTTGAACCCTAATAGTAATACCCATACACTTTTTTTACACTTTCCTGGGCAAAATACCCGGGTACAGAAAGTGTATTTTTTTCTTTCAGATGGCCCTGTTTTATGCTTTTGAGAAAGCATAAAATAGGGTCAGGTACAAAAAAATGCATTGAATGTAGAAAATATGGCAAATATACTAGCATTTGATCTACAACCTTTGATCAGTACTCATGGTATTCTACAGTTTCATCATACTTTTGTAAAAAGGACAAGATCAATGTAAATTCACCAGCTGGACACAAAGTCAACTTTTGCATTGACATTTGCTGCATGTCCATTCTTGCATTTAAACAGTGTGTAGCGCATTGCCTTATCAGTAAAATATCAACACTGAAAAAGTGCCATTTTTCGGGAACTTCATACCAGTACAGTATTTGTTACAGTCTGAAATGTTTCCTAAAAGGCTGTAAAATGTTAAATAATACATGAAAATGATAAATAACTTGATATATAGGTGAGAACAGCAGTGTTTTCTAATGCTCAACAGTGAGAGCTCTTTCTAAAAAAAATTTTTACACTTACACTTTTTTTTACACTTTCCTAGGTATTTTTAAAATACCTTACACTTTTGGTATCCATACTCAAAATTTGGAAAGTGTATTTACACTTACACTTACACTTTCCAAAAATACCGGTATTTTAACAACTCTGGTGGCACCAGATATCGCTTTTGTATCAGTGGCGTAGCCAGGATTTTTGAGCGGGGGGGCGGATTGTTTACGGAGCCCGGCGAACGGGGGGGGCGGCGCCCCCCCCCCCTAAAATTTGACCCCTATAGTAGGGAATTGGCGCCATGGCGCCGACACCATTCGTAGGCGCCACGCCATGGTGTTGGCGCCATTCCTAGGCGCCGCGATATGGCGCCGTTGGCGTCACATACCGCTGTAAATGTATGTAATTTACATACATATACAGCGACATGGACACAATTGAGTGCATTGAGCTTGAGGCAATCGCGACCTGTGAAGTAAAAATGCCTGTAATGTGTAGCAAAAATGCGCAAAAATTTTTGAAAATTGACCCCGAAATCGTTGCATGAGAACACATTTCCTTACATTTCCATGTCTCACCCCGGAAGGGGGGGGGCGGCCGCCCCCCCCCGCCCCCCCCCCCTAGCTACGCCACTGTTTTGTATTGATTGATAGGGCGATGTGAGACGGAATGTGTCATAATATTTGGTCCAACTTGAGACGTGTTAATTGAAAATTAGTGTAAAGAAATTAGTTCAGATTTACAGAATGCACACATTACAGTAACGTGTAAATATATTTCGTACTGAATATTGATTATTTTCATCGTAAATAACTTCATTTGTGAAAAAGTCCACATCTAAATGTAAAATCGCAACACACTAAGTTACAACTGAATAATTGGCAACTCGCCAACCACTCCATTCACAGTGGGTACCCGAAATCGCTCACCACTGCGCGCGTACCCCATTTTTGATCGTGGGTACCCAAATCGATTTACGCGACGATCCCTTAGTGGTGGAACGTTTGGCGAAAAATAAGCAGCGACCAATCAGCGTTGAGCAGGGCGAGAAATTGGCCAGAGAATTGAGGGCTGTCAAATATGTGGAGTGCTCCGCCCTCACGCAGGTATTGTTGATTTTGGGTACCTTTGGTTTCAGTGGCGTAGCCAGGATTTTTGAGTGGGGGTGCGCAGGGATCAGGGGTAGGAAGGGGGGTTATCCCCCCCCCAAATCGCCCAGCTATATATCTATACCGGAGGCTGCTCAGATATCTTTTCCGGAGGCAAAATTTTGGGCTACTATCCCCTAAACCCCCTCCCCAAATCGGCCAGCTATCTGCCTATCTGCAGCGATTTTGTTTAAACTATACCCCAATTTTTATACCTTTTTTATCTTTTAAATCATTTTATAGATTTTCACCTCCAAAATCACTAGTTTATGTTCCTTATCATCACCTATTTTCAGCTATTTTTAGTACTGTATATTCTCATATACCTATTTTGGGCTATTTTACACCTACTTTTAGCAATTTTTCCCCTTTGCTCAGTGATTAGCAAAGCTGTAAATGGCAAATTAAGTGACATGAAATTTTCTAAATGAAGTACCTAAAGCTAAACTGTCATTTATGATTTGACTAGTAATAATACCACCTGTGACTTTCATTGTCCCACTCTCCCTGTGACATGTCCATTTGCAGAATTGGCACCAGGACCCAGTTCCAGCTTTTTACATTAGTTCACTTCCACAAAATTTATTTGAGGATTTTACTTTTAAATGTCGATAACTCCAAAAAGTTAACGTTAACGGTAAAATTGCATTTTAACAGGGGTCTCCTAGAATTTGACCCTCCGGGGGAGTGGAACAATAGATTAGCGGCCTCCGGGATAGATAGCTGGTAAAATGGGGTGGGGGGTTGCGGGGGTTCGACATATAGACTTTTTCAGGGAGTAGAAAGCAGAAAAGGGAGAAAAAATCGCTAAAAGTAGGTGTAAAAAAGCTCAAAATGGGTATACATACAAGAGCATTTACCATATTTCCTCCAAATAACCCCAAGGGGTTTATTATTTCAGAGTGGAAATTTTGGGGTTTAGGGGATAGTAGCCCAAAATTTTGCCTCAGTGATAGATAGATAGCTGAGCGGCCTCTGGAATAGATAGATAGCTGAGCGGTTTGGGGGGGTAACCCTAGGGTTGGCCGATGTTTTTTTTTAAACGTTTTACGTCCCTGGTTGCTGTAATATATAATATTGAGGTAATGTGCTTCCATGTACCTCCACAGTGTGTAACTTCACTCCCAAAGTAACAACCTCCTTTTATAACCTTGTTTGATCACCATTCCGTGCCAAACTTTACCTGAAGTCACGAACATTCGACTATAAGGCGATATACGAACGATATGTCGACAAAAAATGGATATTTTTGACACAAATCACCACTTATAATGCTATCCCTTGGCTCCACAGCCATTATATGGTCATATTTAACATCACAGAGTATTGCCAGTGTCTGATATACCTATATATGTTGACACTAGGTCATATCTGGGAGCTTTTAAAAAAAAACGTTTTTTTATAAAAAAACGTTGTTTTTTTTAAAAAACATCGAGTTAAAAAAAACGTTTTTTTCCAACCCTAGGTAACCCTCCCCCCACTGGAGACCCCTGCATTTTAAGTTTCATTTCTAATTTTTCTATGGATGCCTTTCCAATGGACTTGCTCGCTGTCTATTGTGCCGTTTCGGTGCTTAACTCAATTTTCGCAATTTTACGAGTTATCGACTTTTAGAAGTGGACGCCTCATTTGTAATTTCTTTTATTTTTGAATAGGGTTCAGGCGGGATCGGGATTATGGTCTCGGGATAGGGATCAGGATTTTGAGCAAAGTTTTGGTATTGAGGTTTTTCTCTAATTTTTCACTAAAAGGTTTAAAACATGAAATTTAAACTGAAGGTTTCTGCTTACCGCTGAAGGTTGATTTCTCAGTGCAAAAAAAGTCTTTTGGCAATTTTTTTTCCGGGATCGGGATTTGCATTTGGAAATTTTCGGGTCCAGATTGTTTTTTTAAAGTTGTGTGATCGGGATTGGATTTTCCAACTGTCAATTGAGATTTTTCATTACCTGAACATATGCATTGAAAATTGTCAACAATATCCAATAGACCCTGGCATTTTCCAGTTATTTATTCATTTGGAATATTTGTGTCGATTTCCTGTGCTATCGATTTCTTGTACTGCCCCGGGGGTTTTAAAATAGTCTTTTTTTGAAATCCACCGACCGTATGCATAGACAAACGTTTAAGCTGTATCAAATCGCTGTAGACCTGCGGGGCAACATGAAAAAAAAAATTTTGTCTGGTGGAGGGTAAAATGTGTAAAAATAATTAGAAAAGGTTATTTTATTTTTACCCGCCATTTAACATGACATTTTACATGGTCTGAATGTCAACATTTTTTTCTCTTTTTCTTTTTCACATTTTTTCTTACATGAGAAATTTATTTACTCCATAATTTGTTTTCCTTAAAATTTCATTGTTCTTTCTGAATTCACAAAAATCTTCATTCTTTTTTCAACCCTTTTAATTTGAAATGAATTTCTGGCCTGGTCCCATCTCAAAGAATCAGTATTCTTGACTGTGAATACATTACCTCATTGCATTTGCATGAGAAAAGTGCGGTTTTTAACCCACTTGTTCATTGCCTCCCACTGGGCATCATGTAAGGAATTTTTACAAATATGGAATGTCTATGATTTGGCGGTATAATGCATGATGGGACGTGAGTACTACTCACACAAATACATAAATACATTGCATATATTTGTATTGTATTTACATGAATATGTATATAAATGTACATGACTGGTGCTGTTCTAAAATTACTGGGGTGAAGTGTTTTCTGTCCTATATTTTCTGGCCCTTCACAAACTAGTTAACAATGACCAAATGTAAACTTTTTCACCCATTTTTAGCGATTTTTCTCATTTTCTGCCTTCTACACCTTGAAAAACCCTATATATATCGAACCCCCACACCACTCCCTCCATTTTTTCAGCTATCTATCCCTGGGGGGGGTCGATTTGCTATCTACCCAACATCTGTGAGGTAAAAATCTGTGCTCACCACTAGGGTTGGAAAAAAAGGTTTTTGTTAACTCGATGTTTTTTTAAACGTTTTTTTTAAAATAAAAAACGTTTTTTTTATAATAAAAAAAACGTTTTTTTTTAAAGCTCCCAGATATGACCTTGTGTCAACATAAATAGGTATATCAGACAGTGGCAATACTCTGTGATGTTATATATGACCATATAATAGCTGTTGAGCCATGGGATAGCATTATAAGTGGTGATTTGTATCAAAAATATCAATTTTTTTGTCGATACGTTTAGGGTTGGAAAAAAAACGTTTTTTTTTAACTCGATGTTTTTTTTTAAAAAAAAACGTTTTTTTTAAAAAAAAAACGTTTTTTTTTAATAAAAAACGTTTTTTTTTAAAAGCTCCCAGATATGACCTTGTGTCAACATATATAGGTATATCAGACAGTGGCAATACTGTGTGATGTTATATATGACCATATAATGTCTGTGGAGCCATGGGATAGCATTATAAGTGGTGATTTGTGTCAAAAATATCAATTTTTCGTCGACATATCGTTCGTATATCGCCTTATAGTCGAATGTTCGTGACTTCAGGTAAAGTTTGGCACGGAATAGTGATGAAACAAGGTTATAAAAGGAGGTTGTAACTTTGGGAGTGAAGTTACACACTGTGGAGGTACATGGAAGCACATTATCTCAATATTATATACTACACTGACATATGACGGCTTATTAACCCATGGTAGCATATATAAATGGATACTTTGATACTAAAAATGCCACAAAACCAATGAAAACAACCACCGATGTCAATTTGTGTGTGAAATTGCGCGCTTGCGCGCAAAAATTTTGCAAAATACCTAGTGCTTAGTACTAAAAATTTCGGTCAATGTTTTTTTTTAAAAAAAAACATTTCGGATGTCATGTTTTTTTTAAAAAAAAAACGTTTTTTTTTAATAAAAAACGTTTAAAAAAAAACATCGGCCAACCCTAGATACGTTTGTATATCGCCTTATAGTCGAATGTTCGTGACTTCAGGTAAAGTTTGGCACGGAATAGTGATGAAACAAGGTTATAAAAGGAGGTTGTTACTTTGGGAGTGAAGTTACACACTGTGGAGGTACATGGAAGCATATTACCTCAATATTATATACTACACCGACATATGACGGCTTATTAACCCATGGTAGCATATATAAATGGATACTTTGATACTAAAAATGCCACAAAACTAATGAAAACAACCACCAATGTCAATTTGTGTGTGAAATTGCGCGCTTGCACGCAAAAATTTTGCAAAATACCTAGTGCTTAGTACTTTCGGACGTCATGTTTGTTTTTTTTAAACAACGTTTTTTAAATAAAAAACGTTTTTAAAAAAACATCGGCCAACCCTACTCACCACTTATAACTTAACCTAGCACATTCCTTGCCACTTGCCCACTTACATTTTCGTTAGCCCAGCTGTCCCAGTAGTTTTAGAACACAATAAGTGCATTGTCAATACAAGGCAATCAACTTTGATTGACATTTGATAGCATGCTAACGAGTGCCGCCCTGGATGCGAATGTAAATATGTTCATGCTAAATATGTAATATGTATGTATTTATGTAACAGAGTGCATGTTTTCAATTTACAGTTCATTTTTCATTATCTTATAAATACGTATCTTATAAGTCAGTTAAAAAAGTATCTGTAAAATTATGAGGCAATGTGAAGGCAATGGCAAAGAATTAGGGATGGCTGAAGTTTTCTAATAGTTTTTTTAATATAAGCCTTGATTTTTTTTTAAATAAAAATTCCAGTACGTAGACACTATTTTGCATTTTGCACTCAAGTGCACGATTTCAGTTAAAATATACACTGGGTTTGATTTCATTGTTTTTTTTTGTGTCAATTCTTCCATTTATTCATGCTACCATGTAGTAATAAGTTTTTATGTGGTAGTGCAGTATGTAATATCCAGCGAATGTGCTTCCACGTACTTCTACAGTGTGTAACATCACTGTCAATGTATTAGCCTTCTCTTACAACCTTATTTAAGCACTATTTCATGCTGAACTTCACCTGAAGTCACAAACGTTCGACAAAAGGCGGTATATATAATAAGTCGACGTAAAATGGATATTTTTGAAAGAAATCACTGCTTATAATGCTATCCCATGACTCCACAGCTATAATATGACCACAATAGACAACAATACATTGTCTGACACTTAACATACACATTTTTTTCTCTATACCCCCATTTTGGACGATTTTTATAACATAACGAAACATAACTGTAAATATTTAGTCTCCTCTTAATTTAGCCACATTATTTTCGAACTATTCCATGCCAAACTTCACTTGAAGTTGCAATTATTTGACAAAATGTCATATACATAATGAGTTGACATAAAAATGGATTTTTTGGAGGAAATTACCACTTATAATTAGGGTTCAAACGGGATCCCGATCCCGATCCCGGATCCCGTGAAAGTCCGGGATTTACCAGTCCCGATCCCGATCCCGAAACCCCAATCCCGATCCCGATCCCGAAATCTCAAAAATACCAATCCCGATCCCGATCCCGATCCCGAAAATTTTCAAATCCCGATCCCGATCCCGAGAAACTCCCAAGTCCGGGATCCCGATCCCGGAAAAATTAGTGGAAATTATAAAAAGTGAAATAATGACGTTTTTGCATGCAAAAAAATGGTTGCAAACCCCCAGCGTCAATTTTATGTCACTTTTCTGGCATCCAACAGTGTTTTGAGACCTTTATGAACAACTGTGAATGCCAGAAAAATGGCCAAAATCTCTATCCCTAGAACCCAATCCCGATCCCGGAAAAATGCCTATCCCAATCCCGATCCCGTGACCCCAATCCCGGCCAATCCCGATCCCGATCCCGAAATCTCAAAAAACCAATCCCGATCCCGATCCCGAAAAGTCAATCCCGTTTGAACCCTACTTATAATGCAACCCCATGACTCCACGGCCACTGTACAGCTATATATAACATCACAAAGACTGCAAATCATGTTATATACCTCTGTGTGTTGACTCATAACCATATTTAGAAGCTTCTAAAAGCCCGTTTTTTTTGTAAAACAACACGTTTCCATATCTGCAAAGAATAGATTTATAACCTTTGGTTCATTATTCTGATGGAATCTTATAGGTTCTAGTGCAATGTGCACAGTTAAGAGAATACCTATATTTATGTACATTTGCATATTTAAATATACAAAACGTGCAAATGTTTGCGGCATGAATATTTTTTTTACAGAACTGACCGTTTTTCTCATTTCTTTTATGACCCGCCTACGTGCAAATATTACTTGCATGGATACCGATTTACTCTTAGAAATAGTTAGGAAGCTTTTTCACGTTCCAAATGCGTACATTATGTTGCATTTTGTTAATTATGTTTTGAATTTTTGTAAAAAATTGAAGTGCGTAATTAAGTGCAGGCGGAAGCTCAACGGTTACATTGAAATGCAAATAGCGTATTTCTTCTAATAGAACGGCATACCTCCAATAGAACGGCAGGTTTTGTCACATTTTTTTGCTCTCACGAAAACAATAGAACGGCAGCCTCCAATAGGACGGCACCTCCAATAGAACGGCACCTCCAATAGAGAGGCAGGTAGAAATTAGATTGGAAGAGTGCCAAAACATAAAAGTATTAGTAAAATGGGTGGCGAGAACGTCCAACGTGTTCATAACTATGAATTAGGGTTGTTTTCAAATTTGACTTCATTTAAATTGATGCTCTGATATTGAACTGTTGTCCATGTTTTATTAAAAACACAACGTTCAAATTAAAAATGTGTGAAAAAATAGAACAGCAGTCTCCAATAGAACGGCACCTCCAATAGAACGGCAGGTAAAAAAGTTGACGAAAAAAATAAAACGGCGCTCTTCTCTATTAGAAGAAATACGGTATATATATATATATATATATATATATATATATATATATATATATAAATAAATAGTGAGTAATTTGAGTATCAAATTTTAATTGTCATCTTTCACCAAACCTGTGCAGTGCCTTCGTATTATTTCTTTGTAAAAAAAAACTAAAGTAAACAATTTTTACAACAAAACAGATAGGTATTTTTGCGGTTTTCTGTTCTCTCTGTGAGTTCATTTTGTACCTGCGTAACCTCACTCTGTAAACTGATTCTTTCTGGAAACTGCGAGGATGAAACTGTTTTTTAATAAAATGATGAATACGACAGTTTTGGAAATCTTTATTTTTCAAGGGCAATTTTACACAATCATGAAACTCCGAAAATGTCATAAAATGACATATATGTTTTGAAAAAACACCAACTTGAGTTTTCAATTTTCAGAGAGAACTTTTTCGAGCACTCAAATATGTAAACATTTTCATTTTTCATGTGTTCACACGCTGTGTGGTAAAATATTCATGTACGTTCTTCAGAAAAATTTGTGTAGTTTTCAATGTAAATTTTTGGTAAATAGTATTAAACCATGTGTAAATGTATTCATTATTTTACGAAAATAAAACATACAAATTGCGTGCTATCTAAACATGTATGCCGAAATTTCCCGGAGTTTCTAGACTCTTTTTCATCACAGCGGTTATTTTTCGACCGATTTGAATTTTTTGTAAATTGGAATATGAACTGAATTTCTAAAGTTAACTATATTTTCTATTAGGTATATGGATAAGCGGTAAAAAGTTCAAGTGTTGGATATTTTAAATTTGATATGATTCATTGATTGTTTTATGTCGATATTGCATTTTTCCAAAATTTTCAATATTTATAATAACAAGTGCCCGAAACCTGAGACCATAATGATGGATATTTAAATGCAAATATACAAAAACATTCTCACAATTTCTAAATCAATTTTAATCC
>OZ038457.1:24343048-24679547 GCA_964036195.1 Sphaerolaimus hirsutus
CACAATTCCTAATCAATTTTTATCCCACACTCTAAAACCAAAACAAATAATTAACTTAGATTCATTTCGCCAATTTTTTTTCCGCGCATCACTAAATTTCATCCACTTATTTTCCCCTCGCAGAAAGGCCTGAAAAATGTCTTCGACGAGGCGATTTTAGCTGCGCTCGAACCTCCGACGCCTAAGAAAAAGCGCAAATGCGCTCTAGTTTGACTTTAAAATACCCCGAATAATTGCCCCCCATTACCTGTTTTGTATAGTGGTGGAAATAAATGTTGTTACATTTCATTTGGCTCGTCAGGCCTGGAACTTTGTCATTGTACCTGGTAAATATCAAATGACATAAAAATGTCATACAAACTTGTCGTGCAAAATGTCAGTGATAAAGTATTTATTTTAATGACATTTTGCATGGTATTTGTAACTTAAGTTTACAAATACAGGGTGCGGGACTTCCCCTCGGTTCCAAATTCAATTGGTGTGTACAGTGCGCATTAAGCCGGAATTAGAGCTCAGCGTCGATTCGACGTGAAATGACGACGTGAAATGATGACGTGAAATTAATTACACGAGTGTGGATCATGCTACGGGTCTACAATTTTCTAAGGATAATATATGAATCAATACCTTTATCGTGTCCAATACTGAGTGTTATCAGCCACAACTAGAGCGAATTGAAAAATTCAATTTTTATCATTCCACGTCATCATTTTACGTCAGTGAACAACTTGACATTTCATGTCAGACTATTGCAAGCAGCAGTCTGACGTGAAATGTCAAGTTGTTCCCTGACACTGTGACGTGAAATGATGATGACGTGAAATGAAAAAATTGAATTTTTCAATTCGCTCTAGTTGTAGCTGATAACACTCAGTATTGGACACGATTAAGGTATTGATTCATATATTATCCTTAGAAAATTGTAGACCCGTAGCATGATCCACACTCGTGTAATTAATTTCACGACGTCATTTCACGTCATCATTTCACGTCGAATCGACGCTGAGCTCTAATTCCCGCTTTAGCGCGCCATACGTTTTCATTGAATTTGGCACCTGACACTGGCGTTTGCGCCATGGGCGCCATATTTGATGTGATATATTTTTTCAACGCTAAAGGGTGCCTGGCAGGGTTTTTTAACATCACTAGTTGTAAAAACATTTGTTTCCACTGCTAGTCTTGAGAGCGATCACAAAGTTTTTTTGTTTTTTTTCTCTCCAAATGAAAGTGCCAATCTATTCACTAATAAGTGTTTATTGCGAAGTCAGAGTCAAGTTGACAATAATTAAGTTGTGCTCTTAATTAAGATTCCATTTTTTATGGTGAAATAATTATCCTTGATTTTAAGGAGAAATATTTATTTCACTCAGTACTGTTAAGATTGAGCTATTTTTCGCTGTTTACTGTAATTTTATTTGTGAATTTAGTTATTGCTAATGATACTAATTTACTAGCGATAAGCGTGACGTCATAAAACAAGAAACTTGTCACATTTACGTAATATTTATTATTTGTCAAAAATTCCACGTTTTATAATCGCGTATGTGACTGGGCATAGTGGCCCGATTTCAATTTCCTTCAATTGTAATAGAAAAATGGTATGTGCACTTATGCGTGCTATAGATAGCGACATGACTTGTGGCGGTTGACACATGAGAAATTATTGACACTGTATGCATTAAGAGGTTTCTTTTCTCTGTGTGTTTTTGTTTCCTCTACTTACTTTTAGATTTTTATGAGGAAAATAATACCTCTGATCATAGAACAACTATTTCATGTATAAACTTCCTGGAAATATCTGCAATTGTAATTTTTGAGAGCTATTGTCTAAATTTATGTCAATTTTTTTTGGATTTACTGCAACAAACTGCATTACGCAGTCTTGTGTAACATTTTGTCTTTTCGCATTAATTTTAAGCCAAAATTTCCAAAGTGGATAAATCAGCTTCAAATTTGAGTTTAGCAGAATAATGACTGTCAAACATGTGGCCAGATATCACATTTCTGTGTTTTGGAAATTTTAGCAGTAAACTAAATCAGGGGTTTTGTATATTTGGACCCCCGCGGGGGTTCATATAGATAGCAAATTGCTCATCCGGAGGGATAGATAGCTGAAACGTTTTCTGGGGGGTCTTCGTGGGGGTTCAAAAAATAGGAAAAGAAGGGAGGAAAAGGAGAACAATCGCTAAAAGTAGGTGAAAAATGGCTAAAAATGGGTATATAAGGACATATAGTACTAAAAATAGCTGAAAATAGGCAGTTAGACACATGAACTAGTGATTTTGGAGGTGAAATACTATTTAAAGGTATGAAAAATAGCGATTTTGAGTGAAAACTGGTGTGTAGTTTCTCAAAAATCGCACCAGATAGATAGATAGCTGGCCGATTTGGGGGGGGGGGGGTTTAGGGGATAGTAGCCCAAAATTTTGCCTCCGGGATAGATAGATAGCTGGCGGATTTTTTTGGGGGGTAACCCCCCCCTCCCCCTCCCCCTACTGAACCCCTGCACTAAATAGTGTATAAACACATGCACACTGAATTGGCATTTATTGAAAAGAACCGTCACATCTCATGTCGCGCCCTATACTAAACTGAGCTGAGCTTATTGGATTGGGCCACTGGATAAGCTTTTTGTATCTACGCTTTTCATGTGCTCGGGAATAAGTTGTACACGTAACCCGTGCAGTTATTTATCCGGTCATGCTTTTTGCGCACGAAGTTTGACTGAAAGTTGTACGCAACTTTTCTTCTTGAGAAAGTTTCAGTCACTTATCGACGTCACTTTTTTGAGTAAATTGAAAATGTGTCGCGAATGGATAGTATAGATTTACTCTTTTGACGTGACACGTGGCATTTTGTGATGGTTGAAGCTTTCTCAGTACTAAAGTTGTGTATCTATTCATCAGAATAGTCCAAGCTGTTTTAGACTGAAACTTTATATATCAAATGGAAAAAGTCGGTAAGTCAGGTGAATACCGTATTTCATCGAATAAAAGACACTTTATTTTTGTTGACACTGTTACGTTATTTACTATGTAAATATGTATTTACATGTTTTAAAAGTTATGTAGTCTTTATATGCCAGGGTCAAAAACCACGCAAACAAGCTTTGATATTTGAATTTATGGTAAACGTTTCAGTTGACACGGTTTGGGCCCCCACTACGCAGCTGGTTTTCAACTAAATTCATGTCAACTAAATTCATGTCAACTAAATTCATGTCAACTAAATTTTGGTTAAGTACGTTATTTCAACTTTCCCATGTGATAGAGCATAACTAATTTTTTATATCATGACACTTTAATATCATGGTCTCTCTAAAGTGTGATGCTTTAAAAAAATTGTGTTATTTAGTTGACATTATTTGACACGAATTTGCGATGTCAACTAGCTAGTGGGGCCCTTTTTCGGTCAACTGTATCCGCAGAGTAGACAAGTGAGAAGAAAAATGGCAAGAGATAAGTAAAGTTATAAAAAGTGCAAGTTAAGTGATGAATAAATTATGAATGAATTTGTCACTTAATGAGATAGTTTGTCACTTGACTGGTAAGTTGTAACTTTACCAAACACTTATTTACTATTTTTTTGCCATTTATTACAAACCTAACAACACTTTTCAAAACTTGCAAACCTTGGCATATAATTCGACTGAATACTGTAATTTGCTTCTTCAGCTGAAACAGCTGAGGCAATAAAAAAGTGTGCCGTTACTTTTAAATACGTCGAATAGCACAGTGCACTCGTTTTTTCACTCATCGAAGGAAAACTTTTTTGGTGCTGTTCAATTTTCCGTCGCGTCTTATTTTATTTTTTATTTATCATCGCAAAACCTCAAAAAATGCAATTTCCCGGCCGTGTTTTTTTTCCCGGTATTTCCGTTCCCGTAATATAATACCTTAGATATTTTATGTAGAATATATGCCGCAGTTAAAAAAGCGATTGTGCCCCAATGTCTATTACTCTGGTGCTGCTTCTGTGATTTCGCTACTGAAATATGTATTTTTATAGACCAGATGCGGGGTGGTTCATTTTAATATTACCTATTATTGGTCGAAATTTTAAAAAAATTGAAAATTTCATGGGGTCCAATTATTTGGATTTTTGGGTATGGAAATTTATTTGAATTCATGAATGGAAATCAGGAAATGTGAAGAAAATGCCCCTATTCTAATTTTTAAAACACATTGAAATATTTGTCCACACTGCACAATTTTCGAAAAAGCTTCATTCTAAATTTTATGTTTATGGCATTCCTTTTGATGGTAGAACATTCCCTCATTTAAAAGACTAATAAAACTTTAAGCTAATAAAATTTGACAACTTTCAGTAAGGATAGGGTTGGGATTATATTTTATTTTGATCAATAATCTGTCAATCAAATTTTCATAATCTGTCAAAAAATTGTATTTTCATTACAAAAAAAAAACATTTATAAAAATGAAACACCCTGTTAAGTGATTGAACCTTAAAAAATTGCCGCAAAACACACTTGATTTGGAATATCCGCAACCGGACCGTTTTTATGCTAAATTGCAAATGTTGAAAAAAGCGCTAGTTGACACCCTGTCAACTAATCTAGTTGTCAATTATGATTTTAGTTGACGGGTCGCGGATCAATGTTCAAATGCTCATGCCCGCAATATTTAGCTTTTAGAGTTTGTGGTATGGATATTTGAACTTGTTAGTGACCCGTCAACTAAAATCTGAATTGACATCAGAATCAGTTGACACCAGGTGATAACTAGTTTTCCAATCTGTTTCAACTGCCGAATTAAGTTCTTTTAAACAGATAATTTGGTCCGGAAGTGTGAAAAAAAGTTCCTTTGAATTTTCTCTGCTGGCGCACTTTTTATATTTTCCGCGCGGCGGAACTAAAAAAACTGTTCGGATGCGGAACTTACAGTGTGCCGCGCGTCAACTAGAAAATGTCCCATGCGGCATTCCCCCCTCGTAATTCATTATTTATTAGTTGACATTTTTGTTTGATGTGCAAACGTTTCTGAATGGCAAAAGTGTGAGCTTTCAACTTGAAAACAACATGAAAAACGTTCCATTTGTGTATGCGAGTGTTCCCATAAAATTCGAATTGCATGTAGCGTTTGTTGTCATTAAAATGAAATGGATACGATGAAGTGCACCGCCTTTTTGTGTGTTTTATTTACCAGTCGATTTCAGCTTGAGGCAAGTTCAAATGTTGTTCATATTCAGGTGCCTACTCCGCAAATGGAGAAGTAAAACATTTGAGAAGTGAAATGGCAAGTTAAAAGCCAAGTAAACCCTTTACTTGTCATTTCACTTCGCTTTTTACTTGTCATTTTACTTGTCGTTTCTCAAATGTTTTTGTACTTCTCCACTTGTGGAGTTGACCCCAGATTTTTTTAAGTACACATTCATGAACAATTTTTTCGGATGTGTATTTTAAAATGGTTTCATAAAATATTTTTGTATTCTGGACATGTATGTTCATTATTGGACTTGTGCCAAGCTGGAATCTGACCCCTGGTCGCCTTGAGCCATTTGTGCGCTGAAAAGTGTACATGTATCTTTTTCCTGATAAATATTTGTGTCACTGGAAATTGGACTTACCCTAATTCCTCGAATAAGACCCCAGGGGAGTTATTTTTTCCTCAGACGTTTTGGAGGGGGGAGTTATTCAAGGGGGGGAGTTATTCGAGGGGGGAGTTATTTTTTCCTCGTAAACTTATTATTCATTGTATGGGTGCAGTCTGTAAACTCATGTAATTCAGGTATTTAACAGTCCAACAACAATAGAAAGATGTGTATACATTGCATTCACATAATGTATCTGCTTTTGCTGCTCAAGACTAATATTCTTTCGTATTTTTGTATTGTATCGTTTTCATCCAGAGGGGGGCGTTTTTCGAGAGGGGGGAGTTATTCAAGGGGGGAGTTATTTTTTCCTCACCCCACCAGCAGGGGGGACTTATTCAAGGGGGGGGAGTTATTCGAGGGGGGGGTCTTATTCGAGGATTTGCGGTAATTATTTTAACTGCGTGGTAAAAAAGCCAAAAAGGTATGTTTTCATGTTTCTTTTTTAAAGGAACAAACTTCCGTATTACTTTGTATAAATACTCACTCGAATAAATCCTTTGAATAACTCTTAGAATGACCTTACCCCCTTGAATAACACCCCCGTAAAATGTTGAGTGTAAACTGATGTGAAGCACTTGAGAAAAACCCCACTTTTAGTCAAACATCTGTGAAACATATTTTGAAACGGGTGTGACTCGTGTCTGAATCATCAAATATAAATTTTGCAAAAATTCAAAAATTGTCAAAAATGTGTGACAAAAATTGTGTAAATGCCGTAAATCCTCGAATAAGTCCCCGGGTGAGTTATTTTTTCGTCAGAATATTTTGAGGGGGGAGTCAATCGAGGGGGGAGTTATTCGAGGGGGGAGTCGTTTTTTCCTCAGAATATTCTGTACATAAGTACGTACAACGCCGCTCTAAATAAAACATTATTTTGTGTTTGCGTTGCATACGCAGCACTGCCTTTGCATTCGATGAATCAGACCATTGCTTTTTTGGTCTGTCTGGCTTCATCGAAATGTTTTTTATGTGACACGACTTAGTTGCATCGAACATAGGGGGGAGTTATTCAAGGGGGGAGTTATTTTTTCCTCAAGCTCGCAACAGGGGGGAGTTATTCGTGGGGGAGGACTTATTCGAGGATTTACGGTAGTTTTTCGCATGCGACGGTTATCTTCTGATTTACCGTGTTAAATAGAATATATTTATCTTTGGAATATTTCCTTGTTTAAATTCTCGGTATGATGTTTACAGGGCATTTGTTACTTACAAAACTTCATTGAGATTGAAACTTTGTTTAAAATGTTTCACTTGACATATAACTTACAATCTGCAATATTCCCCCCCCCCCCACAGATTTCTAGGTCTACATAAATAAATATTTCCAGCTGTAAAGTCCAATTTCCATCGTGTTTACACAATCAAATCCAATGGTACAGTAAAATCAATTTGTACCTAAATATATTTTACTTAATCTAGCGAATACACTGTCCGAACTATTATGGAACACGGTGTGCGGCCAGTGAGAAAGGATTCCACTGAAAATCCACATGAACAACAGAATGAAGTTTCTGCTGCCGCTTCAGGTACGTCTTTTGGTACCATGGAATATTTGTGTTTATGGTCCGAGCGTTTACCGGGTTCGTATACGGTAAAGTGCCCTGCTAAGTGGCGATATTTAAAGTGACTGATTTTCGATACAATTCTACATTCGATGTGCAATGTCAGGTAAATAGGTAGCGATGACAAACCCTTTCAAAAGTCTCTGAGCGTTTCTAAAGACTACTCTTCGTATTTTTCATGCTACATTATACATTTTCGAATGTTATGGGGACAGGACGCCCCCTGTAAATGGTAAACTCGGGTGTCAAAACTTACAAAATTTAATAAAAATTTGTCAAATGTAGTGCAAAGTGCCAAAAGTTGTGTAAAAATCTTTATTTTGATTGACACCTTGACATTTGACAATGTACTAGGTGCGGGACTGCCACATGAAGTTGCCCAGTCAGCTAACGTCACGTTTAAAGCCAAATCTCCCATCTCACAAATCACAATCCCTCAAATTCACCCCACTTTCTAACCCCCTCCCAGACACCCCCCAATATTCCGCCAGCGCGGGGCACCCCCCTGCACCCGCGAAATCCCCTTCCGAAAATTCCGAAGACACATTCGACCCGGAATGGTCCGAAGTGATAGAAAGGGAAGAAATCGTGCATAGATATCAATTGGGTCCCGAGCAGTTGGTAGAGGATTGGGAAAATCCCCAGTGCGAATTGCATCACGCGGATAGGTTCGGGTTTATGAGGTAAGCGCTTTGGGGGTCTGGGACTGGATTTAATTAGGGTTCGATCGGGACCGGAAAATTTTCTTTATCGGGACCGGGACCGGCATTTTTTTATCGGAACCGGTACCGCCTCAGTTCCCAGGGACGTAGCCAGGATTTTCGAGCGGGGGGGCGGATTGTATACGGAGCCCGGCGAACGGGGGCCTAAAATTTTGCCTCTGCAGTAGGGGAATGGCGCCATGGCGCTGGCGCCATTCGTAGGCGTGACGCCATGGCGCCGCTGGCGCTGGCATTGGCGCCAAAACAGCTGTATACGTCTGTATCTTACAGGCATATACAGCGACAAGGACGGAATTTAGGGGGATTTTACTGGCTTTGAGGCCGCGGATACTGGTCAAATGAAAATATGTCGTGTGACGGTAAAATGCGCGCTTGCGCGCAAAATTTTTGAAAACTGATAAAAGCGTCTTCTGGAAGTGCTATTTTTGGCACATTTTTTGGCCCGGCCCGGGAAGGGGGGGGGGGGGCGGCCGCCCCCCCCCGCCCCCCCTGGCTACGTCCTTGTCAGTTCCCTAATTTTTCGGAACCACGTACCGGAACCTTGGTTGTTTTTGAAATCTAATCCAAATTCCGATAAATTTTTTTGCCGAATTTAGGGGAAAAAATTTGCACAAAGAAATGTGTTCGAAAACCTCCAGTGTACAGTTCATGTCACTTATCTTGCATAAAAGTGTGTCAGCAGAATCTCGTCCAGCGGGAAATTATCTACGGAATATTTACATTGTTGAAACATGAACCAGGGACGTAATTTTTGAATACCCGAGTCAGACCTGAAAAATTCACTTTACCAAATCTTTTTCCATTTCGATTTTTCTTTTTTCTTCGAAAATCTCGGTAAATATTTCCAAATAAAAAACAAACAATATTTTTTCGCAGTCGGGCCCCCTCGACTACATCGACATTGAAATCGACCAAATCTCGATCGAAATCGACAAAAAAATCGGCGTCGAAATTGATCGAACGCGAGCGCAGACGCGAGATGAAATGGCTGCCCATGTTGAGAAATTATCCCCAGTTTTCAAGAAGTGTCAAGTTTCAGGAAAGAGTTTGGAAGGGGGTGCCTGACAGTTTGAGATCTGAGGTGCGTCTGATTAAATTTCTATTATTATTTTTAGGGAAAAAAACCTTGAACATAGGTATGAATATTTGGCTAGAAATACAGGAAAAACGCAATGACAAGAATATTGGGGATTTTGAACGTGAAAATCGTCAAAAAGGAAAAAAATAGAGATTTTGAGTGATATCTGTAGCAATATAAGTTGCAGATAGGTAGCTGAGCTATTTGGGAGGGGGGGGGGGGTTAGGGGTAGTAGCCCAAAATTTTGGCTCCGGGATAGATAGATAGCTAAGCGGCCTCCGGGATTGATAGATAGCTGGGCGGTTTGGGGGGCTGTAAACCCCCCCCCCATTCGAGACCCCTGCTTGAGGGTTTTGTAGGATCAACCCCCCCCCCTGATGCAGGATTTGCAGACTGGATTTAGAAAATCGAAATTCAAATACTACGCATTCTAGAAGAAACACACTTCATAATTATGAAACTTCCCTTCAAAAACCTTCCAATCGGTTAACCCCTCACTCGTTCCCTCTTTTTTTACCCAGGTGTGGCGTTTCATGTTGGGTGTAAATACTTGCGATGAACATGGGAGACAAAGGCCCACTTTTCTGCCGGGAATTTATGACCAGTTAAAAGCTAGGGCGCTCTTGTGTGCCAAAGAGTTGAAACAGGTTTTTTGGGATTTATTTTTTTAAATGTTTTTTACTATTACTATTTTTTACTAATCTATTTACTCAAAAAATTTTTTTGGAATTTTGCCAATTCCCTAAATATATCTGGAGAGAGTGTAATAGTCACCCGGCAAATTATATTTGTCTGGTAAACTTCTTTTTAATTTGGGGTGTATTTTAGTGGGTTTGAGTCGAGGAACCCTTTGAAGACACTATTTGTTGTCGACATTCGATTTTTACAAAAATATTTCTGATTGTCGGACTAAACCCCATGCAAGTCTGTTACCGAATTTTAAATATAGTCACTTGACAAATCATGCATCAAATTCACGCACGGTGAAAGCGATGTAGCACAATGGGGAAAAGTAAAAATGTTTTGTTCAAACGTGATAGGGATTGATTTAAATGTACAGTATCCGATTATATGATTAAAGTGGAGGGAACCTCTCCATTGCCATTGGAGACCCCCCAAAATAAGTCTGTTTCACCGATAATCAACAAATCATTTTCAAATTCTCTAAATTTTACAAATCTTTGAACCCCCCCCCCCATTTTTTTCCCACAGATCGACTTGGACGTGAACAGGACTTATCGGGATCACAGAGACTTCACCAGACGCTACAATTCAAAACAGCAGTCGCTTTTGAATGTTCTTTCCGCCTATGCCGTGTACAATGTCGATGTGGGATATTGCCAGGTGAGGAATACTATTTATTGCCCAACAATAGATTGTAAATATTTAGATCCTCCAGAGGGATAGATAGCTGTAAAATTCCTTTGTGGGGTTCAATATATAAGCTTTTTCAAGGTGTATATGGCACATGGGGGGGGGGGAATCAAGTAAATTTTTAAAATATAAATTTAAGTAAATATTACAGTAAATAAGTTGTAAAAGTGTATTGCCAAAATTAGCGGAATTAATGGAATAAGTCACATGAACTAATGATTTTGAAGGTGAAAATGAGCAAAACTCTCAAAAAAATTCTCTCAACGAGGATAGTAGCTTAAAAAATCGTCTCGCGATAGATAGCTAGCTAAAACGTTCGGGGGGTTGGGTACCCCCCGCATACCAGACCCCCTACCTGAACCCCTCCAATTGAATTTGCTCGCAGGGAATGAGTCACATCGTTGCACTTTTGCTGATGTACGTTGTCGAGGAAGAAGATGCTTTTTGGATGCTTCATAGATTGATGGATGATCGGAGGTATTTCATGCAGGGTACGTGTGCCTTTTTGGTGCCTATTTTGTGCCTTTGATATTGTTTTTGACGCTGGACGTTTTTCAGAGAAAAATTTCCTTCGCCTTGAAAAATGGACATGTGGTTTAGAAAAATATGGAAAATGTTGCAAAATGTGTTGGACCAATTCTATGTAGATGCCGTTACCGTGCTCAACTCTATTTTTCGAGATTTTGTAGTTTCGACTTTTAGAAGTGGATTTGTAGTTGGCTGAAAAAGCGAAGTGTTTCCACAATGTCGTTTCAATGGATATTCCAGTGTTTTCTTCCACCACAAAAAAACTCATCACGCAGAAAACCATCCCGCTTTACAGGCTTTTTCCGTCCTGGCTTTCCAAAATTGGCACGTTTCCAAGCGCATTTCGACAAACTTCTATCAAGACATTTGCGAAGGGTGCGCAAAAATCTCGATCAACAGCAAGTGCCGCCGATTTATTTGACCAAATGGTTTTTCGGTTGTTTTCTGGACCGGGTTCCATTTTCTCTGGCTATGAGATTGTGGGACGTTTTCATGTTGGAAGGAGACATGGTGCTGCTGGCTGCGGCTTTTACCGTCATGAAAATGCACAATAGTGAGTTTTTGTTGCTTACAGTGTTGTGATTTATGGAGTACCTAGGTTTGTAGGAAAAAATTTAGGGTACTTGATTTTTTCACGTTTTTCAAAATCGGCTTCTTCAAATTCCACCTACTTTTCTTCAAAATCACTTCAATGATCCAGTATTTTGAGCGGGGGGGGGGGTAATCATTTTATGGAGGCCGGCGAACGGGGGGTGGCACAGAAAAAAATTGGCGTTGGCATTGGCGCTAGCGCCATTAGCCACTGTATATGTACATATTTACATACATGCTCACGACAGGGTCACCCACTCGAAAAAGCCCCCATCAAAATTCAAATGCTTGAAAATAACCCCATGGGGACCTTATTTAAGAACATACGGTAGCTAAGCTTTTTATTATGAATTTTGCGCCCTATTTCAGATTTCCTGCGCAAAGCTCAAGTGGAGGATGTAATGGAGTTTTTCCAAAATCGCTTGTGTGATGATTTCGGGTATCCGGATGATGTGGTCATGCGCGCTGTGCAGGAGAATTTGAGAAAATTGCTGTTGGTTTTCTGGCATCGGATAGTGATTGTAAACACCTGCCCGAACAAGTCCGGCCCCCTATTTTTGATTTCACTTCGCACACCCTTTCTCCAGTTGTGGGAGGGGTGGAAAGCTAATACTTGGGTGGTATATAGGCCCCACGCACGCTAGTTGACATCGACACTAAATGTCAACTGGTTCCGTTCCCAATTCAAAGTTTGCGTTTGAACGCAGGGGTATCTTGAATTTTGACCCTCCGAGTGGTTGGATAGATAGCAAATCGCTCCTCCGGAGGGATAGATAGCTGAAAAATTTTCTGGGGGGGGGTTTGGGGGGGGTTGTGGTGGTTCAATATATAGGCTTTTTCGGGGCATAGAAGGAAGAAAAGGGAGAAAAATCGCTAAAAGTAGGTGTAAAATAGCTCAAAATGGGTATACAAGAGCATATAGTACTTAAAATAGCTGAAAATAGGCAGTTAGATGCATGAACCAGTGATTTTGGAGGTGAAAATCTATATATAGGTATGAAAAATAGCGATTTTGAGCGAAAATTAGGGTATAGTTTCTGAAAAATCGCTCCAGATAGGTAGATAGCTGGGCGATTTGGGGGGGGGGGGTTTAGGGGGTAGTAGCCCAAAATTTTGCCTCCGGGATAGATAGATAGCTGAGCGGCCTCCGGGATAGATAGATAGCTGGGCGGTTTGGGGGGGGGGTAACCCCCCCAACCCCCCCCCCCCATTCGAGACCCCGGTTTGAACGTCATTGATCGGCAAATCAGCAAGCTTTGAGTCGGGATCGGCACCAGTTGACATTTGGTGTGTATGTCAACTAGCGTGTGTGGGCCCATAGGCGCAACCCCCCACTACTCCTCATGAATGGAAGGGGCAGCGGCGACACACTATAGAGTGGGGCGTCGAAAGTGGAATCAAAAATAGGGGGCCAAAATGAAAAATTTTCGGGCCGGTGTTTATGCAAAATGGTATTGTATCTGTGTGTTGGAAACTTTTTTACACCTTGAAGTGACAAATTTCGGCCGCGAACGATTGACAAAAATAATCTGTTCAAAACGCATGGAAAACTCAAATACGCTCAAAGCTGATTTATGAGTACTCATCTTTGAGTTTACTGGTGTTAGTAAACTAGCGTGTGCAGCGACAATAATCAAATAGTGTGTAAATGTGACTACCTAGTATTGTGTCTAACCCAAAATTTAGCTTTTCGTTTAAAAAACGTTTTTAAAAAACCTTGCGTTTAAAAAACGTCATCCTTAAATCTCGACCATAAACGTGAATATTTCTCACTCAGCGAAAGCAAGGAATTGCCGCCACCCGCTGCAAGTAGCCAAGAAACGCATATAACTGAACGGGGTTCGATTTTGCGCAGAGATGTAGCCGATATAAAAGCTGAACAAATGAAAATTGCCAGTAGAAGGACTAGCAGAGCTAATTGTGAGTTTTTAGTTAGATTTGATTTTTTTGTATATTTTGGGGCTAGAATTTTAAGATTGATTTGATTTTGGTAGTAAATTTTCGATCGGTTTTTTTAAGAAAGCAAGTTTTTCAATAGCGCAAGTTTTTGGTAGTGGTTGGTTATGAAAAACGGTTTGCAATACTTGCATTGCAACGAATTTTTTTCATAAGCTCTGAAGCGTATTTCAGAATGTCCAAAATACGTGGCATTGACGATTTAAGAATGTATCTCAAACGTTTAAAGTGGCTTTTCAAATTTATATTTATCAGCATACCATCTAAATCTATTTCACATTCAATTGTATCGTGAATTTAAAAATGTTAAGTTTTGTTACATGATAATTAGAACTGCTTTTAAGATGCTCACTCGCCCCAGGTGCGCTTAAACGAAAGGGTTTTTTTCAATATTTTGGGGGTGTGCGCGTTTACAAAAAAAAATGTACCCAACCTTTTAAAATCTAAACTCCGCGTTTTCAGCGACCCGCCAGTCGATTCCCGCCACTCCAAACAGAAATCGGGCGCACCCCCTTCCATCAAACAGTACCACAACATTGAGTACCCAAAAACGGGACGTAACTTTCCGTCGGCAACATAACATCGGGAACGAGACAGACAATAACCCTGTTTCAAATGTATTGGACCCCCATGATGTGGCTGGACGCATTAGCCGACTGCAAATAAATGATAACAGTACGAGTGATGGGTCTGAAATAAATAGAAGTGAACCTGGCACGTTGCCAAGACAGCCGTCTATTTATGATAATGTTCAGTTGGAAGCGAATGGGAGTGAGAAAAATGAGATTGTACATGTGGTAGGTTTTTTGGATGTTGCTTTTTGGTATGTTCTGTGAACGACTGTCATACCATCAGAAATCCACAAGTGATAGGTGGTGTGGCAAATAGCAAATATCGAAACGCTCGAGCTGTCTATGTATCCAAATCGCTACTATCTTCTGACCCCCCCCCCCCTTTCGTAGCTATTGCAAATTTTCACCTCCAAAATACATATTTAGTTTATGTGCCTTTTGGTAAGTCTGGTAAATCTAAATACCGTATTTCCTCGAAATACCCCCGGGGGGTTTATTGTTTCAGAGTGAGAATTTTGAGGGGGGGTTAAACGAGGGGGGGGGGGTATTTCGAGGGGGGGGGTTTATTATTTCGCCAGAAATTTTTTGAAATCCCAGTACTAAAATGTCGTCTGAAACGTACGCAGACGTCGAAAAATGCAACAAAAATCGCCATTTATAAGACTCTAAAGACATTTATAAGTGTGTAGACGTACAAACACTGTTCTTACATAACAGAGTCATCGTTTTTACGTGTGTTCTGCATTGTTGGGATGACAAACCGCAGCCTTTGTCATTTACGTTCTCTATACACTAACTTTGGGGGGGGGGGGGGTTTATAAGTTCATAGTGTCCATTTTGAGGGGGGGTATTTCGAGGAAATACGGTATATGTAACTTACCAACCGCACATAAGTTTACTTGTCATCCGACGTACCACTCTGGTGAAGTAAAGTTGGAAAAAAAACCTTGTCACTTTACTTAACAACTTTCAACACTTGATCATTTATTGTTGTCGAAATAAATTCCACCCATTTCCAGAACTCCATCAAAGTCGCAATCGCGAATGAACAACCAAAGCAGTTTACCGTAACCGCGTTCAATAGAATCCCCATTACGGTGGAGACGCACGGCTACAATAGGCCGAGCACCAGTGGCGCTTACAATTACTATCAACAGCAGTGTACCGGAAAAGCGGCACCGGAAAATCGAAATTACGGTACGGTATTCACGGCGAGCGACTATCAAAAGTGGAATTCCGTTCGGACGGGATCTGAACCGCCGGGACATAAGTTGTCGCCTACGGTAGAGAGCCCTGAGATGAGATTGTGAGTTTTTTGGTGTGGTGAAAAAACCTACCGTATTTTCTCGAATAGCTTAAGTGGGGAGAAATTATACGATTAGGGGTGATCCAGGAAGCTGATTATTTTCATCGGAGTTTTTACCAAGATTTTCAGCAAATTATCTTAATGTCGTTTAGCGGTGGTCCCTAGAAACTGTTTACTGGGGCATTTTTCAAGGGAAAACGGTCGGTTAGCTTAAATCACATCCTTTCACTAAGTGATTCCACGAGTTCAAACTGTAGAAGTAAAAAATCTGGGTAAGTCTTCTCTCAGATAGAAAACTTGCATCCAAATAGCATAGTTTTTAATGCAACAACAACTTCAACGAAAAAAACTTCACTAACACTCCCCCCCCCCACCATTCAATATAACACCCCCTGCTCAAATACAGCCGCCCCCACCTAACGGGAATGTCGCAAAGCGCGTACACCCCCGGACAGCCGCCATCAAGCCACATCCAGCAACAAGACCACGTGACTACCATAAACATCAGTCCCGTACCGGAGTACCGTAATCAGCGGTACGGTAGCTCCAGCGCCCAGGGTTACGGTAGTTCCAGTGCCCAGGGTTACGGTAGCCCTAATTGGGAGCGAAGACAAAGGGGCGTTTCTGGCAATTTTCCAAGTGGAAAGGCGCCTACACCGCCGCCTGATTATCCTGATGGGGAGGAGTTTAGGTTGGCTGGTTTTGGAGGGTGTTTTTGATTGTGAATTTGCACTTGCAAAATTGTGGTTCACACGTTTTTATCTGGAACACGTTTGTGGAAGTTGTATACGGCTACAGTTGTACCGGGCCCTTGAACCGTCAATTTTGATAAACCTCGTAAATGTGTTTTGTTTTACACTCGACGAAAAAACTAAAAAACTTTTATTTTCTCATAGGAATATGATCGTCATCTCATAGGATTTTCATCTGATAAAGTAACAAAATTCACAAATTATTGAACAGTTACCGATTATTTACTGTCCATAATTTAAAGGGTTGCTAATTCAGACTTTTCGATAAATCAAAACCACATGTTATATCGCTTCTCATGCCGCACCAAATAATAATAATTGGCCAGTCGCCAATAATCTACCGATCCAATAATCGGTGGGGGGGTCAGGAAAATGCTCTACCTTATTTTCTCGAAATACCCCCCGGGGTGATTGTTTCAGAGTGAGAATTTTGAGGGGGTTAAACGAGGGGGGGGTAGGGTGGCAGAATTTACCGTACCGTACCGTACCGCATTTTTGGAAAATTTACCATACCGTACCGTTTACCGCACTTTAAGAAATTTACCGTACCGTACCGCGTACCGCATTTTCCAAAATTTACCGTACCGTACCGCGTACCGCACTCATTTACCGCAGAAAATGCGGTAAATTTTACTCAGATTGACCTTAAAAATTCACCTTAAAATTGACTTTGAGATGTAGTGTTCTGCAATTTTTTTGCGCGCAAGCGCGCAAATTTGACAACATTGTTTTGACTGATTTGAAACCCTTCCATTTCCACATGCAATATTGCTGTAACTCTTCATTTACATTAGCATAATGTGTATTTAAAATCAAGCCATGTGCTACAAATCGCACTGTAGTTGTTTTACATCATCCTCAATGTTTTGAGCTTATTTGTTGTAGGTACATATGCATGCACTTATATACTTTTTACCATTTTCACCCACTTAGCAATTTTTCACCCACTTTTAGCAATTTTTCTCCATTTCTTCCTTCTAAACCTTAAAAAAGCCTATATATTGAGCCACTGCATTGTGGTTAATGTAATTCTATGTTATCATACTGTTATTGTGTTCTACAGTCCATTAACACATTGCATAATTTAATTTTCTGTCAATTCATGAAGTAAAAGTTGTCTGTAGTCCGGCATTGGTACATTTCTGACAAGCGAAAATTTACCGTACCGTACCGTACCGCGAACCGCACTTTTCAGATTTACCGTACCGTACCGTTTACCGCAAAATTGAGGATTTACCGTACCGTACCGTTTACCGCAAAAGAGAAAATTTACCGTACCGTACGGTTTACCGCAAGGCCGTACCGTCTGCCACCCTAGCGGGGGGGGGGGCTTATTATTTCGCCAGTCATTTTTTGAAATTACAGTATCAAATTGCCGTCTGTAACGTAAAAAATGCAACAATAACCGCTAGCTATAAGCGTCTGTGGACTTTAAGTATGTAGATGGCATAAACACTGTTCTAACGTAACAATTCATTGTTTTAACGTGTGTTTTGCATTGCCCGGATCACAAACCGCAGTTTTGTCATTTTCATTCTCTGTACACTCAATTTGGGGGGTATTTCGAGGGGGCGGGCTAATAAATTCATAGTGGCCATTCTGAAGGGGGTATTTCGAGAAAATACGGTAGTTTGAAAATATCGCAGGTCCCCCAGCAGCGCAACTTCGGCGCGCAGCCATCAAACCAGCAGAAGTGTTAAACAAACCGTCGTATGAATGTCGGAGCTTCTTAAATGTGCAGTTTCACACAATTTTGTGTGAAACAAGTTTTTTTTAAACTTATTGGGTCATATACCCCAATATCTGTTGTTTATTGGTAAATTTAAGTTTCCAATGATAGTTGAAAGCTTTGAGGAGTGTCTTTTGGCTATAAATTGTCCAAAATGAAAAAGTCCAGTAAAATTACGCGCCCCGCGCCAAAGGAAAAGCCGCGCTATATAAAGTTGGCACCGATCCAAAGACTTGTGCTTGTGCTTGTATTAGCAGAATGAATAAAATCAATTCAAATTTGAGACATTTTAATTAGTTCACAGCAAGGACGTAGCCAGGGGGTGGGGGGGCGCCCCCCCCCTTCCCGGGCCGGATGAAAAAATGTGCCAGAAATGGCACTTCCAGAAGGCGATTTTGTCGACAGTTGAAAAAATTTTGCGCGCGAGCGCGCATTTTCCCATCAGTCAACGTATATTTTCGGCTGCCCAGCCTCCACAGCCTCAAAGCCAGTGAAAATGGACTCAATTCCTGTCCATGTCGCTGTATACGCCTGTAAAATACAGACAGCTGTTTTGGCGCCAGTGGCGCCATGGCGTGGCGCCTACGAATGGCGCCAGCGCCACGGCGCTATTCCCTTACTACAGGGGTAAAATTTTAGGGGGGGCGCTGCCCCCCCCCGTTCCGGGCTCTGTATACAACCCCCCCGCTCAAAAATCCTGGCTACGTCCCTGCTTCACAGTGATACATAATTTCACATCTAACTTCAAAAATCATTGTACAGCCAAAATTCACTCGAGTGAATACTGTCTGAATTGAAATCATGTTTACAGTGTGATCTGTCTTTGAAGCGATAGTGCATATAGGCGATATACTCACATGAATACATACTCCATATCCCACCAAATAAAATACCACTAAGGAAAACATTTATTAGCACTACGACTTTTTTCAAACATACAGATTTGGTATTTATGAGAGAGTAATTCTGATAGATAAGTGTCAAAATATCTCCGTGCTAATAAATTTTGCCTCAAAGATAATTGATAATTTCGATAGCAGGAGTCTATGCAATGATCAAAGCAAATCGGTGTAAATTTTTATATACCCCGGTGACTTGATATAAAATTGCATTTACTCTGCACACATTTGACTTTTGTGGCAGCATGCCAACGCTAACTATGTGTGACATACTTGTGAAAAATGGAAAAAAAATTGCTAAATGATATTAACAGTTTTTCATTATTCCACAAAATTGGCACCCATGCAATGCGAATTAAGTCACCGAAGGTTCAATATCGATATGTAAAGGTTTTTTTGTCTTATTTTAGATTTTGCACTTATTTAGGTAGCATAATCATGTGTACATTTATTCACCCACGCTTGCGCATATTTTCGCATTCCTGAAAAATATTCACTTTTATTTTTCAATTTCGTGTGATGCGTTTTTTGCAATGCAATTTTTACCCATCGTTTTTATTGGCATCTTGATTGGGAGTGTAATCGAGTAGTGAAAAGTTACCTAGTTGAGGTTTTTAGTTCCGTGTCAATGACAAAAAAATGGCGCCAGTGAAATCTTTCAAAAATGGCGTCATTAGATTTGAGGTCTGGAGCTTTTCACTGTACAATTTGGATAGTAATTTTTTTGTATGGCATTTCTGATGTGGATTCTTATTCAGATCAGTTATCAAAAAATGCCAGAAAAAAGTGACCATTTCAGATAAATTCAGATCAAGTGATTATTTCAGATAGCTTCAATTTTTCGGAATAATTTAAATGGATCTAAAAGCTTCAGAAAGTTTGGAATTTCTTTATCAATATGTGATTTTCCATTTTGATTTGTTGCTGTAAAAATTGTACCCATGCTGTGTTTTAAGTACTTCATTGTAATTTTGATGTGCAGTTCTTGCTCTAAAGTGCTGATCAAAGTTTTTTTACGAACGATGTTTTTGTATTCCAAAACATGTTATGGTGAGAATTTCATCCGTCAAAGTGAAATCAAGGTTATAGCAAGATTTTTAGTGTTTAGCAAGTGTTTTAAATAATTTTGGATAATGTTTAAAAAGTGGAAAAAGCATAGCTGTATTTGGATGAAATACGGATCTTAATCGAACAGCACAGAATCTCAAATAAAAATGACCTTTGGAGTATTCAGCCACTTTTGATCAGCATTTTACAGTAACATGTACAATTTTATTTATTTCGGTGAATATTTCGTATTGTTTGAGACTTCTAAACATGGCAGCTCTGGTGTGTGTTTTCATTTTTGAGATGCGGTTTATTTTTTTTGAAACAAGTGTGAAATTACTCTCCTGTTTAGATCACACATACTTGCCTTAGTTTTTCTACCTGATATTCTTCATTTGGGCTTAATAAACCAGTTTTGGATACGCGAGGAAACGTAGAGAACCTCCCAATGACCAATTTATCTAACAGACCCAGTGTTACGGGATTTGGCACTGGGCCAGCGTGTCAACTGAGCCGACTGGTTTTAGATTCAGATTATAGTTCATGGACCGCCAACGATGTTTAGATGCACATTATACCTGAATTACCTATTCCTGTTTGACATTGGCGTATCCCGTCAACTAAAATCTGAATTGACATGGGAACCAGTTGACACTAGGGTTCAAGCGGGACCGCGGTCCCGGTACGTGGTTCGGCAAAAAGTCAGGACTGGGGCGGTTCCGGTCCCGACAAATCGAAAAGGCCAGTCCCGGTCCCGTGCGCGGTTCCGGAATTTGATAGTGGTCCCGACAAGGATGAAAAAACCTATTTTTCAATGACCTACGTTTACAAAAATGACGTTTTTAATAAAATGTTTTCTCAAAGGTTCCCAAATATAGCAAAAAAATGTTGTCAACATATGCACGTCAATATGCCAGACAAATAACAGTACTTATATATATATACCAGGTGGCCCACGTCAGGCGCACGGTTTTGATTGGCCCCCAACACATCAATTTTGAATGAAAACCGCTCAAATTTGGTATGGGAGTAAATAAATGTAAACTCGGCGGACATGAAACGAATCAGCTATTCGGCCCTTCGTTACCAATGACGAATGTTTTATAATTCGAACTTGAATGGACGGATTCCATTCGGTTCACGATAAATTTGATTCAATCCTACTTTTTATGTGATAACGATGTGAATTTGATAGACAAATTGTTATAGAAAGTCGGATTGTTAGGTCTTAGGTAAGATCTTATCGTCGCAGTCCCGACAAATTATTTCAAAAAATTACGTATGAACTTACCGCTGCGTCCAAGTTACTGTTGCGTTTTATACTAATGAAGTAAAAGACGCATGATTTCCGTTCGCGTCAACGATAATGACCGCAGGATGCAATGAAGTCAACACAAGTGTCAACTCGTGTGTGCGCTGCCATTAGCGACCAATTGCGGTCGCTTAATCGCATTCTGCAGCCATTTCTGTTGACGCTGACGGAAATCCTGCGTCTTTCATACTTGGTAACATTCTCGCAAACGGTAACTTGGACGTGTGCCAACTAAGAATATACGCAGTTGTACAAAAATTCCTTAGACCATTGACTTCTATAATGTCCGTTGAGTTTACCCCATTTGTTGTGTTAAGTGCACGGTTTCATATCGCAAGATTTCGTGTCAGAATGTGAAAGAGTTTCATATTTACGTTTTTGAATGTGTCCCATTGTAGAAACCCATGTGAGCGACCCTGTGTCAGTGGTCATCTAAACCCGTTCCCCATTTGGACCCGCTGCTCATCTTACTCTAACGGGTCTAGATGAGCAACAGATTTAGATGATCACCAGTAGTGATGTTAAAGGCACCGGAAAAAATGGCACCGCACCGCACCGGCACCTTTGCCAACCCATGAAAAGGGCACCTGGCACCCTGGGGCACCGGCCAGAAAATGGCACCGCACCGCACCGGCACCGGTGCCTTTTGGAAAAAATGGCACCGGCACCGAAGGGCACCGGCGGGTTGCCGGTGCTAGCACCGAAGGGCACCGGCGGGTTGCCGGTGCTAGCACCGAAAGGCACCGCACCGGGCTGGAATTTCCGAAGTAAATATCGGGCAGTTTCTCACTGGCGACACCTTCGGAAGTGCATATTTCCATGAATTTTCCACCGATTTTGATGGTTGAGCACTTAAAATGATCAGAATGATGTGGCGATCACTTTTATGAAGCAATTACAGTGATTACAAATGAAAGATAAAATATTTAATACACTACATTGCCCATAGCCACTATTGTCTACTGATCGGAGTCGTTGCTGTACAGAGAACGGAACTATCTCTGTCATAAACTGACAACAAATTTTGAACAAAAAAGTAAAACAAATATAAAATATAAAAATGATTCAAAATTCAACACAATTTTAGATTCGCTCATCAGATCACGTATCGGGTATAATGGATTTCACAGTAGGTATATTTAATGGGATGTTTACAAAATAAGCCAAAAAACGGTTGGGTAAATATATTGCTGTTTTTTGAAATATGAATAAGCACATATTTACTATGGGCAAAATTGCACAGCACATGAAGCCTTCGCCGGTGCCTTTCCCGGTGCCTTTTACTTTGGCCTGGTGCTAGCACCTTTGGCACCGGCAAAAAAATGGCACCGCACCGCACCGGCACCGGTGCTATTCTGAAAAAAATGGCACCTGCACCGGCAGGGCACCCCTGAGGATTGCAATGGCACCGCACCAGCACCGGTGCTGGTGCCCTTCGGTGCCCAGCACCGGGGCACCGGGGCCCCGGTGCCTTTACATCACTAATCACCAGGCCTACGCCATGTTCGCGTCCTTATAGCAGGAAAACATAGAAAATAATTCATTTGTGTAATTCATTCATTCATTCATTCATCATAAAAAAACATCAACAATGTAAATATCAACAATCATGCATATTTACAAAAGTTCACAAGGCCACATTTATTTAAAAAAATCTTTCTAGGCATGCAACAGACAACACATCAAAGCTACGCGTTATTCAGATAGGTATCTCTATTTTACCATATATCCTCGAATATGCCAATTGTGTTTACTGGAATTTGATGTTCATCAACTACAGTTGACCGAGAGTAAAAATAACTTATAAGTAAACTAATCTGTGCATATTTTTCAAATTTCCTTTAGTATATGCAGCGATAACGCAGGAAACCTTCGTTTCATTTCATGACTAATTTCGCGAATTGACACATAGGTAACATGAAAAAGTCCAGCGAGACTTGCGAGTGGCAAACATTTAACGACGTATTTATGCTTACGACACAACTTGTACGCTTAAAGCTGCGTTTACACTGGGACTTGTGCCGACAATCCGAAAAGTGAAAAAGTTGGAATTAAGTTCCATATTTGCGAGAAAATGCAGTGACGTATACTCACTAGTTAACTGCACTCACATGCCAATTTGCAGATAAATCGACCATGTCGTTCAAGAGTTATAAGCATTTCAAAAATATTTCCAAAAAAGCGAACCGATGTGAAATATTTTTTGAAATGCTTATAACTCTGGAACGACATGGACGATTTATCTGCAAATTGGCATGTGAGTGCACTTAACTAGTGAGTATACTTCACTGCATTTTTATGCATATATGGAACTTTATTCCAAAAAATTTCACTTTTTAAAATTGTCGGCACAAGTCGCAGTGTAAACGCAGCTAAAATACACGATTGCCCTCAATATTTTCTTTCATTTTACCAGAAATATGACATATGTTTCAAGACATTTTCATCAAATTTTACAGGATACGGGTGCAGCGGAGGTTTACCTATGCTTAAATATTATCCCAAGGGACGTATTCAAGGATATACGGTATTGTGAAAGCACCAATCGGCAGTGCAACCACACCCTCACAAACAAATATTAATTTAACGAAAATGCTAAATCCAAATCTACGCCAATAAACAATTCACCTTCTACCCCTATCCCTACCTCGAAAACTCCCCCTGCCCCTACCCCTACCCCTAAAATTCCCCCTAAAGCCTCCCAAAGTTCTCTCGATATGCCCCGCCCTCCTTGCGACCGATTTTCTCTCTTCAAAATGTTCTTGGCGTCGGGCGTCAGCCAATGAGCGTTGGCCTTCCCTGCTGAAATCTGCCGCTGGTTCGGGAATGAAACTGATAGCGTTTTGGGAAATGGTCGGCTGGTGGGCGGGGTCTGTGAATTGGGGGCGGAGTTTGAGGGTGTGTGATATTTTTGGATTATTCTGGATGGAAGTTGTGAGTGGGGTCGAAAGATATAAATTTATATCAACTTTGAGATGGCATATCGGATGTTTTTAGATGTTATTTCTTGAATTATGAACGATTTTTGTTTTGGTGTGAAATGTGTGAAACGATGGCATATCAGAAGTTTTGATGTGAAAATGTTTGAAAACTATTTTTTGGAAAAGATCGTAAATACGTAATGCGGAATCAAAAATCATAATAAAGATGAGAGTTTACAAAACTAATTTGATGTCAAATAAAAAATAAATGCCATCGTAACATGAATCGTAACAAGGATAATGAATGTTCCCATCCTAAAGTAAACTTACATCGCGAACAAAAAATCCCCACCCCCAACCTTTCACAAATTCCAACCGATCCCCCAAAGTGCCAGCAGCGGCGCCCTCCATTTGCCCTCCACCCTCCAAAACCCCTACATTTTTTCCACGCCCCCCTGACGCCAAGGCGTCGCGAATCAGGTGCAAATCCCTGGCGCTTGGCACCTCGAATAAATGCGATTTTGATTGGCTGCTGCCGGGGGCGTCCGATGGCCGGAAATCGACCTGGGGCTTTTTCAATCGACGTTTTGCAGCGCGAGCTGGGAAGATTTGGGGGGGGGTAAAATGTGAAAGAAAATTTTAAACAAAACTTTTTCACTCGGACACTTAAGTAATGTATGTCACTCTGCATTTTACATAGCGGGACTGTTACCCATGGGCGAGGTTCATTAACGAGTAATGCGAGTATGCAATGTATGTATGCCTTACAGATGCCGGAAAACCAATCTCACGCAAACTTTATGAATTTCGATCCATAAAATTGAGAAAATGTACGTTGACAATTATTTGCCAAACTTTCAGATTTTATTTTGGTCGGGCGCTTTAGCCAGCAGTCTACAAGGTGGCATTGGCACCGGACCAATACAGCTTTTACCAATCCAATAGCAATTCTCCCAGTAATTTTTACACATCATTTTCCCTTTCAAAACGTAAAAAAGCACGTATCAATTTACCCACCCACCTTCTGCTTTCCGATCCTTTTCTACTAGCTCTCCATTTTTGCTCGGCTTCGCACGGGCATTTTTCAATTTGGGCTCATCCAATAAATCAGCATCGCTATCATTATGTGACGATGTCGACGGGGCGGGGGAGCCTTCTTTTTGCTGTTCTGCAGCCTGAAAAATTGTTCAGGGTTATTTAAAACAATTTTCAATTTCAATTTTGATTCAATTTTAGAGTATGATTTTAAGGTCTGTGCAACCTAATGCAGGGGTCTCCTAGGGGGGGGGGGGCTGGGGGGGAGCTGCCCCCCCCCCCAAATCGGCCAGCTATCTATCTATCCCGGAGGCCGCTCAGCTATCTATCTATCCCAAGGCAAAAATTTTGGCTACTACCCCCAAAGACCCCCCCCCCCCAAATCGCTCAGCTATCTATCTATCTGGAGTGGTTTTTGAGAAATTTTGCCCAAATTTTCGCTCAAAGTCACCAATTTTCGCACCTTTTTATAGTTTTTCACCTTCAAAATCGTGCTTTCCGGCTATATACATGGTTATATACCTATTTTTAGCCATTTTATACCTACTTTTGGCTACTTTTAACTGATTCTTAGCGATTTTTTCCCCTTTCTGCCTTCTTACCCTTGAAAAAGCCTATATATTGTGCCCCCGCCAGCCCCCCCCCCAGAAAAATTTTTCAGCTATCTATCCCTCCGGAGGAGCGATTTGCTATCTATCCAGCCCCCGCGAGGGCCAAAATCCTGGAGACCCCTGACTTAATGTAGTTAGCATAGTTAAAATAAAGCTTTCAATGACGCCACAAACACTGGATGTCACCTAATTTCGTGTCAACTAAATTTTAGTGAATTGTATTGAAAGTGTCCTGTATTGGAGGTGCCATTCGTTTTGTAGAAAAAATTTGTGCACATTTTCCCGCTCCACAAAAAAAATACAAAAAACCTGCTCCTCCATATCCTGCAAATGTTTTTCTTTTTTCCGAATTTCTCCACGTTCAATTCTCCGCATGGCCGGATTCAAAAGTCGAAATTCCTCGCTGCTAGGATCAACTTGAAAATCGGGATCTTCGAATAGATTTTGGAAGCGGGAATCGTCCAAAAGTGCCGCCGCAGATGAACTCTGAAAGCGGGAATGTAATCAGGGGATTATGGTAGAACAGTTGTGCATTTTATGGTACTTACGGTACACACACTCAGAATGTCTCATTTAGCAAGCTGACAACCGACAAGAGAAAGTGGCAAACGTCATGCCTAGTGACGGAAGAGCGCCATGGCGCCTGGCGCTGGCGCCAAAGGAAAAAGCGCCATGGCGCTATTTCGCTGTGGCGCCATTGGCGCTTGGGTGCTGAAAAGCGCCATGGCGCTTTTGGCGCTTGGCGCTATTTTTGCCTGGCCCTAGCGCCAAAGCGCCATGGCGCTTGGCGCCAAAGTCCTGGCGCTTTTTCCATCACTAGTCATGCCCATCAAATGTCAATCAAAATAAAAGATTGTATTACTGAACATTTTACATTATACATGGCTTTACATTTTACACGGTGCGAGACAGCCCCCAGGCGATAACTCATGACACAAGGTAACTCATATTTACATGTCATGTACATTGGCAAATTAAAATACCTGTCACCTATTTATGTGTACATTTAAAAGAATATACCGAATATTATCGAATATCACCGAAACCGCACTTCTAATCAGTTATCACTGCTCTTCCACATTGGCATTGTTTTATATTAAAAACCATTCAAAATTCAAAACCAGTACTTAAAACATACGTGTACTTTGCAAAGTTTCTTGTAACTTAGTAAAACACTTTCTGTCACTTGTCGACTGATCGAAATTGGCGCCAGATAAATAAAACAACGCCGACAAAACAAACCTTTTTCTTTTTCTTTCCCTTCATATTTTTATCCACATTTCCAGAAGTTAGCAATTCTTTTTGCTCCAACAATTTCTGTGCCAATTCACGATTCACTTTTGGCAACTTTTCAAGTTGACGTTTTATTGTCAAATGCGATTCGCGTTCTTTTAACAATTTTTCCTGAGTTTTCTCCTTGCGATATCTGTGATTAAAATTGCCGGGGTTAAAACATTGCTCTAAGAATTCTGGACGGCAGCGTTGCAATGCAAACAAAAAAGCGAAAAGTTGTCAAAGCGAAAATTTTAAACATTTAGTGGGCAAACTACAAATAAAAAAGCGTAACAAGTTGTAGTATAAGGATGGATGTATATTAGAAATGTGCCCCCCCCCTTTCAAATTTCATCAAAATACGGTAAAATTATTTCTGCACGCACATCGTGAAGTCCAAATAGTATATTTTTGCCCCCCCCCCCAATCGGAAACGGGCCCCAGGCTGACATACATAAGGAACAATTCTTACGCTACCACCCTAAAAAATCTGCCTCCAAAAAACTTGCAAAAATCAAACCAACCTTTCATACGCAAAGGGATCATTCAATGATTGAGCTTTTGCATGCAACTTTGCATGAATAAAATATCCGTGCATGTAAGCTCGCAATAAATTGGTACCCACCAAATGTGACAAACCAAGGGAATCCAGTTCGGAACGAGTCACGAATTTGTAATCGTCGTAGACTGGGAAAATAAAAAGGAAATTATGAAAAATTTTGATGAATATATATTTTATATGAATATATATTGACTTTAGATAGTCGTTTTTCAAATATCCGCTAAAAATGTTTCAGAATAACCGCAATTTTCCGTGGGGTACATCGTTCTAACAATACCCAAATTCAAAATACCCACGGATCACCTCTATTGTGGGAAACATACCGCACCGTACCGGTAAATGTAAACATAAACAGTATCGTTTACTAGGGTTGGCCGATGTTTTTTTAAACGTTTTATTTTTTTAAACGTTGTTTTTTTTTAAACCACGGGGTCCGAAACGTTTGTTTTTTTAAAACATCGGCCGAAATGTTTAGTACTAAGCACTAGGTATTTTGCAAAATTTTTGCGCGCAAGTAGGGTTGGCAAGCGATTTTTTTTAAGCGATTTTTTTTTTTAAAATTTCGATTTTTTTTTAAAAAAATCGCAGCACCCGTACCGATTTTTTTTAAAAAGAATCGCTGGCAAAAAATTTTGGTACTCAAGCACTAGGTAAAATGCAAAAAATTTGCGCGCGAACGCGCACTTTCATGCAAACAATCCACAAGTTGCTTTTTTCATGGCTTTGACAACCAATTTGGGGAGTGTAGTACCCATTTATGTGTGCTTTTAAGCGTGTAAGGTAGGCTGTGAATTATTTTAGGAAGTATTCATAGTTATGCTTTGTGTTGTCACATCAAACATTTATGCAAAATGCATCCATGTTCACTTCCAATATCATTTATATTTTGTTCTGAGCAAGAACATGCTATTTCTGCAAATAAAATTGCAAATTGTCGACAAAGTGTGATTCACGTCACAAATAGACCAAATTAATCACATTTACACTTAAAAATAACTGACTTTCAAGCTTTTCCGAAGCTCTACTGTACTTTTATTAGCACAGAAAGTATAAGTGTGCACTCCCTACCAGTTTATATGGCTTTTATTACCCCCAGAGGCGATTTTAGGCAGAAATGGGGCTAATTTTGACCCCAGCGATTTTTATTATAAAAAATCGATTTTTATTTAAAAAAATCGATTTTTTTTTTAAAAATCGGGGTCGTTAAAAAAAATCGATTTTTTTCCAACCCTACGCGCAAGCGCGCAATTTCACACACAAATTGACGATGGTGGTTGTTTTCATTGGATTTGTGGCATTTTTAGTATCAACGGATCCATTTCTATGTGCTACCATGGGTAAATAAGCCGTCATATGTTGCTGTAGTATATAATATTCAAGTAATGTGCTTCCATGTACCTCCACAGTGTGTAACATCACTCCCAAAGTAACAACCTCCTTTTATAACCTTGTTTGATCACTATTCCGTGCCAAAGTTTACTTGAAGTCACAAACATTCGACTATAAGGCGATATACGAACATGTCGACAAAAAATGGGCATTTTTGACACAAATCACCACTTATAATGCTATCCCATGGCTCCACAGCCATTCTGTGGCTATATATATATAACATCACAAAGTACTGGCAATTGTCTGATAAAGCTATATATGTTGACACAGATGTTGTTTTTTAAACATGGCGTGAATAAAACGTTTTTTCCAACCCTATCGTTTACCGTAATTTATAAAATCCACCGTAGCGTACTGCTTACCGTACCGTTCCCCCACTAACCTTTGGGTGTATCAGTCTCTTCCAACTCTTCAGTGATATTGTCCAGAAAAGCGCACCATCTTGGCGCCTTGCCAACACTCGGCATGTAGTAGATTTGCATTTTTTGCGTTTCATTCGCCAGAAACATAAGCCCTGAGATTGGAGGGAAATTTATGTTTTCGAACTGGAACTGGATAATTGTTTTATTTGACACGTTACATTATCATTAATTACATTTAACGTTGTGCGGGACAGGCACTAGACCCTTTTTAGTTTCCGAGCGAAAAAAATTTCTACCAAACCATCCCAAATAAACCAGCCTGAATCCTGCACCAAACACATATGATTTAGGTCGACTTCAGTTTCAATAGAAGTGTAAGGTTTTCCATCATCGTAATGCCACAATTTCACAGCTTTAGAATCCATTGTCAATGCAATTTGTTCATCATTAACACGGCCAAAATCGATGCATTTTATCGGCACTTCATTCATTTGATCTTTTATTAGCAGCGGTTTTGATGAGCGAATGTCGTAGATTAGAATCTGAGAAGTTGGGTTTTGGGGGGTTTTATTGTTTATTACTGCCAGTAAAGTAAAATCTTTCTTTAACTCGTAAATAGACTTTAAATGGCATTTGAATTTACAGGAATTGTGGTCGTTCACGGAGTGTAAAAAAAACCATTCCGGTAAACTCAAATGCTCAAAAACTTGATGTACGAGTTTACCAAACTTTCGAATTTCATTGGTAAACTCACGTGCGCAGCGAAATTTTTATCGAAATCCGGTGATTTTTGTCGCTACCCAGGGCCGTATCCAGGGGGGGGGGGCGGGGGGGGGGGGGGCTGCAACCCCCCCCCTCTCGAGGCGAGACCAGAAAGTGACCAGAAAATGCCACTTTTTCAACGTCAGCGTAAAAAATTTTGCGCGCAGGCGCGCATTCTTCACCAGATATAAGGTATTATCATCAGATTTGCTCCATGTGGCCGCAAATCATTAAAAATGTTGTGCTTTTTGCTGTTTTGTATGTATATTTACATACATATACAGCGTTCCATGGCGCTGACGCCAACGCGAATGGCGCCATGGCGTGGCGCCTACTAATGGAGCCAGCGCCATGGCGCCATTCTGCCACTATGTAGCTAAAATTTTAGGGGGGGGGCTGAGCCCCCCCCCCCCCTCGCCGGGCTCCGTAAACAAGCAGCCCCCTGTCGCTACCGAAATCCACCCAAATACTACTACTGTGTACAGCGCCAATATTCCATATAAAATTCTCCGTATACAACATCGGGATGATCCTCGGTACCACATAATAATTATCAGTTTTGTGAAGAAGAAGTCCTATTGTGATCGTAAAAATTACGAAAGAAAATGTTAATTAACCTAATAAAAAAACCCCACAAAAATCGCTTTTTTAATAAAAAAAACCAACATGCCCCGTACTCATTCCAGCGGCCAAATGCAGAGCATCTTTAGATTTCAGCGCGCTAACACATGGCGCCCCAGAAGAAATTGCGGCCATATTTCCGTGGGAAGATTGGAACAGGGCCCTGGCGCAATCTGTGACCGCAACTCGATTTTGATCGCGCCAATCCCACGATTCGATGCAGCCCTGGTGTTGAAAGTTGTGCAGAAATTGGGAATGGGACCAGAGGCGGTAATGGGAAGTTGAGTGTCAAGTTGCCACCACTTTAGCACCATGTGCTATGGCACTTTTTGGCGTTAGCGCCAGACGATTTTTGCTGGGCCTCGGGGTGAAACTTAATTTTTATCACTGGTCTTTTTTAAATGAGATTCGTCTTAAATAGCAGGGGACATCCTGATTTTTAAAAACTTTTTGTGGCAATTCACACCTTTTCACGCTTCCGCTTTTTTCAAATACAAATCAACCGTCTGGACGTTTAAAGTTTTTACATTTTACCTTTAAAATTTTAAGACACTATTTTTTTAAATTCTAAACACAACAGACCTCAGCAGTACCCACAGAAACCAAATTATGGGACTGATTTACATCAACACACATGAGCGAAGTTGCCTCGGTCACTAGCGAAGCCATAAATCGGCCCTGTTCCAAATTTAGTCGGTACAGGTCGCGTCTGCGAGTGTGCGTAATTAAGGATAGAGTAGGGCACAAATGCATTATTTTTGGAACAGTGTGATTTGGGTTCAAACGGGGGTCTGTTTGACAAAGGAAATTTCCAAAGCTGATAAATCTGTTTTCAACACATTTCAGTTTACCGGAATGAGGGGTTCGTCAACTACTGCTGATGGATATAAATATGATTCATTTTGATAAATTTGAAATGCCAATACAGATCCCGAAAATTTTAAAAATCCAATCCCAAATTTCCCGAAATAAAGCCTGCCAAACTGTTGCATTGCGAAATTTCTAGTGTGAATTTTAGCCAGGTCTCTGCTCCAAGTGTTTTTAGACATTTTTTTAGAAAACAATTTTTAGAAACATCAAGAAAAAAACCCTGAATATCCATTTTTTTAAACACACATGAAAATTTAAAAAACAATTCCCGATCCACCCTTCGAAAAAACTCAAGTTAAAAAAAACACATTTTTTTTAACCAATTCACCCAGAAGCAGCGATATACAGTTCCGCAGTTGTAGGGTGGTAGGCAATGTCCCGACCGAATTTCGGCACCCGCACGCGGAAATAATGTCCGCAGCGATTGTGAAATTCGATGTAACGTTCGTCTTCCAGGAAAACTAGCTGCGAGGGGGTTTTTCAAATTTGAAAAAAAACGGTTTTAAAACTTGTTTGTAAAAAGGTAGTCAGCCATAAAAGGGGTATAGTGATAAATATTTAGTACCATCGAATACAATAACTATTTTTCAATAGCCATTATCTAGAGTAGTCGACATTGTAAATATGGAAAATCGCTCATGGGCATAAATGAAGTAATGTTTCAAAATGTGGAATAAAGTACGTTTTTGAGCCATATTTGATAACTGTGCCATTTTTATCAGACAGATTAAAAGTTGGAAAATATCGGATATTAAAATTCAAAACTCAAAATGTCTAAACCTTAAAAAACAGCAAAAAAACATGTAACCTTTTCATAATCATCACTGAGCACAAGCATTTTTATAACTTCCGCATCCAGGCACCGTTCGAATTTCATGGATAAATTATTCACGTCATAACACCGCACCCGCGGTTTATAGGTACCTGTGTTGTTGTTTTTCGAAACAGGTGTTTAAATTGGGGGTTTTTAAAGAAAAATTTCTACCTGCAGCCAGAATAAACTGTTCATCTGGCGACATTGCTATGTAAGTGCTCACATCGGGCATATCGAAATCTTGGATCAGTTCCAAGCGACGGCGCACCTCTGGAAAAAAAAAATTCAGTGAAATTAAAGTTTTCCTAAACATTTGGAAAATAAGTAGATATTTTGTTTTGTAATATTGGGCACCGAGGAATATTACCATTCACCATCTGAATACATAACCATAGTTTTTCTTGTCACATTATATCGCTCTCACTTAACGCGAATTTGCTGCATGTTTTTTTCATAAAAAATTCATATAAAAAAGTTTTTGAATAGCATTCGTTCCTATTGTTGCACGGCACACTCAAATTTTCAGTTGCAGTTCGAACACTTTTTCAAGGGCGGAATTCAAAAGGGCGGAATTAAAAACGGGGGCGGAATCCAAAAACGTTCGAACTACCCTCGATTTCAATTCCGCACATGAAACGTTCGAACACTTTGCACGATGGCGGAATTGCCCCTATTGTGCATGGGCGGAATTATTTCAGACAGGTAGGAAAGTGCTAAATGTCTGAACCACCCTTGGAATTCCGCCTTGGCGGAACTCAAAAACGTCCGAACCGCCCTTGACAATTTTGAGTGTCAGTGCGCCATCTAGGCAAGAAAACATTCGGACACATTGGCGCACTGCACACTCAAAATTTTCAAGGGCGGTTCAAACGTTTTTGAGTTCCGCCAAGGCTGAACTCCAAGGGCGGTTCGAACATTTTTATTTAGGAAAAATGTGGCATTTTTAGGACATTCGGATGGAATTCACACGAATCCGGATGAATTCACACTGTTTTTGTCCATTTGCATATCATAACAAAATGTTTCAAAAACATTGGGACACTTTCAATTCCGCCCTTGACTTAAGAGATACGCCCTTTAGAGAAGGTTGTTATGAGAAGCACATCTTATTTATCTTACCAAACATATTTGTGAAAAAAATTTATAGGTAGATCTAGGCTTTGTCTTCAAAAATGAATAGAGAATTTTTTTAGTAATATCCACTTGTTCAAAAGTTATTGAAGTTCACCGTGTCGCATATTTGTGTAAACCGAAACTGAATTCCACCCTCTAGAAAGTGTCCGAATGTTTTCTTGCCTAGATGGCGCACTGCACACTCAAAATTGTCAAGGGCGGTTCGGACGTTTTTGACTTCTGCCAAGGTGGAATTCCAAGGGCAGTTCAGACATTTTGCACTTTCCTTCCTTTCTGAAATAATTCTGCCCATATACAATACAGGGCAATTCCGCCATCGTGCAAAGTGTTCGAACGTTTCATGTGCGGAATTGAAATCAAGGGCAGTTCGAACGTTTTTGGATTCCGCCCCCATTTTTAATTCTGCCCTTGAAAAAGTGTTCTAACTGCAACTGAAAATTTGAGTGTGCCATGCAACTTTCTAGAGGGTGGAATTCAGTTTCGGTTTTCACAAATATGCCACACGGTGAACTTCAATATCTTTTAAACGGCTATCACACGGTGCGTACCTGCAGATCCGGGTATGCCAGGGCAAAGTTCCCGTTGTTAATTCCTTTTTCGGATTCAGGATTTGGATACATACAGAATTTTCATACTGAATGTACTGTACTGTACAACAACGCCAGGGGTCGCTGAGTTTCAAAAATGTATAGAATCCGGGGAATATAAAGGGGGGGGGGGCGATTTTGCCTACGACGACGCCAGGGTTGCTGATGCTAGCAGACTGTCGCTTTTACAGCTACCCTACGGTGCATGAATATCAAGGGAACTTTTCATACGTTTGTACGGAATTGCATGAATATCAAGGGAACTTTTCATACGTTTGTACGGAATCAAACTGCACGTGGCACGACCGCTAAAGTGGAACTGCACGCGTGCAGTTTTTATACTTAAGCCCAGTTAACAGCGAGTTTGTTAACTGAGCTGTGGCGCAGTGCGTGAGCTCGCGCTTCCCGCGCGAGAGGTCCTGGGTTCGTTCCCGGGGCCTGAGAGGTCCTGGGTTTTCTCCCAGGGCCACTTCTCTCGTTCCCCGTGCCACTCTCCTCCCTCAGCACCGATGATTACACACGTCGGTGCTGGCAGGCCGCCGTCTAGCCTTCCAGACCGACCGTCCAACTGCCTTTTAAACAAGTGGATATTACGAAAAAAAATTCTCTATTCATTTTTGAAGACAAAGCCTAGGTCTACCTATAAATTTGTTTTCACAAATATGTTTGGTAAGATAAATAAGACGTAACAACCTTCTCTAAAGGGCGTGTCTCTTAAGTCAAGGGCGGAATTGAAAGTGTCCCAATGTTTTTAAAACGTTTTGTTATGATATGCAAATGGACAAAAACAGTGTGAATTCATCCGGATTTGTGTGAATTTCATCCGAATGTCCTAAAAATGCCACATTTTTCCTAAATAAAAATGTTCGAACCGCCCTTGGAGTTCTGCCCTGGCGGAACTCAAAAACGTTCGAACCGCCCTTGAAAATTTTGAGTGTGCGGTGCGCCTATAGGGATGGAAAGAAAACGGTTTTAATAGCCCCCGCTTAAAAGGGTCTCGATGCTTGTTTAGAACAACAAAAATTTGAAAAACGCTTACCACTAGGTCCAATCACTAGTGTGTTTATCCCACATCTTCAGATGAACAAAAAATAGAAACATTTCAGAGAACCACAAATCGACATATTCAAACTACAAAAATATATCCCTCATCTCATATCATTAAAATCGGTGCAGCCGCAATCAAAAACCAAATAAAACTATAAATTAAACCTACCCGCATCTTTCTGAAGTTGGCGCTTTTTCCTGTCGCTCAGCCACTAGAAAAACGTTTCTGATTGTTTTTAAAATGATTTTAACGTTAAAAAATTAAAAATCTAACCGATGGTAGAGTTTTTCCAGCGCTAAGATTATAAATTTTAACATCGTTGACAGCCGAGACGATCATTTTGCTTTTCAGGAAGTGGGAAAACGCGCTTCAAACCTTTACAGAAAAAATTATTGGAAGACTCGTACCAGATTTCTGGGAAATGTCCGTGAATTCAAACTACCTCGATTTTGTTAATGCGACAAAAAAATGATGTTCGTGGCAAAAAATGATTGGCCGCGTATCGAATGAGTTCTGTGAATCACATTTTACTCTGCATAGCGTCAATATACGGCAGTGGTACATATTGGCACATTGTCAATTTTTTCCATTTTCGTAACATTTTATAAACGAAAAAATTTCGCAATAATAGTTGTCAAATATTATTTTGCAACATTGTGTCTTTAAACACTATATTACCGCCGCAACGCTGAATGTTTTGAACACATTTGAGTTTGCAGAATGAATCATTATGGATCTCCGCCAACATTCGGGTTCAGGTAAAGTCAAATTTGTTCAAAGCTGATTTATCAGTCTCCGAAAACTTTGGTCGCGAACTAGTTTGCGGGGAGCCACAGATATTTCATTACTGCCATATTGTATAAAAAAACTCCAGTGACTTTACACCTTGCACTTGATATTCAATGGCCCCGCGCACACTAGTTTACTGGCGTTTTCAGTTTACTGGCGGTAAACTCCATTTTTTAGTTTACCGGCTAAATTCACGCATAGTAAAAGTGGGCGGAGTTTAGGCCGCCATCTTTATTTTTTTCAAGTTTGCCTGTGATGTGAATTTACGCTGTAAACGTTAATTTCTAATTTCTTTAATTGTGGAAGAACGGAGCATTGTTTATGCAATTTTTTTGCGTCATCGTGTACAGTACGTTGTGTAGATGTTGTCAAAATTTTTAAAATATTTTTAAGTGCAACATTGGATTTTTTATTGAATTTATCATTTTTTTGTGGAAATAAATTTTTATAAAATCACCTGTTACGTTTTTTCGTTTATTGAAACGTTCTAAATTATCAGTTTTCGTTGCGCTATCGATTGGTGTACACAGCGGACATGAAATATAAACTTTCGATTTTTTATGATTTTATTTCAATTAAACGCAAATAAATCACTAGCACGTGAACGGAAAGCCCGAATCCGGAAAAAAAAATCACACATGAAAGAGGAACATTAGCTGCACACATCACACAATTTTTCGCGGCGTGAAACGAAAGACTTTGCGAATTATGATTTAATCACAATTAAAAAAAAAAAAAATCAGCCAAAAATCGAATAGTGAATGAAAATTGTCCATTCAACGACAGTGTACTACATAACAACCATTATAACCGGTTGCAATCGAAAAATGAAGTGTAGCTGTAGCAGATAGCATGAAAATGAATTTTTTGTATTTGTTACATCAGTTTACCATTCCAGTGCCACTTTAATGCTAACTGCCACTGCAACGGAAATATTTCAGTTTGATTTTTATATTCAACGTAGTTGCAAATTCAGCAGTCAGCGGGATTCACCCACGGAACACGACCGGCGTCCGTCATCATCCACTCCTTGATTGCATCCCTGATGGGGCGCGCATCTCTTTCGTCAACGTCCCTTCGGATTGGCACGTTATCGATCGTATCCATGTTGTCGTACACTGGTCGCCACTGCAGCTGTGTATGGGAATGAATTTATGTGATGTTGAATTGTAACAGTGAATATGCAAGGTAAACTTACATTTCGCTCAACAGTGTCGTTCGGGTCATCTTGTGGTTTTTCATCGCCATTTTCATCAAATTGGTTGGCAGCACTTTCCCCGCGGATATCACGCAGCCAATTGTGCAGGTGGCAACAGGCCATAACCAGTCTTTGTACGCGCGGCGGTTCCATCGCGATACAGGTCATCAGTATGCGCCATCTGCCAGCCAAAATACCAAAGACGCATTCGACAGTGCGCCTAGCTCGGGATAAGCTGCAGTAGTTGCAGTCAAATTTAGATTTCAGTTTTACCAAACAACGCTTCTTTCACAATATTCAAACACACCGATAGTTGAAGTGTCGCTGGCTGTCATCTGCATGCAGCGCATATGGCACCATACACCACTTGCGCAACGCGAACGCTTGATCACCCACAAAATAACTCGGAATGGTATTTGCAGGTTCGTTGGCATCTGCACCGGGCAGCAAGCATGGTGGCGCCATAAGCATTCTGCCATGTCTGTGTAAATGTATCACTTTTATCATGTGTAAATGTATAGCACCTCATTGGAACATGTCAAAAAGGATGTAAACTCACATCAAATCCTGCCCGAAATCAGACGTGATCAGCACAGCACCATCTGCTTGTGACCCCGGCATACCGATGTCCACGTACTGAATTTTCAAATCTGCGCTGGCGCTGATGAACAGTATAATCGACGAGAAGCCCTTGTAGCACCAGTATCTCGTTCCACCCTCTGCAAGGCGTTTTTCATTTACTTTTGTAACTGTAAACATTTCCACCTCACTGCACAGTTTCCCATCACTGTGAATTTAGTCATTTTTCTACAGTCGCCAGACCGTCGCCAGACCGTCGCCATTTCGTCGCGCAATTTGGCCCTTTTTTAAAAAAAATCATAACTTTTTTTTGGATCACTTTTATGAGAAGCCAGGTACGTCAGAAGAAGCGCAATTTTTTTCTCTACAAGTACATCCAAAAATCATTTGCACAACATTCCCATGACCCAAATGAAGTTACTTTCAAATCGGTGGGGGTTGCGGTTAAACTCAAGCAAAAGCGACGATTTTGCGACGTTTGCGACGCAAAATGCGACGAAAAGCGACGTTTTCACAAAAAAATTTGCAACCTTGGTAAACTGGCGACTATTTCTGATTGAAGGCGACGCACGCGTCGCAAGCGTCGCAAGCGTCGCAAATGCGACGCTTAGTTTACCGTGACGTTGCATACGACTCACCATGTTTATGTTTACTGGAAACAACACACATGAGGGCAAAAGTAGAATGCGTAAAATGATATGTACTTACCAGCGGGTTTGCGAATACGGATGTGTTTGCCATCCAGACTCCCCACACAGTTCGGCATCTGCCACAGTTTCCAGTATTGCTGCGCGAAATCTTTCATTTGCCCTAAATCACTCCCCATAGGTTTCAAGTGGTCCTTCAAAACTTTCACTATTCCGGTGGACACTTCGTCAATAATCGTTCTAATCGTAGCGCCGGAAATCTGTAAATGTTTTTCCAAAATACAATGAACTATAAAGCAATCTAAAAGCATGAAAAATGGTATCACCTGTGACTGGCCGGCACAATCTTCAACTTCCCGGCCGTTTGCGCATGTATACAGAAAGTAAAACAGTCGCATTTCTGTTGTCACTACAGCGATGTGTCTTCTTTCATCTCGTGTTCTCAGGTACTGTTCACCAGTTTCAGGGTCGACAGCTGTAAGCATCGCGTGCAGCTGTTCGAATTCAGTTGGCCACAGCTGTAATTAATTTGTAATCATTGTGAACGTTATCGGTAAACTGAGTTCATTCATACATATCAGTTTACTGTTCGATTGCAATGTTGTTGTAAACAATAACATGAAAATGTCACAACACAGTAAGTGATGTTATATACGTCTGTATATTTTACGTAAATAACAGAAATTGTGAAACAACGAACCCTGCACAGTTTGTAAAACCATGCTGGATCGGTGTTCTTGCAGGCAATAACAGCTCGCCAGTAATTGCCCCTGGAGCGCGCCCTTTCTAGTAAATACGGTGTCATGTACTTTTTCCTGCCCTGATCACCCTGTTCTTGTGCGACATTCTGCTGTTCCTGCTCTTGTTCTTCGTCGTCGTTGTCCACATCATACGAAAACAACGTGTTCCCGACTGCCAAAAAAGCGGCTAAAATTTGTCTCTTCTGATTGTGCGTTAGTGGCGCAGTTCCATCCAAATTCCGCTCTAGCGCTTCGTTCATTCTTTGCATTTGTCCCAAAATGGATTCATCTTGCGCCATTTTGAAACGTTTTTTTGGGGACAGTTTTTGTCAATCGATATTTCAGATTTCTGGCCATATGCCAGACATTTCTGGCATGTAGCCAGAAATGAAACATGTCATTAAAAAAAGTAACCATGAATAACATAAAATTGTATCACAACGTGTCACTTTTTTTTGTCACAAATCCATATCTTTCACAGATAAGAAATAAAAAGCGAAAATTTTGTGGAAAAGTGAAAAATAGACCGTTTGATTGATTTCGCGTCGAAAATGGTCCGAACTTTGGGCGGTATGGCGCGCGGCCGATCGCAAAACGTTTCCGCGACCGCGGAAACGACTTCGGATGGCGGCAAAGGCAAAAATGGAAACAAACGTGGACGGCCGCCAAAGCAGAAAAGTGAGAGCCAGCCCCCAGAACAGGTTACTCATCCGATTTCTTTGGTTATCTGACCATTTCTTTTCATTCATTTTCTAGTTATCATTTTTGTTTGAGTACAAGTGTGTTTTGGACATCTGCCAATTTATCTACAATTTGCGAATGTTTACAAGCCAACGCGATATTTACAATCCAAGATAAGCCAACCAATGTTTACAAATCGTTTGCCCCACTTCAGACCGTTCCGACTGGACCGCCCGTGCGTGGCCGAGGCACAAACATGCGCACCAGAGGGCAGGCTGCGCAGAGTTCTCAGCGCGACATTTCCGAGCCGCAGCGCGTGCTTGTCCCCGACGATCACCTCGCACATTCGTTTGGCAGGGTTTTGTCGCAGGTTTGCTACTTATATTTGTATGGGTTTCTGAACTTTTTCTACACACACAGTTTATTCTTTATTTGAAATTTGTCTAAATTCATTTCTAATTTAGCAAACTTCTGTGCTTTTTCGTAAACTCACATTTCATTTGTTTCAACTATGCGGAATTCTCTTTCCACCGTGTCAAAAGTGTACACAATGTTCCTTTTCAGGATTTGTTCGCGAGTCAGGACTCTCCGGCTGAGCCGGAAGTCCCGGCTGACGGTGACCGTTTGGAGGAGCAGGAAAAAGCGCGCGAGGAGGAAAGAGCGCGCCAGCAGAAATTGTCGATGGAGGAGCAAAGAAGGCTGAGAAAGTTGGAAAATGACAGAATCGGGGCGAAGCGGCGCAGAGACCAGAAGAGGCTGCAATTGAAAGAGAAAAAAATGGTTTGTCATTTTTTCTTTATTTGAATACGTTCTCTTTCCGGCATTACCTCACTGTACACTTTCGTGAAAGTTTGCGCAACGTGAACTACTGTTGCTGTTTTCACCACTTATGTAAAAAGTAGATGTAAACTGAGGTTGCCATGACAGTGTAACTTTGCACACTGTGACAGACATACTGTAGCACCTTTTACCCATTATGTAAAATGTAGATGTAAACTGATAGTTTGATCACACACACACTGTCACTTTGCAGCAGGAGCTGCAACGGCAGGCACGTGAGGCAGCCACGAACGTGTACGGTGGTCCCCTTGTGCCGTCCGCAGTGGTTGCACCCGCTGCAAGCACTACGGCTTCCGTGTCCGTGCCCGCGCCCGCGCCCGCGCCTGCGCCCGCGCCCGCGCCCGCGCCCGCGCCCGTCGTACCGCCCGCCAAGAAATTGCCCGTGAAAACTGTCGTTGTTGGGGGTTCGCAGTCCCCGACGCCGACAGTTTGCCAAGACACTGCCACAGCCGAGAAGGCCAAGCCTTCGACGCCGACAGTTGGCCAAGACGCTGCCGCAGCCGAGAAGCCAAAGCGAAAGTTTGCGCTCTTCGTTTGTGACAAGCCACGGTGTCACGGTATTTACGTTAGTTTACTTTCAGTAAGAATTCTTTCAGTGTTCTTGAGACATGTTTTAGACGTTTCTGAATGTGTTGCAGGATGAGGAAGAGCGCTTGGCGATGGAGGCCGGCCTACCAATTCCGCCGGAAAGCCCCGGGAAGATTGCGGAAAAGAAGCGCTTGAGGGAGGAGCACAACAGGACGTGCGAGTACAGAACTGCCCCTGTGAATGAAGTAAGTTTACTTCCTTACTTTCATCCTTTTTGCACTTTGTTTTCGTTAAATGTAAATGTTAAGTATGCGTTAGTTTCAATATAAGAATGTTCAGTTTGGTAAATTCTTCAATACATGTACTCTTACGTATTTCAGTATGGCGATCCGATCGTGCCAGATAAGCGCACTGATCGTCAGCCGAAAAGCAGTGGCGTGCAGAAGGTGAAGGGCACAATCACCGCCGAAGTTAGTTCAGTACGATTGTTTTTTGGTGAAATATGGAGACGTATACTAATCAAAAAAGTAGGGAAATGGGCTCATATTTATATTTTTGTTATACCAAAAATCGGTCATGTAAAATGACTTTTTCCCATAATTCCGTTTCTAAGTTTTGGCAAACTCTGCGTATATGTATGAAATCAAAAAGTGTCTGACAGGGTTCCATATATAGTTTTGTTCAACCAAAATGTTTCATGTGAGATCCATTTTTCACATGTTTCTCTTTTGAAAATTTTTCACCTTCTGCATATTCCGTTGGAATCAAAAGTGTCTAAGTGGCTTCCATATTTATATTTGTGTATAACCAAAATCTTTCATGTGAAATAAAATTTCCCCATGTTTCTGTTTTGAAAATTTTGCACATTCTGCAGGTATGTTTGGAATCAAAAAATGTCTAAGTGGGTTCCATATTTAAATTTTTGTTATACCAAAATCCTTCTGTAAAATCACTTTTTCCCATCTTTTTAAAATTGTTCACCTCATGCATCAGAAGTTGGGATCAAAAATGTCTCAGTGTGTGCCATATATATATTTTTCAGCCATCAAAATTCTCACTGTTTCACTGGCTGACAATTTTAATTGGTTCTTAGAAAGGTGTAGATTGATGGAATCGAAAATGTCTCTGTCTGTTCCATATATATATTTTTCAGCCATCAAATTTCTCACTGTTTCACTGGCTGACAATTTTAATTGGTTCTTAGAAAGGTGTATATTCTTGGAATCAAAAATGTCTCAGTGTGTGCCATATATATATTTTTCAGCGATCAAAATGCCCACTTTTTCACTGTCTTAAAATTTTAATTGTTTCTTACAAAGTGAGAATTACATTGGCTGAATCGAAACTGGCTTCAACTGCTCTGATTTTATAATTTTGTATTTACAAAATTATACATGGCTAATTTCCTTTTGCAAAACATTTTCTCAAAATGTTTCTCCTATTTCGCAGACCCTGCAAGAAATCCGGAACGAGTTGGCCATGCCCACGTGCACTACCCCGTTGCCGGCCATGTACAAAGACGGTACTCTTTTCTAACTGTCTTTTTAACATGGAAACGAAACATTCATTGTAACGTGCTCTTTGTGCAGATGTTTTGGACGAGGGCCAGGGCTGGGTTCACTCGGGTCCCGGTGACGACGGTTGGATTCGGCACACGACGAGGACACCGGGCCCGTTTTGCCCCTTTCCAATTTACCACCGCACAAATTCGCTTCCGCGTCGCCTGATGGATATCGTTAGCCCGACACTGTTTACCATTTTACTGTTAACTTTTTTCGAATAACTTTCTGAATGGCAGGTAGGCCGTTCGACAGTGTAAGTTTAACTGTAAGTGGCACTTACCATTTAAAGTTTTTTGTAGCTTCTAGGACTATTAACTGTGCACTTTCCCGGTGTTGGTGAAAGGAAGGTGGATTCTGATTTCAACTAATTATTAAGCATGTACATCGCTGAAGTACATGCACCATCTATACCTTTTTTCCCTCATTTTCGGTGTCATTCTTTGGTGTTAGTTAGCTTCCCTGTAATCCAGCTTCTGTTGTACTAATGGTCATGCACACACTACTTTACCGCAACATTTTTGTAAACTGATACCTCAACTTATAACGCATTTGCGTTTCATACAGTGATGTCTCTGGCAACTGCAGTCAATGAATAAACCATTTCAGTGAACTGAAATGCGTTCAAAGCTGCTTTATCAGTTTACCTACATGTGGCAGTAAACTAGCGTGTGCATGCGCTACTTTACAGCTTTTTCTAATGCAAAATTCTTTCAACATTTCTCATTTTTTCAGGGTGCAAACGAGCGTGTTCCGTGGTGGGCGGATAAGCAGAACCCACCCGAGAATGCCAAGCCCGACATGCCCGCCGAGCCCGCCAAGCCCGCCGAGCCTGTCCGGACTGCACCGCCGGGCAAACCCGCTGACACAGCCACGCCCACAGCGTCCGACGTGAAGCGAAATTTGAATTTTGACAATAGTAAAGTGAGTTTGCAGTTCTGTTGCGCTTTCCGAGACATTTATTACAAGAACGGTTCACTTTTAAGCAGTACTTTCTGAACATCACAGTTCTCTGTATAAAAGGGGGGAATCAGTTGGTTCAGTGTTTCACATGTAGCGATTGACAGGATGGGTACGCTGCAGGTCACGCGGAACGAGCTCTGTCACCATGCGCTCATAAGCCTTCTCTTTCTTTTCGAGCAACTTAGTGTGTTCCAACAGAACCTCCGTAGCTTTACTGGCCATATGCATCTTGCCCGTAAACTGGTTCACTGTGTTCACCAGTTTCTGCACTTGCGTGTTCACGTGTACGATGTTGTTCTCGGTGGTTTTCGTGAAGTTGATGAGCTCATCCATCTGCATTTTGAAAGAAATGGGAAAAAACCGTATTTCTTGAAGAATAACACGTGATCAACTTTGACAAATTTTTGTCAACATGGTCAGTTTTTACTGCACTGTAAACTAACAGCTTGAAATGGTGTCATTCTGGGGCCTGCATCCTCCTCACTCCTGTCAATACTCATGCCTTCCGCTGTGGACACTGAAGTTCCGCTTTGCACTTGTGTTGTTTGATTGGGTGTAGACGCACCGGGTACCGGAAAACGAAAACTGTGCTTGTGTACACACTGTTACATTTTCTCATACACAAACCTTATCACATAAGAACTGTTTGCTGCACCTGCAATCACAAAAAGCATTTAGCAGTGTGAAAAGTGAAACCCGCTAATGTCATGTTTCAGGGAAAATGATCATGGCATGCATTTTTAGTGTTTGGTGGCAGTCTCAAGCAGAATGTTGTTGCGTAAATCCTTGTCCAAAACGATCATACGTCACTATTTGGAGCACATTCTTTATTAGAATGTGCTGTTTAAATTTTAATTGGTTCTTGATAGGCAGGTAGCTTTAGAGAAACGATACTGAAATGTGTACACAAGCACCTGTTTGGGGGCGGTGGTGGAAAGGGGTAGGCTGAGGTGTTCGTTGTGGCGGGAAACTGGAACATGCCATGTGAGAAAGTGCGACTGAAATCGGACTGCGACTGTTGCGCAGCGTAAGGCCCGCTGGATTGCTGCCCTTGCTGCGACATGACGCTCTTGTTCCCAACTGCCAGTGAATTAAGTTGTTCAGTTAGGCTAGGCATACTGCTTTTATTCTGTTGTATGACACGTTAGACGTGTGCGCACTTCCGACTTAAATTTTTTTCAGACTGCCCGCCCGCCATCGGAGTATGATCTGACGCTGACTGAGAAGGTGACGTTTGACTTTTGGACATTTAAATTTTGGACATTTTTTGCTTGAACCCACATCATTCATGTTTCAAGCACGCACTGTACACATGAATGTCATGCCAAAAATACCTGTGTGCAGTTGACAGGTTGAGTTACCTTCTATTATTTGAAACACGCGGTTTTTAACAACCGTGTGTCATTCTCACGTTGAAATGTTTTGGACATTTTTGGCTTGAACCCAAATCTTTCATGTTTCAAGCACACACTGTAGACACCTTGCACGATTTCTTCCATACAGCAAAACACTATAAATCTGGAAATATTCGTGTATTTACATGAAAATATTACAGCGAAAATTTATTTGAAACGCACTGTAGTTAAACAGTGTGTCATTGGCAGTAGGATTCAAAGGGGATTGAGTTTTCGGGATCGGGATCGGGATTGGGATCGGGATGGGCATGGGAATCGGGATCGGGATGGGAATCACGTTCCTCACAGTAAACGTGATTTGCTTGAACCCGCTTCTTTCATGTTTCAAGCACACATTTATATACACACATTCCACTATTTCTACAGTACAAATGGAGATTCTTGCGATTCGTGTGTAGGCCCACACGTGCAAGCTTTCCCAATATTTTGAACACACTGTGTTAAAAACAGTGTGTTATTTTCAATACGGTTCAAAGGGAATTTACTTATCGGGATGGGGATCGGGATGGGGATTGTGATCGGGATGGGGATCGGGATGGGGATCGGGATGGGGATTGGGATAGGGACTTGAACCCAAATCTTTCATGTTTCAAGCACACACTGTAGACACCTTGCATGATTTCTTCCATACAGCAAAACAAATTGTGCAAATATTCGTGTATTTACATGAAAATATTACAGCGAAAATTTATTTGAAACGCACTGTACTTAAACAGTGTGTCATTGTCAGTAGAATTCAAGGGGAATTGAGTTTTCGGGATCGGGATCGGGATTGGGATCGGGATGGGCATGGGAATCGGGATGGGAATCACGTTCCTCACAGTAAACGTGATTTGCTTGAACCCGCTTCTTTCATGTTTCAAGCACACATTATATACACACATTCAACTATTTCTACAATACAAATTGATTTCTCCAACAGATTCAAGCGAGTTGTGTGTAGGCCCACACGGCAAGCTTCCCGTTATTTGGAACACACTGTGTTAAAAACAGTGTGTTATTTTCAAAACGGTTCAAAGGGAATTTACTTATCGGGATGGGGATCGGGATGGGGATCGGGATCGGCATACGAATGGGGATCGGGATGGGGATCGGGATTGGCATACGAATGGGGATCGGGATCGGCATACGAATGGGGATCGGGATAGGGACTTGAACCCACATCTATCATGTTTCAAGCAGTAACTATATACACACGTTGCACTATTTCTATATTCAAAACTCTCTAGCGAACCAAGCGTTGCTATGGGTTGCCAGAACATAAATGCATCCTCTATTTGGAACACACTGTGTTTAAAAACAGTGTGTTATTTTCAGTATGGTTAAAACGGAATTTACTTAGAAGGGATCGGGATGGGGATGGGGATTGGGATGGGGATCGGGAATGCCAAACCCCAGACTTTCACGGGATATGGGTTCTCACAGTAAACATGATTTGCTTGAACCCACACATTTCATCTTTCAAGCAGTAACTATATAGACACATTCCACGATTTGTACCGTTCTAAAATCCACCAGCGAGTCTTGCTGTATACATGAATTTGAAACACACTGTGTTTTAAAACACTGTGTAATTGTCACTGCAAAACACTACTTTGAAATATCTCTCAGGCAAAGCTCGAGTACGAGCGACACGTGGCGCTGAAGAGCAAGGCGTCCAAAAGCAAAAGGAGCCTGCACGAAGAACGCGTGAAAAAAGAAAATGGGCGCGCCAAGGTGAAGTGGGACGACTGGGAGGTTAATTTAACTTGGGTACACACGCTGAACTGCAAACTGTGTGCTGGAAACGTCATAAATCAGCTTTGAATGCATGTCAGTTCACCAAAATAATGTATATGTCAAACGCAATTACTGGGGCATAACTCATTCAAGTAAACTGCAATCCGTTCCAAACACATTTATGAATGCCTACAAGCACAAAGTTTGCAGTTTACCATGTGCATGCGCAGATGTAGTAAACTTCTTTTTAAGTTCTCTTTACATGAAACAGTAAACTTAGCGTTGTAAACTGCAGGACGATGATGACGACTTCATCACGCCAAGGTACAGTCAGACCGCCAAGTCACCACCGAGCGCAGTGGACGTGGAAATGGAAAGGCGGAGGAAGGAAAATGCCAAGAGACTGGAGGAGCAAACGAGGGCGCTGGCTGCACAGGTCGCTAAAGTGGTACGTTTAAATGACCGTTTTTGACATTTTCAAAAGAAGAGTTTGCATTTACAGTAGCACTTTCTTGTATACAGCAAGTGCCAGTCATCGGCCGCAACAACAGCAGCGTGCGCCGCTCTCGCGTGAATGCCACAAAGCAACTGAAACAGCTTCAGGATGGCCAAGTGGACGAGGACGATCCACAGAAGGACAAGGACTGGGTGGAGGACTTCACCCAGCAGGATGATGACCAAGAGGTAGCTTACGATTCGGACCCCTTCGGTTTGGATAGTTCCGGATCGTGCATAATTGTGACTTTCCCATACATTTTCAGTTACGTGACAATCTCACATACCTCCCGTAACTCAGGAAATGAATCCGTTGGGGCCGCGCGGCCGCGGGCCCAACGACGGGTCGCAAACGCCATCCGATGACGATGAGCGGTCGCTGGCGGTGGCCCAGTCAAAGACTGAAAAGCGCCCGAGCAAGCTGAAAGTGGCCGGGAAAAAACCGAAAAAACCGGTGACAGTCACACACCGTCTGCAAGTAAATGTAAACTGTTGCTTGCCTTGCAATTCGTACAATATCATGATAAAACGGTTAGCCGGAAGGCTACCTGTATTTAACAGGATATTTACAAACGTGCATGGCTGGAAACAGTATACTGGACAGTTAAGACGGTGTGTGAGTGACCTCAGATTACCGGCGATGTGAGCCGCGTCGGCGTCGGAGGCCGGCCGAGCGTGCTGATTCCGGCCGAGAAATCGGAAGAATTCTGGGAGAAGTTCCACGAGCTGTTCCAGAAATACCCGCTGTTTGTTTCTGTTTGTATTTTTTTATCACACAAGTAAATGGACGTTGTGAACACGTACATTACTCACAGGTGCTGGAGCATGAAGGAGTGCACCAAGTACGACCTGCATCACCCGGAAAGGCAAACGAACGTTAGTTGCAGTTTACCGCTTACTTTCATTTGAGAGTTAAAGATTCCTTTCTGTAACCATTCTTTCATTTCTTTTTTCAGCGGTCCGATCACCCGGCGGTGAACAGGTCGTGGAACAACTTCACGAGGGAGAGCTACTTCGAGCCCCCGTACGACAACTACCCCGACAACAAGATGTGGTTGACCCGCGAGGTGGCGAACGAGTCCGCCAAAACAAACCAGAACGCTCTGGTGGCCCGCCGCGGCATGTTGCAGTCGATGTGGGACACGAAAAAGCGGCAGTTCAAGGTTAACCATGTTTTAGACTTCTCAGTTTACAGTTGACGAGTACTGCTGTGTCAAATTTCTGTATGCCGTTTTACGGCAAGTGCGGGAAATGTATCTGTTTCCCTTTTCTGGCAAGTGCAAAACATTTCGCAGTATTTGTTTTTGTGCAAGTGCAAACAGCTTTCAGTTTCCGTTTTACAGCAAGTGAAAACAATCTTTTACTTTCAGTTTCAAGTAAGCAACTTTGTTTTACACCGTACACGTAACACTGTTTCACTGTCCTTTCAGAGAGCGTTGACCCAAGCGCGCATACTTTACGGCGGCCGTCTGAGCGGCGTGTCAAACGAGGACCTCGGGGCGCACTACTACAAGAGGATCATGGAGCTCAATTTCGCGACTCTGAAGCACATGGACTACTATGCAGACGAGTCCGGTGAGTTTACCCTTTCCGGGCCATGTAGATGTAAACTTCGCATTTGCATTACGCAAAAATGGTACAACTACTCAGTGTTTCCCGACATCGTGGAACGCATGCGCAGTCAGGGCCGCACAGCTGAACAAAAAGCCGCTATTCCGAAAGTGGCGCCAGGAGAACTGCCCCAGGTTGATTCAGATAAGCCTTGCGTCAGTGAATTATCACAGTTTGGGGAACAGTACTAACCTTTTCAACACGTTTATTCAGATCAGCCGGCGCGAGCTGGGGCACTACGCGTGGAAAATCGAGTTGGACAAGGTGCGAACCGACTTGAAGGCGGACATCGTGTTTACCCTGGTGCACCAAATGCGGCAATCGGAGGCCCAGGCTATGCAACTGGCGGAAGAAATGATCCAGTTCTCCACCATGCCCATGATTGTGTTCAAAGACGGAAAGGCCAGTAGATGTTGGTTTACTGAAATGTATCATTTAATGTTGTTTTTATGTTTGTACGTTTGTAGCAGTGGTTGTGCACTTTACAGCGACCGATTGGCGCCGGGCAATGCAAGTTTACTGGCACAACGTGTGCCAGGGAAACTTCTACATCATGCTGGGCAAATTGGTAAAAACCACGTTCACGCCGGAGAAAATTGAGCCGCAAAGTATGGCGGTGCAACTCGTGGATTACCGAGTGAAACAGGCTGCGAGTGCCGTTCCCCCCGCGCCAGGGACGGTGCAAACGGTCGATAGCCCACCGCCGGAGGACTTTCACGAGGCGCCCGACATGGCGCAGGACAACGCGCCCATCATGGCGCAGGACAACGCGCCCATCATGGCGCAGGACAACAACCAGGTGCGAGTTGCATGAATGTAACAGGAAAATTGTAAGGAGTGAATAAAAATGTACTTTGTGTTAACGTTAAAGTGTAATAGTAAATTGTTTTTGTTAACTGTTACGTTTTGACCATTTTAGTTTTATTTCCCGTTTTTAATATACACTTTTTTAAATTGCCGTAACCACCGCCAGACATGCCGCGAGCACGAGCCGTTGAGGAACCCCCAGTTTCACAGCGTGCTGAAACAGTTCGCGCCCATTATCGACAAGATGGACGTTGCAGCGATCCGTGCAATGCGCCAAAATATGGAAAGGATGCTGTCGCAGTGCACCCAATCGGTAAACTATTCTTTATTGTCATGTATTCAGTCAATTCTACCATATCTTTCAAATGTGCTAATTTGCAGAGCACAAGCGTGAATGCGGACAGCGTGAAGCGCAGCAAACTGCCCTGCATTTGCTCCTTCATCAAGAACATCCGGTTCATCGGCGTGGTGCAGCAGGAAATCGGCGTGATCAACACGCTGCTGAAGGCCGATATGAACAAGTTCTGTGACATGATCGAGGACTTCATCATGAACCAGGTTATTTGATTGATAAACATTTTGAGAATGGAGTGTGTGTGTTTTCGGGACTGTTGCCTTGAACGTATCTCAACGTCACCACTTAAAAGTAGGAAAAAGTAATTTACTTGAAACGTTTCGTAAATGATGTTAACTTTTCGTAGGAATCCGCCAATACTGGAACGACCAGTTTGCCGATCGTTGCGGCTCCGCCTGCCAATCCGTCTGGCAGTGCGCTGCTCGAACGCCGCCGCCGCAGGACCAGCGGGCTCGTTGTGTCGCCCCTCGCCGCGCCGCAAAAGAACGCGGAAATGGACTACAACGTCACGCCGGTGCAGGTGAGTATAACGGTGGTGTTTCATGATGTACGTAAACAGCATGTAACTAACAACCCTGTACTAACTACTAATGTTACTTACATCAGAAAACAAACCCGGGCAACTTTGCGTTTCCGCAGCAGGAGGCGAAAGTTGCCGAACCGGACCAAGATGACAGTCTGGTACAATACCTGGCTCAAATTGTGAGGATTGCACTCTTTCTTTTGTGTCAACAAACTACTTAAGATGCATCTTTTCGTAAATTGAAAATGTGTAATTTAAAAGATTTACTTCTTGTTACTTTTGATGAAATCCAATTTACACATTCTTATACATATTTCGGTAAATCAGTGTGCACAGTGGTACTTATTTGTAGTAGTGCATTTCTTTATGATTATGATAAAGTGACATATCGTACTTACAGCCGACGCAACAACTGGACCAACTTGCCGGGTCTATGAAAAAAGCCAAGAAATACGTGCCGACGGAAAAGGGCAAATTGCCCACGGTGCAGAAATTGCCGACTCCGCAACAGAACGTGCAAGCACCGAGTTTGCCGTACACGTCACCGGTGAATGTGAACACAGCGACGACCATCGCCGCACACTTGATGCAAAGGCAGGCTTCCGAGGTTGCCCTGGCTGCCAAGCTTCAGGCGACCCGCTTTGAAGTGCAGCACTTGCAGCAAGCCCTGCAAAACGTTAACGTTAGTAAGACATTTCATTACTTCTTCATGTGCAATACCATATGCAAATTGAAATTTCTCATGTATATTCGCAGTCGTGCCACCAGGTCGATGCCACTGAAGACGGCATCACGTACTCGTTTGTGGCATCGCAGGCGCCGCAGCGGCAGCATCAACAGCTGCAGTATGCCGAGGTGACTGACAGTTTCTGTTTTTTTTTCCTACTTATAATTCAGTGTTAAGAAGCAAGTAAATTCTATCCGCTTTTTTACAGCCCGCTGAAATGGACTGCGAGAACGACGATGGCGTCGTGCTGTTGCAAAGTGCCCAGAAACGCACTGGCCAGCCTGTACCGGACACAGAATGTGCTGCGAAGCGGTACCGCCTGACAGTAAGTTTCTGTCTGCAGTGCTTCTGTTGTACAACTTTGTTGCCATTATAAAATGATAATATAAACTCAGAATCAGACTGCTGCCAGTTCCCCGGCCAGCGCGCGCAAAAGTGCAAAGAAGAGCGAGCAAGCGGCTGCCGGGACCAAAACGGTTAGGATAGAAAATTGCTTCGATATTTTGCTTCGTACTGTAATCTATGTTTACAGTATGAAAATGTGCAGACAAGCGAACCGCCGCCGACCAGTGAACAGCGCCGTACCGTGCCACAGCCGATCCGCCAATCGCGCGCCGGTACGACGCCGCGCAATTGCCCTTTGGATGAGGAGGGCTACGCAAAACGACTGGCGGTACGTCTTGGGTTCAATTGTGGTTTTCGGTGTTGTACATGTTTCTATGTGCAGTGTCTACTAGACTTTAGTATTTCTACAGTAATTGATACAGTAATGTACAGTCCCCAGTGTGCATATATATATATCTGGGAAACAGTTGGAAACTTTTCTATAAGTTTACCATTACAGATGTTCATAGATGTAAACTGTTTACTTCTTTTTAACAAATAGAACGGTATACTGAAATTGCACACATTCTCAGGCGATCAATGAAGACTACTATGAGGAACTGGAGGATTTTGATGATTGAAATGTGTTTTTTTTGGTAATGTGAAAGGGGCGTGTGCCTCTGTGCATGTTTACCCCATGTGCATGTCAGCGGTATTCTACATGTTGACTTTCCACGACGCTCCAGGGGATTCGGTAGACTCCTCTGGAGCAATTGATAGTTCTTACAAATAAAACACATGGACTAGTCGTTTCAAAGGTGAAAATATATAAAAAGTTATGGAAATTGTTGAATTTGAGTTAAAATTATGGTCCACATGCACACTGGGTTTACATGCACAGAAGGCTTCAGTCATGTGAAAGTGCTGAAAGTAGTGAATACGTTTTAATGCAGTTTCTTATCATTTTACGTTTTCATACAGTTCCTTTTTTGTAACATTTCCATCATTCGCAAATTATCACATTTCAAAGTGAAAACGTTATGTACTTTTTAAGTTTCTTAAACTTTCTTTAAGTACGTTTTACAATTGTCAAATTTCGCATTGTGAGATAGGTAAACAAGTTTTAAATTTTGCTCAAAAGTGTAACTCTTGTCAACAGCAATATAGTCTTGTTTTTGTTTTTTCTTAGTTTTTGTTACAGCGAGAAGGAGAATGATTTCTTTTTACAGTTTTAGATTTAAATTGAAAATTGGCGAGTACAAAGTTTGGATTTTTTTTTGTCGCACTTCCTTTCTTTTTGTCGAAGCAAGAAGGAGAATGATTTCTTTTTTTACACTTTTAGATATACATTGAAAATTCGCGAGTACAAAGTTTGGATTTTATTTTGTCGCACTTGCATTTCTTTTTGTCGAACTTCCATACAAATCACGTGTCCATGTAATTTTTAATTTTTCTATCCGTAACAACATGATGAAATCACGCAATAAATCTGTTAGGTACATTTCAATTTGTAAATTGAAGTAAAAAGTAACAAAAACGAATTATTAACAGTCACGATAAATAACGAAATATCAACAGTCACGATAAAGAACAAATGTTAGCAGACACACACAAACGTAATTGTCACGTCTAAATTGTCTACGTTTCGCAACAAAGATACGTTAGGGAATTTGAAAAGTCAAAAAAATTAGTTTACTGCTCACCTGATAAGTCTCGGGGAATAAATCCTTCCTTATTTTTGGCTGTACGACGCGTCGCGAGTCGCATACGACGCGTCGCGCGACGAATGCGACGCGTCGCATAATCGTCACTTCCAGTTTACCCAGCTGTGTCACATTCGTGTGTAATCGTGCGACGCGTCGCACTTTTGTGACTTGCCGAAACCACTAACCCCAGAAAGTGAAACACCAACGTAAACTAAAGTACACACGTCGATCAAAAATGTAAACCGACGCGCGACGCGTCGCGTTTCAGTTTACATTTTTGATCGACGTGCCGTGTTGGTAAACTAGCGTGTACAGCCACAATGCATGCAATTTTTTAATAAAGAAAAAAAATCATTACCGTTATAACGTATTCACACAGGTGAATTTATTTGTTCACCGTTTTACAAAATTATAGTAAAACGCACAATTTAGTTACCATTGGAACGCTGCCAACGTGAGACACGAATAAGTGCGATTGTAGAGTGTCCGTCAAGTCCGTCGAGTATTTGTTTATTTTCCTTTTGTGATACATGATAATCTTGTAGCTGATAACATCAAATCAGTCTTTAATCAAGCGTATTCAATATAAAAACTGTCGATATTCGATACAATATATCACTGGAACCCAAAATCTCAGATCACATTCACAATAAATCACAATTTATTATTTTATTTATATTCCACTCGAATATATAACAGTTTCCTAGAAACGAAGCCTCTACTTCGAAAAGTCGATAAAACCAGGAAGTTGATTTCCGGAAAATGGCATTTAAGTTTCATTCCCAATTCTCTGCTGTTGGTGATCTACAATGACCCCGCTAACCGGATACCATAAAGTTCCAAATATGATTACAAAGTGTAAAATTTTTCACTTCTGCTATCAACATAAATATATGGGAGCAGTGGCTTTTCTACAAAATGCATTTGGACAGGAATAAAAAGGCATCAAGGAAAAAGTCTTGTAAAGAAGTGGACTTATCAACTTTTTGCCCATGACAAAAATTTTGTTCCTGTCGGATAAATTTGCCTTATGGACAATTTACGGCTTATCAACCTTTAGAAATAAGTGTCCACAATGGACTTTTCTTGTGTCAAGTGTCAACTTTTCTTACTTTTTCCCACAAAAAGAGTGGACTTATCAACTTTTTACCAGATAAATCATGGAGATTCTTGCTGGAGATTTTTTATAATTGTTAATTATTGTACCAGAAGTGTTAAAATGAGACATTTTAAAAAGGGGCAAGCGAGTCGAAATTTTTTTTAAATGGTGAAAAATGTGTGGCTGGGACTGATTTTAGTTATCGACTATAAGAAGCGGATACCTCAAATGGATTTTTTCATCTAAATTGTATCACTTTCCACTATAAATTTTGTGAATATTAAAAGTTGGCACAGTGCCATCATGTATATTATCTGCATTGCCATAGCCGTAATATCTGCGAGTAATCGGGACTGATTTTACCTGTTAAATACTTGTAATGCAGGGGTTTTCTATGTTTGTATACTCGGCAGACACGATACTCTACAAACAGATAGGAGTTATGTCTTCGGCTGGCAGACGGCCAGCCGGGAACTTATGGAAGACGTGATGAAGACGACGTGATGGAGAGAGATGATGATCGGGACGAAAGTGATCACGTCATGATGGAGTGTTTCCTCCGGGAAAATGTACGGCTTGATGTCATCCGAGTATAACACAAGTTTGTTGTGCGGCAGAATTCGTCGCGAGCCCATTTGTTGTCATTATCGACTAGAAAAGGACAATACCGTAACCAACCGTTTTTGTAGGCTCCTTTCGTGGTTACCGTAATTTCCCCATTCATCGCCATAATCGTAGTATATAGTGGGGCGCGCTTCTAATATCGCCGAAAATGCTAGAATTACCACTAGGAATAGAATGCAGCTTTGTATATTGGTTGATGACATTTTTGTTCTTGGTATTTTAGTGATATTTTTAGTGAGATGTGATTTATCTTGGATCTGGAATTTCTGGGATGTGTGATTTTGTTGTGTAAATCTTTTGTAAGAAATTATGACAAATTTGAGCCTGATGCTCAATTTACAACGTATCAAATGCAAATTTCTGTCTCAGCTATGAAGCATTAACTTTTCCACGTGATCACTACACATCCAGTAAAATTCCTGTCTGATTGGAATACTGATCTCTGTTCAAAGATGGATCATATCGTGATGGAAATGCTAAATAAAATGGTGCGACTTAATGGAGTGTCAGCTAAATATTCAATTCGAAATGCGTAACTTGTTTTTTTTTGTCATATTTCAGAGAATCCTTGTAAATATTTGTTGATCCTTAAGGGCTAGTAACAAACTGCGGCCACAATACTCATGCCATCTGGTACCAATCCCAGACCTGTAAAAGACCCTGTAAAATATCAAATGTCATGCAAAGTGTCAAAAGTCATGACATTAGACATTTTACAAGGTCTTTTACATGATATTTGACATTTTACAGGTTTTTTACATGGCATTCGACATTTTACAGGGTCTTTTACATTACTTTTGAAATTTTACGGGGTTTTTTTGCAGGGTCTGGGACTGCCCCCAGGTCAGAGCTTATAACTGGCACTTTCAGCTCAGATCTAATGAGTTTGCGAACTGTTATTTACGTTCAATTTTGTAGTGCTTGAAGGTTTCCTTCGGTACCATGTGTTGGTGCTGTGGTCATTAATTGCATTTTATTGTAAACAATTGTTTTTACTTTGGACGCCCCATCTCCGGCTGTGGGGCAGGTGGAAAGCTAGTACGTTGGTGGTATTTATATACGGGTAACCCCCTTGCTTTTCATCAATTGAAGGGACCGCGGCGGCGAGCTAAGAAGTGGGTCGCCGTATATGCAAAAAAATTGTTGGCATTTTCGCTGTCACACACAGGTTCCGCCCCCACATTATTTGTTACACTACGGTTTGAAAAATGGGTACCAGATGCCGGTGGTGCCACAGGAAAATGGCACCATGGTGCGGCGCATTTTGGCACCATCAAATGGCGCCAGCGCCATTCCATCACTAATCCCAAGCCAAACTTTACCTCTAAAATGCCCCCATTAGAAAATTTACTTGGGGTGAATTTTATGATGTCATAAAACTGATGTCTTCACAGGAACAAAAATTGTCAAAATTCATGCCCTGTAAATTTTCAGGCATTTATGAGGTATAGTGTTTTACACTACTTGGAACCTTAAACCCTCATCAAAACATCCTAAACCAGCATGTCAAGTTTGTAGCAAAATAAAAGCAAAAAGTGCATTTTAAAATTTAGGGTTTGGGATTGGGAATAAATATTGAGGCCTTGGGATTAGTGATTAGGCCATTAGCGCCTGGCGCTATTTTCTTGTGGCGCCATTGGCATCTGGTGCCTTTTTTCAGAACAAATAATGCCTTGTAACAAATAATGTGGGTGCCGGACCTGTGTGGGACAGCGGAAACGCCGAATTGTTTATACATATATGGCCACCCACACTGTAGTGAGTCACCGCGGCCCCTTCCATTCATGAGGAGTAGTGGGGGGTTGGACCTATAGGCATAGGGGATTTTGAGGGTAGCATTTTAGGGGGGGGGGCCGGCCCCCCCCCCCTAAAATGCTACCCTCAAAATCCCCTATGCCTATAGGGCCCACACACGCTAGTTGACATCGATACCAAATGTGAACTGGTGCCGATCCCGATTCAAAGCTTGCTGAGGAGTGGACGAATAACGTTCAAACGCAATCTTTGAATTAGGAACGGAACCAGTTGACATTTGGTGTCGATGTCAACCAGCGTGTGTGGGACCATATACCCCACAAGTATTAGCTTTCCACCCCTCCCACAACTGGAGATAGGGCGTGCGAAGTGAAAAGAAAAATAGGGGGCCGGACTTGTTCGGGCAGGTGTTTAAAAAAGCATTCATTTAAACAGCGGTAAGTGTACCGCTTATCTCAAAGGATCACAATCACTTCAAGTGCACCTTAGTAACAGTAAAAATGTGAATAGGCTGGGTCGTTAATATCACTGGGTCGAGTGTGGGTCATTAGGACAAAAGTGCATTCGTACAACAGTAGCTTTAGTACAACAAAAGTGCTCATCAGGACAAAACGTGCTTTAGTACAACTCATGTCACATTCATACCACACATGTCGCATTTGTACAACAAATGTCACCTTTGTACATAATTTATTTCATTACAGGTAATAGATATGCTCAGGTGTATCTCGAATTTTGACCCTCCAATTTGGTTCAATATATAGGCTATTTCAGGGTGTAGAAGCAAAAGGTGAAAAATCGCTAAAAGCTCAAAATGGGTATACAAGAGCATATAGTACTAAAAATAGCTGAAAATAGGTAAATATGAACAAAAACTAGTATTTTGGAGGTGAAAATCTATAAAAAGGTATGAAAAATAGTGATTTTGAGTGAAAATTTTGGTGTAGTTTCTCAAAAATCGCTCCAGATAGGTCGATAGCTGAGCGATTTGGGGGGGGGGGTTTAGGGGTAGTAGCCCAAAATTTTGCCTCTGGGATGGTTAGATAGCTGAGCGGCCTCTGGGATAGATAGATAGCTGGGTGGTTTTGGGGGGGGGTAACCCCCCTCCCACCCAACCCCCCCATTCGAGACTCCTGGATATGCCTTTTCAGATTAGAAGAAATAAAATTATTGAAGACATGTCCAGTGTGGATGCAACTCTGAATAGTAATGGATGCTTCTGACATTGAGAAATGCCAGCATTGAAGTCATTTTCATTCACACTAAAATCAGTCATGTTACCCTGACACAAACTAAAAATAGCAAATAACAAAATATTTACAGTAACAGCATTTAAATGACTATCAACTGAAATAGATTACATATAGAGAAATATAGAACATTACTAATTATTAGAATGAAGCACTCAAGACCAACACAGTATTAAAGCTTTGATGTCCCACTTTTAATTTGCTCTTAATCTTAACAGGTGCTGGAAACTCAAGTAGACCCAATATTGTGTTGATGTGAATAAACTGACATTATTTGCTGGAACATTCTTTTCCATGTTGTGCGAATGCGACATGTGTTGTACAATCAGGATTAGTGTTGTACGAAATTTTGTTCCAATTAGCACTCTTGTTGTACTAAAGCTACCGTTGTACGAATGCACTTTTGTCTTAATGGGATACTCCCCACTGGGTCAATGTCACTCGCACCAAAGTTATGTGGTGAACTCCACATTTATACACATTGAGGTCACAACTTTCAACTGGATACTAACTTATTTTACATCATGGATACCAACCAACATGAAAATAGGTAAAATATCTATTGTCATCAAAAATAATTTATGACACATGTTTGGGGTCTGGAAAATGTCAAAAATAAACCACTACAAATGTTTGGATGCCGTAATTCTGTAATCTTACGAAAACTGTTTTTCCGTAGTTCAGAAATGTGCTCCAATTCCGACTGTATTCTTTGCTGCTTTTCCTGTTTTAAGTGATTTGTCTTATTCGATTGGTGCAAATGAGCTTCAAAATTGCAAATGCGCTACTTTTTCCACCTGGATCGAGTTTCAGTTTGGGGCAAATGCACATGATCAGGGTTGGTTTTATAAAAATCATTTGTATAAAAATTGTATAAAAATGTATTTTATTTTTATTTTATTCTTATTTTATTTTATTTTATTCCAAAATGTTAATACAATAATAAAATGGACCATTTTACAAAAAATTTACAGAAATTTTACAAAAATATCATAATCTTGCATGCAAGGCCCGAAAAATGTGATAATTAGGCCTAAAAATGAAAAATGTGTGACAAATTTTTCCATTACTTTGCAAAAGTTGCATGCAGTAGGTATTGTTAGCTGGTTGCAAGTGTAAAGTTACAATTATTGATAATACTGGTTTGCATTTTCAGTAGAAGGATTACTGGAGTGTGCTGGGCGCGTTTGTAAAATGTCATGCAAAGTGTCAATTGTCATGATAAATGTAAAGTAAGGAGTCAATTGACATCTCAAATCTCAAGCTAAGTATAATTGTCATGACAAATGTCATGCAAAGTGTAAATTGTGTATCTGAATCTTATGTTTTTCTATCCAAACCTTATGTTTAGGTATCCAAATCAATTTTTTTGTATCCAAATGTTAATATTTTCAGATTTGTTTACAAAGGTATACAAGAGCATATAGTACTAAAAATAGCTGAAAATAGGTAAATATGAACAAAAACTAGTATTTTGGAGGTGAAAATCTATAAAAAGGTATGAAAAATAGTGATTTTGAGTGAAAATTTTGGTGTAGTTTCTCAAAAATCGCTCCAGATAGGTCGATAGCTGAGCGATTTGGGGGGGGGGGTTTAGGGGTAGTAGCCCAAAATTTTGCCTCTGGGATGGTTAGATAGCTGAGCGGCCTCTGGGATAGATAGATAGCTGGGTGGTTTTGGGGGGGGGTAACCCCCCTCCCACCCAACCCCCCCATTCGAGACTCCTGGATATGCCTTTTCAGATTAGAAGAAATAAAATTATTGAAGACATGTCCAGTGTGGATGCAACTCTGAATAGTAATGGATGCTTCTGACATTGAGAAATGCCAGCATTGAAGTCATTTTCATTCACACTAAAATCAGTCATGTTACCCTGACACAAACTAAAAATAGCAAATAACAAAATATTTACAGTAACAGCATTTAAATGACTATCAACTGAAATAGATTACATATAGAGAAATATAGAACATTACTAATTATTAGAATGAAGCACTCAAGACCAACACAGTATTAAAGCTTTGATGTCCCACTTTTAATTTGCTCTTAATCTTAACAGGTGCTGGAAACTCAAGTAGACCCAATATTGTGTTGATGTGAATAAACTGACATTATTTGCTGGAACATTCTTTTCCATGTTGTGCGAATGCGACATGTGTTGTACAATCAGGATTAGTGTTGTACGAAATTTTGTTCCAATTAGCACTCTTGTTGTACTAAAGCTACCGTTGTACGAATGCACTTTTGTCTTAATGGGATACTCCCCACTGGGTCAATGTCACTCGCACCAAAGTTATGTGGTGAACTCCACATTTATACACATTGAGGTCACAACTTTCAACTGGATACTAACTTATTTTACATCATGGATACCAACCAACATGAAAATAGGTAAAATATCTATTGTCATCAAAAATAATTTATGACACATGTTTGGGGTCTGGAAAATGTCAAAAATAAACCACTACAAATGTTTGGATGCCGTAATTCTGTAATCTTACGAAAACTGTTTTTCCGTAGTTCAGAAATGTGCTCCAATTCCGACTGTATTCTTTGCTGCTTTTCCTGTTTTAAGTGATTTGTCTTATTCGATTGGTGCAAATGAGCTTCAAAATTGCAAATGCGCTACTTTTTCCACCTGGATCGAGTTTCAGTTTGGGGCAAATGCACATGATCAGGGTTGGTTTTATAAAAATCATTTGTATAAAAATTGTATAAAAATGTATTTTATTTTTATTTTATTCTTATTTTATTTTATTTTATTCCAAAATGTTAATACAATAATAAAATGGACCATTTTACAAAAAATTTACAGAAATTTTACAAAAATATCATAATCTTGCATGCAAGGCCCGAAAAATGTGATAATTAGGCCTAAAAATGAAAAATGTGTGACAAATTTTTCCATTACTTTGCAAAAGTTGCATGCAGTAGGTATTGTTAGCTGGTTGCAAGTGTAAAGTTACAATTATTGATAATACTGGTTTGCATTTTCAGTAGAAGGATTACTGGAGTGTGCTGGGCGCGTTTGTAAAATGTCATGCAAAGTGTCAATTGTCATGATAAATGTAAAGTAAGGAGTCAATTGACATCTCAAATCTCAAGCTAAGTATAATTGTCATGACAAATGTCATGCAAAGTGTAAATTGTGTATCTGAATCTTATGTTTTTCTATCCAAACCTTATGTTTAGGTATCCAAATCAATTTTTTTGTATCCAAATGTTAATATTTTCAGATTTGTTTACAAAGGATAAGATACGGATAAAATTTGCTATACAGTTTCCACTTTCATTTATATTTGTCATGACAATAACACAAACAACAAAATAAAAATTTTACAAAAAAATATGAATTTGTATACAATTTTACAAAGTTTTCACAAAAATTTGAATTTTTTTACAATTTTTTTTTTTTTTGAAATTTTCCATTTTATTTTATTTTATTCTTTAATTTTCCATTTTATTTTATTTATTTTTTTTCTGAGATTTTGCCAACCCTGCACATGATCACAAAAACTAAATTTGTGTATAGAAACTACGAATTAGAAATATGAATACCTAGTATCTTTTGTTAGGTGCTTGTATATATACACATTTGATTTTGTTTATCGTCGATGAGTAACTAGTGACGAGTAAACTCGATGACTTACCGTATTTCTTCTAATAGAACGGCATACCTCCAATAGGACGGCACCTCCAATAGAACGGCAGATAAAAAAGTTGACAAAAATAGAACGGCGCTCTTCTATTAGAAGAAATACGGTATCGCTATCCTTTAATTTTGATTTTAAAAATATGAATGAATAAGAATAACTGAAAGTATCCGTCGAGTGATATCCGAATTTAGACATAAGGGATTGTATTCAACTGGTACAAAATTGTATTTGTAACAAGCTACAATTGCAACCTGGGTGGTTTTAATGACTTCTTTGCTTTTCTGCTGGAAAACATTTATGTAGACTAGTCTAGATGTTACTTCTGTAGATGAAAATGTTCTGCCTGATTGTTTTTTATTGTATCTTGCACTCCATCCACCCTATTGGACCTTATTTACGAATAAATAGTGAATAGAAATAAAAACTGATATCGGCTAAAATTTTAATAACCAAATTTGGTTTAGTAAGGGAATGAAATTGAGGTTGGTTCCGGTTTCGGGGTCTATGCCGTATTTCCTCGAAATACCCCCTCAAACTTACCTACCTATATACCTAAGTTTATAGGCGTTTCTATTGGTTACGTGACGTTGGGGCTATGTGTTATTTCACCACCCATTTGACGACACCTTTAGTTGCAAATTCTTACTATTTTCGAGATTTATCTGTCAGCGGATATGCTGTTGTTAATCTTCTGTTCTGTTGTGTTTTTGTTTAAAATGTTCATCTATTGTGATCAAGGACGTATCCAGGGGGGGCGGGGGGGGGGCTGCAGCCACCCCCCGTTCCCGGGGTGAGGCCTAAAAAATGCCCGAAAATGCAAGTTTTCCTCTACATTTTTCATGGTATATGTAAAAAATTTGCGCGCAAGCGCGCATTCCTTACCACGTACACATAATTATCAGCAGATCTGTTCCTGCTGACACAATTCCTTGAAATTGCTCTCAATCGTGTGAACATCCCTGTATATGTATGTGTATTTACATCATATACAGTGGTTTCTGGCGCTAGCGCCAGCGCCATGGCGCCATTTCGTCACTCTGTAGGCAAAATTTTAGGGGGGGCTGAGCCCCCCCCCCCGTTCGCCGGGCTCCGTAAACAACCAGCCCCCCCCCGCTCAAAAATCCTGGATACGTCCCTGATTGTGATGATATCATGAATATGCGTTTAAAAAAAACTTGCACTGTAGGGCACTGACCTGGTCATGTTTATTGTTGCCAATCTGCGCATACTCGGCGGATAACAAAGTATGCGTCCAAAATTACTCTTGTCTTATCAAGTTTCAAATCAACTTTATCACCACTCTGCCAGCATCAAACAACGGGTAATACACTACCGTGCAGAATAGTTGAGACTTTTCACACATAGAGAAACAGTAGGCTGGGGGTCCACCACACTTTTTTGTTCCCAATTTTTTGTCCCTTGCCCAATTTTGATGCCGTTTGAGTATGTTGGGGCTTGATGCTGGGGCTACTACGGAAAATTTTTGTTTGCTCAAATAATCCCCCAGGCCCGAGATAAGGGGGGTCTATAAAAAGATGGTCAACAAATATACAAAAAATGGGCAATCTGGATGAGTGTGTTTGAAGCTTAATAACTCAACCATTTCTGGGCTGATTTGAATCATTCAACACTTAAAATGATCGGGACAACATGCGAATTCTATTTTTGTGGTCGGTTTAGTGATGTCTAAACTATGTATGTCAATTTGACCCAGTTTTTGAACAAGACAAAATAATTTTTTGAACATGCATTCATATACTTTAGACCACGAGGATTCATTTAAAACAAAAATGAGTTCAATATCTCTTTCCAATCAAAAGTTATGGCACTTCAAAGTTTTCAATGGTGTCTAAATATTTTATGCTTATTGTACTGGGGTTTGCAGCATCAAAATTTTGTTATCGAACAGTCTATAACATTCTTCAGACAGAGAATTCATATGACAAAAATGTTTTTTCAATATCTCTTTCCAATCAAAAGTTATAGCACTTACAAATTCCATCTTCATTCCATCCAAAATAATTGCACGTTACTCATTCACAGTTGGGCCAACTTTTCTCCCTAATAGAGCAAAGCCAAAACCTCAAATTTACACACCAAATAGCCCCACTCAGTAGTATGCCTACCCCCATTTCCGAGTTGCTGGCAATGGATGCAAAACTGCAGCAAAAATAAATGAATGCCACATTGCCATATGCTGATCATGCTTAGAATGTTTCTTGCTGCACACAGAGGTCAGCAATGCAGGCAAGCAGTTCCCATGGTAAAAATTTTTGTTAAAAAATGAACATAGGAATTGGATATTGACTTTAAAGTGAGATACTGAGTGGCTACTGCCCAAAACAAGAAAAGTCTCAACTATTCTGAAACATGAACAAACTGAGTTAATATGTTTGTACACTAGGAATATACGCAGATTTGAACTTGAGGGGCAGTCATCCTGGGCATGTGTAGTCAACCCCATAGGGTACCCATGTATAGTATCCAAATGTTTTGCATATCAACCATTTCAAAATTCTGGCGACATTAATCACGCAGCGCAAAAAGTCTCAACTATTCTGCACGGTAGTGTAGAACAGAGAAAAAGCACAAATAATCTCACAACTGGGCTCAATCGCATCTATAATACTGGTCAAGGTAAGTACACAATAAGTAAGCACAGGCTATACAACATATTTCTTCTAATAGAAGAGCACACCTCCAATAGAACGGCACCTCCAATAGAACGGCACCTCCAATAGAATAGAGATAAAAAGCTCACGAAAAAATGGAAGGGCGCTCTTATATTAGAAGAACCACGGTAATTACGGACGTGAAACAAATAGTAGATAGTTAATTTGAACTTTTAGACAAAAGTAATAAAAGAAATCCCTCATCCAGTAGTCTCATTCCACACCTGGGGCCAGTTCCGCAAGTGGAGAAGTGAAAAGCCGTTTGAGATGTGAAACGAGAGTTAAAAAAAATCGAAAAACAAATGGCACGTTACATTAAAACGCTAACAAAATTATTGTTATTAATTTTTCAGCATTTTCTTTTCACTTGCCATTTCTGATTTAATTTTTGACTTGTCAATTCACTTCTCATTTCACGTCTCAAATAGGGTTCAAACGTGACCGGGACCAGAAATTGTCTAATGTCGGGACAGGGACCGGAACTAAAGTGTCGGGACCGGGACTCGCTTTTTTTCAAATGTCGGGACCGGGACTGGGGTGTCGTGATCGGGACTGGGACTGGGGTGTCGGGATCGGGACCGGGACTGGGGTGTCGGGATCGGGACCGGGACTGGGGTGTCGGGACGGGTCCAGGACCGCCCCAGTGCCGACTTTTCGCCGCACCATGTACCGGGACCGCGGTCCCGTTTGAACCCTAGTCTCAAACAGGTTTCACACTTCCCCACATGCGGAGCCGGTACCTGAGCGCCCATGCGCATTTTGTTCTTCTTGCTCTCCTCGTTGACGGCCAGCTTGACAATGAGAATGGCGTAAGTGGAGGCCAAGCCGACCACCGAGAACAGGAACGGCCGCTCCAACGGCACGATGCGCCACACCGACGGGCCCCACGACAGCGCCTGCCAAGGCACAGCAAGTGATGTGATGCGTCGTGAAGTGTCTTCATGGCGACACTTCCCGACGCTGTGAAGAGCTGGCTGGCGCTTCCCGGCGCTTCACGAAATTTGTTGTGAAGACACTTTACATCACAGACGTGCGTCACAACGCTGCACAAATGTTTTGTGAAGTGTCTAAACTTCATCAGCGTACGGGAAGCACGTTTCACGAAACTTTGGACTTCGTGATGAAAGGTGAAGTGTGTGGAAGACACTTCAACAAAAATTTCGTGATGTGTGGTGAAGTGTGTGGAAGTGTCTTCACAGAGGCCGCTTCACGCGCATCCAGCCCACTTCCACACACTTCACGAACCAATTTTTGGCTGTGAGGGCAGTTGGTGCGATGTTTCGCAGCGAAACATGGGTTCGTGAAGCGTGTGAAAGATTCTCTGTGAAGATTCTTCCACACGCTTCTACAGGCTTCACGAGATTTGAGGTGAACTGTCTTGCGCACACTTCACCTAGCATCACGACACCCTAAATTTAGTGAATCGCGCTTCCCAGCGCTAAAAATTTAGTGAATCCTTCACCATGCCCATGCAATGTGATCAAGCGTGACGTGGAGTGACTTCATGGCGAATTTCTTGAAGCGCCGGGAAGCGCCAACTAGCTTCAAGACACTTCACGATGCTTCACACGCATCATACATCGATTTTTGCTGTGTGTTGCTTGTTTTTGGTGATGAGGAAATGCTAGGAAGAATGCATTCCATCACCAATTGATTTGTTACTGGTTACCGACCGGAGCTGTTAAAAGTACTGAAGTATTATTTCAGCGAGTACACGAAAATGTGAAGTAATACTTTTCCACTCATACCCGGAGTACAGAAAGCGTAAAATAAATTTTTTTCTTTTACAGCGCATTTTCCAGGGTAGACTTTCTCTGAACAATAATAAAACGCCCCAAAATCTTCAAACAAAAGCGCGTACCTGCTGTTCCATGCGAGCCATGAACTTGGTGACCGAGTACTTTGTGAGGGATGAATGGCAAGGGTACTGCAGGACGACCGCCGCCACTGCGCGGGCTTCCTCGTTGAAATACAGACCGGCTATGGAAATGCCCGCCACGTGCGCCAGACCAGCCAAAACCTGAGCGTTTGTTGGTTGATGTTTACCTACATGTATAGTCCAGTCACTTTATACCCTGCACGCGTGGTTCCCGCTGGAAGCGTGCCAACGTTTTTGCTACACACACATGCGATGCTCATGAAAAAGTTGAAAAAGTAATCTCTGTTATAACGCTATACATTAACACAACAATGATTTTTTCATATTTTTTACAAAATTGCATGCTTGATCATCGTTGGCACGCTTCCAACGTGAGTCATAAATGATTGCGAGGGCAGAGTATCATGTCCGCCGACTATAAATAAAATACCTACATGTTTTCGGTCTGTGTGGAAATGGAAATGTTGGGTTTGAATTTGGGTGAATGGTGACACCTCTATGCACTGTAAAATGATATGAACAATGTTATGCTCGGTGAAAAATGGAAACGTGACATTTTACATCACTTTTTTAATTTATGCTGCATTACTTTAGTCAACTCAATTTCGGATTTAAACTCAACTTCGGTGCTCATAAATCACCTTTGAACGTATTTTAGTTCACCACAATGAGCCTTTTTTAAATCTTCGTCAACTGCAGTTGACAGACACCTCATTCCAGCGAACTCAAATGCATCAAACTCGATTTCAGTTAGTATACTTCAGTTAGTAAACTAGCGCCAACATGTCACTTCAATAGTGATTCAATCACCTGCAACATGCCCCAAATGGTGGGCGCGCCGATGGCCAACAAGGCCATGAACTCTTCGAAACTGCTCGCCTGCAGCGCCAACTGCAGCTGCGCCATCCAGTCGCTAGAGTATACAAAGAAGTAGATCGTCAGGCAGATCACCAGGGGGCAGTCCCGCACCCTGTAAAGTGTCCTGTAAAGTGTTAAGTGTCATGTAAAGTGTGTAAAGATATGTAGAATGCCCTGGAGAATGGCAAGGGTAGGTTTGCCGTTTTGCAGGGAATTTTACTTGAGTTTAGACACTTTGCATGACATTTGACACTTTACATGGCATTTTACAGGGTGCGGGACTGGCACCAGTAGAGAAGTGGTCACCTATAAATACGATGGAAAGGGGTGTAGTTTTTATTTGAATATTTCTCATTTTTACGTTTTGAGCTGCACAAAGACCCACCTGTACCAGCAAGAAAAATCCGAATACGTGATTAAGTCTGGCTGTGACATCAGTGACCAGGGGCGAAATTTAATTAGCCCGACACGTGTTCTCGGGCAACCCGATTCAAAGTATATTAACCCGATTTCATATACACATGCAATATTTACAAGTGAAATATATTTGAAATGAGGTAAATTTAACCCGCAAGTCAATGTAGGTAAATACCTAGTAAATTGAATAACACATATCTGGAATACCCAGAAAAGGCAGAAAAGGCATCTCAAATCACATCGCGCAATCTCTTCCCCAAGTTTTTATTATAAATCAATCGGGCTGCCCAAACAAAACCTGTCGGGCTATTTAAATCGCGTGCCAGTCTAAAGCGATCGAAGTAAAACGGTAGACCGCGGACTCTCTCAGCTGGTGCCATTCCCAGACACTGTAAAGTGTCCTGTAAAATGGCAAATGTCATGCAAAGTGTCTAAAGTCATGTAAAATAGCCTGCAAAATGGCAAACGTTTGCCATTTTGCAGGGCATTTTACATGACTTTGCCATTTTACAGGGCACTTTACAGAGTCTGGGACTGGCACCCGGGCACAATGTGCTGCCGCCAGCGGTGGTCTGCCCGTCCCTGTTTTCTTCCAAGCGCCGCGCGTTTCGCACTCTTTCGCAGTCTCTGAAATTGTTCGTTTTGTTGTTGTTGTTGTTTTTTTCAAAAAATCGTTACACTATTTTTACTGATTAGAATTAGAAAAGTACACTAACAAAACTAAATCCTTTCTAAGAATGCGCAGCCACCTTGTGCACCCATTCACCAGTGATATATAATAGACCAGGGGAACTCCCAGATCCTGTAAAAGACCCTGTAAAGTATCAAAAACCCTGTAAAATGTCATGTGTCATGAAAAGACCCTGTACAGTGTAATGTGCCATGTAAAAGACACTGTAAAGTGTCAAATGTCATGTAAAAGACCCTGTAAAGTGTCATGTGTCTTTTACATGACAGATCACATTTTACAGGGTCTTTGACACTTCACAGTGTCTTTACAGGGTCTGGGAGTAGCACCAGGGGTAAATACTGCCAGCCTACGATGAGCGGAGTGAACGGCACCATCATGTATCGTTCGCAAATACTATAGAGCCAATAGCCAATTGGCTCATTGCCAAGGTTTGACGATTCCCCATCTGAATAGGCCGCTTCGATGATACGCAGCAAGGTGTACAAGCAGCAGAGTATGAACAGTAGACACAGGATCACACGGCGGTCTGGATTTGTGCTCGAGATTTTTGTGGGAATAGCAGATGTTCTTGGATAAGATCCGGGGAAGTAGGTTTTCGACGGAAATTTTGTATACTCGTCGTACCGCAAAGTACCTATATGCAGTATGAATGCAATATACAACAGTATACCTAGTATGAATACAATGCCGCTGCACACCCATGTTTACAAACGGTAAACTAAGAATATGGTAGACTCTTTTTCAGCTTCCGAGCGCATCTGAGTGTACCGGAATTTTTAATTATTATTTTTAATCTCCATCAACTGTGGTTGACGAACAGCTCACTCCGGTAAACTCAGATGCGCTCAGAAGCTGAAAATGAGTATCCCAAATTCTCAGTTTACCGTTAGTAAACTAGTGAGTACAGCGCCAATCTTTTGATAAATTTCATAATTGACTATTCCTAAAAATCTTAATAGTTAAGGCATCAAATCGAACAAAACCAGCACTCACAAACTTTCCACGGTGGACGCTTATGAAACACCTTCGGCCAATTCCGCAAGTGCACAAGTGCAAAGAAAAGTGATAAGTAGTGAGTAAATTATAAGTCATGAGTCAAGTGTCAAGTAAATTGGTTAATTAAAATTCCTGTCATCTAAGTTTACTTTTAGTGTATAAGTTTACTTAATCACACGTAACTGATCACCTACCAATTTACCCACAACTTACCACTTTCATTGTCACTTACCCACTTGCGGACTAGGCAGGCACCTGGACCATCTTTGCGTCCACAATGGCGAAAGCTACCGCCAATCTGGAGGCACTCCCAGACACTATAAAATATCCTGTCAAATGTCAAATGTTATCAAAGTGTCAAAAGTCATGCAAATTCCTTAAAAATACCAAATGTCATGCAAAGTGTCGAAATTCACGTAAATAATATCCCCTGTAAAATGTCAAATGTCATGCAAAGTGTCAAAAGTCATGTAAAATGCCCTGTAAAATTTTGCAGGGCATTTTCCACGACTTTTGACACTTTGCATGACATTTGACATTTCCAGGACACTTTACAGGGTCCAGGACTGGCACCTGGCGCTGTCCTCGGCGAGCCAGATGCTCGAACCAATCACCAACACGATGGCCATGGGCCGGCTCGCTATCAGCATCACCGAGATCACGTACGACGACAAAAAGCCGAACTCTTCTGATGGGGAAAAATGGGGGGGGGGGTTAATTGGCTTGTCAGTTTTGTATGGGCGTGTACATGAAGTTATTTCCTGTGTGAATGAATGTCGTGTGAATAAATGTCCCCAAGCGGAGTGACATTTTGAGACACATTAGAGCCCACCCGTCTGTTAAATAGTCAAAGTGTCAAAAGGGTGTAAAATGGCAATTGTTTTTCTCTTTCTTTTACTGGACATTTGACATTTTATACGAAATTTTCATGATCTTTGACATTTTCATGAACTCCCCTCAACAAAAAGTCTGACAAGTAAATAATTCCCCAGGGGAATTATTCAAGCATATACGGTATAGATTAAGTACCCATCCGTCGCATTAACCAACCCACAAATATCCTGAAACTAATGGTCAATTGGGTCAAAAGCCTGGCATTTGCGCCCGCCCACAAAACGCCGGTGGCCAGCGTCAACAGTTTCATCAGTCGTTGGCACTTTGCCAGCCTCAAATGCGCGTCGGTGCCGAGCGTCGGCCGCGTGGGCCACAACTTGAGCTCGGCTATCACCGTGCGCATGGCGTCGCCGCTCGCCGACCAGGGGGCAGTCCCAGACCCTGTAAAATGCCCGGTTAAATTACATGTGTCGTGCAAAGTGTCAAAAGTCATGTAAAATGCCCTGGACGATGACAAACGTACGCTCGCCATTTTGCAGGGCATTTTACATTACTTTAAACACTTGACATGACACTTGAAACTTAACAGGGAACTTTACAGGGTATGAGATTGGCACCAGTATGGCCCGAAGCCGCACACCTGCGTTCGTGTATCTTACTTTGTGTAGTATGCTTTGTATGTATCTAATGTCGCTGTACATACACAATGAATTGCTTGCCAATTAAGTTTGAGACAAAATTGAGTGAACTCAGAAATTAGCCTCGAATAGTGATGTGAAATACGCCAGAACTTTGGCGCCAAGCGCCAGTCCAAAATGGCGCCAAGCGCCAGAAGCGCCATGGCGTTTTTTTGCTTTGGCGCTAGCGCCAAGCGCCAGCGCCAAGCGCCAGCGCCATGGCGCTTTTACATCACTAGGCTTGAACACATTTTAGTTCATTGGAATGAGTTTTTTTTACTCTCAATCGGCTGTATTTGATGAAGACGTAATTGCAGTAAACTCAATGTGAGCAGGTACGTATTACCTGAAAACCTTAATTAATACTCTGGTTACACGTGTATCTCAAAATTAATAACAAACGGCATAATTAATGGCAAATGAGCGAAAAACTCACGGCGAGCAACAGTCGGACGGTTCTGAACGCACATTCGAAGCAGTGGCCGCAGCCTGAAACACAGGCGACCATTTCCTCTTTGCTATTTCCTACAGCAGTGGTGCCAATCCCACCTGTAAAATGCCCTGTAAAATGTGTAATGTCATGCAAAGTGTCTTAAGTCACAGAGAATGCTTTTTTTTAAATCGCAAACATGATTGCCGTTTTACAGGGCATTTACAGGGCAAATGACTTAGACACTTTGCATGACATTTTACATTTTACATGGCGTTTTACAGTTTCCGGGACTGTCCCCAGGTGTCCCGTGACAATTCCGCAAGAAGACAAGTGACAGAGAAAGTGGTAAGTGATAAGTAAAGTCGTAAACCTATACTATAGGTAACATATTGATAAATTTGTCGACAAAATTACTTTTCACATTTCGCCACATACTCTTTACCTACTTTTCCTTTTCACTTTGAAAACTGTCACCTGCTCTGCCCCTCAATAAAATGTCGCACCTGTGAAGCTGTCCGCTTTTATATCGCCCATTTGAGCGGCCGCCGACGCAGAACTCACTGACCCGGCGTGATTTGCCTGGGACATTTGCATTTGCCTCGATTTGCATTAAATGGAGGCCCGCACACTAGTTGACAGTTGACACACGTGTGTCAACTGTCAACTCAGATTTCGGCTTCAGGTGTCGCACAGCGATTTCCTAATGCACATGCGAGGCGGCTAAGTGCTTGTGCGCTTGTGAATGTCACAAGCGGAATTTTTGGTGTCACAAGCAGAAATTTCAATGTCACATTGTGACATTCACAAGCACATATTGTACAAAGAGAGTATGGGCTCAAAATTAGCTCAAAATCGCTAACATTTGGTCCATTTTGCCAATTTTCTCCTTTATAATCACTATTTTCATCTACCGTATTACCTCGAAATACCCCCAGGGGGTTTATTATTTCGCCAGCAAAATTTGAGGGGGTGATAATTCGAGGGGGGGGGGTCTATTATTTCGCCAGAAATTTTCGGAAATTCCCCATACTCAGACGTGTAAAAATCAAACAATTACATAGATGTATATGTGTTAATAGGTATATATAACTGTTTGTACTCATAAACCCTTCCCTAACATCACTCAATCATCAGTTTTAACGTGTGTTCTGCATTGTACAGATCACAAACTGTGGTATTTGTCATGTACGTTCTCTTTACACTCAATCTTTGGGGGGGTATTTCGAGGGGGGGTTTATTATTTCCTCAGCCTAATTTTAGGGGGGGGGTATTTCGAGGGGGGGTTAATTCAAGGGGGGGTTAATTCGAGGTAATACGGTATATACATGGTTAAATACCTATTTTTAGCCAATTTTTTCATATTTATAGCGATTTCGAAATTTTTGGCCAGCTGCCAACTTCATATAAGGACTCCGATAAAAAGGTGTCACAAGGTGAAAATTTGGCTAATGTGAATGTCACAAGTGCAAATTGGGACCTTGCGCCGCCTATGCACCCGGCAATGTTGAGAAATAAAGATTGAGAGTCGAAATCTGAGTTGACACAGATCAGTTGACACACATGTGTCAACTAGTGTGTGGTCCGTCAATACCTATATAGAAAAATATAAAAACATAAAATACTTCGAAGTTTAAATGTTTTTCAAAACACGCGGTCACAGGATATACGGTTATCTTTCTAATGGCGAATCTAAAATTTGCAAATACATTTTTTCATGTTAACTTGTTAAGTTACGTTAACTTGCCAATACGAAATAAATACCTTCGGTAATAGAAATTTTTGTTCACGTATTTTAAAGCAAAGATAAAAAAAGTTCAAAAAACGTCTAGGCTTCTACTTCTGAATTTTCGATGAACCATATAGGTATTGTAATTTTTCCAAAAAAATCTAAATTCCAAAATTCCATCCTTAAAAACTTAAAGTGTGCATTGCCATTTACCATCGTAAATACCTAAATCATGGTTTATTCATGGGTGACGTCCTATGATCGCTTAATAAATACAGCATAGCATTGAGTCAGGTGAGATAAAATACGCGGTGCTCTGCTCAGCTGCCCTTTTATTTAGGTAGGTGCACTGCTTGAAAGCGAGATTGCGTCTTAGGGTTGGAAACCCGAAACGACCCGGAACGAACCGAGCATTCCGTATTTCCTCGAAATATTTACCCCACGGGGGTGATTGTTTCAGAGTGGAAATTTTGAGGGGGTCAAACGAGGGGGGTATTTCGAGGGGGATTATTAATTCATCGTGGCCATTTGACGAGTGGTATTTCGACTGGGGGTATTTCGAGGTGTGTATTTTGAGGAAATACGGTATTTTGGAACCGAGAACCAAAACCGATACTCGAACCGAAAAATTTAGTGAAATCGAGAACCGAGAACCGGAACCGAAATATTTGAAATTCCCAGCCCTAGGCCGTCAATACATTTGCATTCAAGAAGCGGAAAACGCGATTTTTCCGTGTTATTCCATGTGTATGCGCACTTCTAATGGGGAGGCATGTGCCCACTGTCATTTCACAACTTTAGATGATGGTTTTTATTATTCTAGAAGTAGAGTATGATAAGTGAGATGTTAAAAGATACCTACATACATTTGTGTATCATATTTCCTGCACAACATTCAATGATACTGAGCTGATAAATACGTACATTCCAAGCTCGATAAAAAAAGAAATACCCAGAAGTTCAAAATACACCAGCGTACTACCAACTGATCACCGACGAAGCAAATTTAGCGTTAATTCGGCAGCACAGATGTTAAAAAAACGTATTTACATTTACTCGTAAAATACATACCATATTGGGGTACTGAGTATTGATGAATGGTAAATACTGAGTAATGATGGATGGCGCTGGCGCCCTTTTCACTGGCGCCATTGAATTGAATGGCGCAATCGCGACAATGGCGCTTGGCGCTATTTTCTCTGGCGCCAATGTTACCGCGAGAAAAATTTATTTCGGAACTGTATAAAGTGATATACAGATGAATATTTTAGCCAATGCACTTACACTAGCATCAAATGTACTTATGAAACATCGCACTCAATGTATTCAGCTACATCCCTTCGCTTCTTATAACGCTATTGAATGTAACGATGGCAAACCATCCAGGAAAAAAGTATAAAAAGTGTGTGTTTTTAAATTTTTTGGTTAGTTTTTGTATTTTTTCGGATAGTGTTCGCATTAAAAAAAGTATTTAAAGCATTAAATACAGTATTTGCGTATTTAATTAGTTATTATATTAAGTTAATTAGTTATACTCGGCGTACATGATACTCTGCCGTCGCACTGATTGATGTCTCGTGTTGGAAGCGTGCCAATGATTCTTAAGTCATGCGATTTCCGCAAAAAGATGAAAATAATTCATCGATGTGAATATGTTAATGGATAACATGATAACATAAATTTTGTCATCTTTTTATGAAACTCGCACGCGCTAACCATCGTTGGCACACTTTCAGCGGGAACCACGCGTGCAGGGTCTAAAGTAACCGGAGTATATATTTTTTTTAGTCCAGTCACTTTACACCCTGCATGCGTGGTTCCCGCTGGAGGCGTGCCAACTATTTTTTATGCAGGCGATTTTCACACAAAGTTGAAAAAAGTCATCTCTGTTATAACGCTATACGTTAACTTATTCACAACAATGATTTTTCCATCTTTTATACAAAAATCGCATGCTTTATCATCATTGACAATCTTCCAATGTGAGCCAACACACAAAAATAATTCACAGTTACTGCATGCACATTTTACAATTCACTGGAATCATGACATCCTTTTCTAGAGGCTCTGTACTTGTGACATAAAAAGCACCAAAAATTTGGCAGTGTGCCAAAAAAGCCATAACACTTAATGATGCAAGCATCATAGCCCTTTCACATCACTACTCTGGACTCAACATGCCACCTATTTCCCAACACAAGTGGACACTGTGACAAGGCACTCAGCTGATGCAGAAGTGTACTCAGTGCATACTCTGCTAACTTTACAAAATTAGGCTACTTTTCAAACCAATACACAAGACCACTCTCATCTTTGAACACATCTATTTCACTCATTAAAATGTGCAGCTTCTGGTGGCACTCCCAGACCCTGTAAAATGACAAATGTCATGCAAAGTGTCAAAAGTCATTTAAAATGCCCTGTAAATGTCAAATCTAATGAGAAGTTTCAAAAAAATGTAAAATTCCCTGGGAAATGTCATATTTATGCCATGCAATGTGTCAAAACTTGTCAAAATATGTCAGGGTTCACCTCTACCGCCACGGATGCCATGTGAATGTTTTTTTTGAGAGTTTTTTACCTTTTATTGTATGGCTCTGACACACCGTAAATCAATTGTCAATTGATTTAGCATGTTGTACTCACCTTTATGCGTAATTTTTTAAGTACTTGTGTACAGAACACTTATTTCATATATGCTTTTATATCCGCCTTTTCATAGCATGGAAGGGGAAAAAAACAAGAAAAAGGCTAAAAATAGGGAAACTAGTATTTTAACTAGTAAATATATAGGTAAGCACACATAGGTATATTATGGTGAAGAATAGCTGAAAATTGACAAAAGCACATTAACTAGTGAATTTTTATGGCAAAACATATGGTAATAATTGACTTTAAGTAAAAATTGGGGCCAAACTTCTCAAACATATTCAATTTGACGTTTTCCAGCTAAAAAGTATTTTGCTCACATTTACTAATGTGTAAAAGTAGAAAAATTACTTGACGTTTACTGTACTCAATGGTGAGTCAAAAATACTATACGTTTACGTTCAATTTTGAAAAAGTTCAGTACTTTTAACAACTCTGCTCGGTAGGGCAGGTGAGCGAGTTGATGTTATGACGTGGCCTCGACTTATCAATTATAACTTACCGAGGCGCAAAATGTTTACAAAACCAACCATCGTAACTCTGCTCGGTCTGAGGGCAGTCCCGTACCATGTAAACTGTAGGTAAAGTCAAGCGTCAAATCTCATGTAATATGTATGTTAATAAATTTAAAAAAAATACTTTTGACTGAAAATACTAAAAATACTTCTGACAATTCGCATTACACTTGTCTTGACACATAGCTGACTTTACAATTTCCATGGTGCGGGACTGGCACCTGCACTGCCACTCCTCCATCTCGTCAATGTCCATCTCGTTGTGTTCGTCGGTCACGCTGTTGACGGGCGCGCACTGGTGCCGCTGCACAGCGCCCGCCACGTGTCCGTGCAAACAGGCGACCCGGGGGCAGTCCCGGACCCTGTAAAATGCCCTGTAAAGTGTAAAATGTCATGTAAAGTGCCTAAAGTCATGTCAAATGCCCTGCAAAATGGCAACTCGGTTGCCATTTTGCTGGGCATTTTACATGAATTTACATGACACCTGACACTTTACAGGGCATTTTACAGGGTCCGGGACAGGCACACGGTCGCGCGGCTGCGACGCTTTGCAGTCGGTTGCGGCCGCTCTGGTGCCGTCGCGGCAGTGATTCAGCAAACCTGTCGTTTCCATTGCTATTTAGTTTGAATGTCGGGGGCGGAGTTTAATTGGACCGACCCGCTATTTCGGGCGGTCGGAGATTAGCTGTAGGGTGAAATCAGCGTGGTTGGGGCGTCGTATGCTTTTAAGTTGATTCAATTAAATAAAAAAATAAAATGTCGCATTAGATAAATAAGCTGTTGTATTTGGACAAGGTGATTTGACGAACAGGTTTATGCGGCTTTTTTCCGACAAATCAATGTGGAAAAGCGGTCACAGACTTAAGAATTAGGCACATGAAGTGATAGTATCAAGCGACAGCGATACGCTGGCGGAACTGTCAAAGTCTTTTTATTTTATCAACAACTACGCACCCACTCTCTTCCCAATTTTTTGATCACTCCTTCCCACTCTAAAACTTCCATCCAGCCAAAAACCAGCTCAATAAATGCATCCCACGGGGTCCTATTTAACCCCCCAAAACGGGCCGGGCGGGCATCGCGCAGGGTTCACTTTCGCCCCACTCAAATCGTCCAGCCGGCCGAGCAGACCACCGGCGAGCTCGGCAACGCCATGGGCTTCTTCGTGATCGTGCTGTTGCTCGTGGCCGTAGTAGCGGCCATCTTTTTCATCAAGAGCAGACAGTCGGCTGGGCGGCAAGTAGACGCTGCTCCAGGCCCCCCGATGCCAGTCTTGCAGCAGATAGAGCCGCAGCAAGAGGTTTGGGGCGGGGGGTGGCTGGGGGGGGGGGGTTCCCCACCCTGTAAAGTGTCCTGTGAAATGTAAAATGTCATGCAAAGTATCTAAAGTCATGTAAAATGCCCCGGAAAATGGCAAAGGCAAAGGTTTCCATCACTTTTGACACATTGCGCGATATTTGACATTTTACAGGGCATTTTACCGGGTTTGGAATTGACAAAAGGATGCAGCCCCACACCCTGTAAAGTATCATGACACTTGTCAAGTGTCTGCGACGGGTCAATAACAATAATAAAAATATAATGAAGTTTTGACATTTCGCATAACACTTGACAAATTTGTGTGCCTTTTTGCATGACATTTGACACTTTACATGTGCGACTGCCCCCAGGGCCAGGGCGATTGTCAGGATATAAGTGACACTCTGATGCTAAAATAAAACGACAAAATTATAGATAGAATACGGAATTTTGACAGAATATAAATATTCATTTGTCAGTGTCGCGCTCCGAACATCAATAACTATAAATGTGACAGTCGGCCGGCGGTCGAGTGAAGTGCCGCTGTAATTTAATAACGGTTCAGTTAGCAGCAGCGCATATATTTATATTTGTAACTCGGTCAACATCATACCTACCTTTTTACTTATTTGCAGCTAAAACGCGTTGTTAGCAAATTGTTAGCATCAAGTTTGATCAGTGGTCAACTACCTACCTATTTACTGTAAATAGTGGTGAATAGACTAGACATTTAACAAGACTAGACTAGACAATTAGTAATCGCGTTAGTAATCGCGTTAGTTAAGCAATTAGTGTTAGTAATTAACGACATGAGCTCAAGTATTCACCGTATATGCTTCAAAAATCTCCCCCCCCCCTGTGATACGAGTGAGGGAAAAATAATTCCCCCCTTAAGGCATATGATGATCAGTTTGTTGTGTCAAATGTGAACAAAAATATAATGTTATTGTATTTATAAAGTAAATTTCGTTGAATGACTTTATACAAACAAATACAATACTTGAAAATGTTGACGAAATAATAATTCCCCCTCGAATAAATCCGCCTCAAAAAAGTCTAACGAAAATTTTTAAATTCCCCAGGGGAATTATTCGAGCAAATACGGTAAAAAATAGTTCGCAAATTACAGCCGGTCGAGGCGGACGCGCGCGGCGGGGAGAAAACGGCCATCGAAGAGCCCGCGCCGCCGCCAGAAATACCAGGGACGAAATTCGATCAGCCCGACACCCTTTTTCCCGCAGCCCAATCAGAATTCTACCCAAAATCATTCTCGCGGCTCACTAAAAAACCACCTAAACCGAAAAAAAATCCCTGAAAAAAGATCCCAATTTATCGGGCTGCCCGACAAAACCGTGTCGGGCTAATCAAACCTCGTCGCAGAGGTGATCGGCTCGCTGGACGGCTCCCAACCGAACGCCCAGCCCGCCGCCGAAGCGGCCGACGGCAAGAAGGGCCGCCGCAGGTTCGGCAAGGGCAAGTCAAAGTCCAAGACAAAGTCGGGCGGCAGCAAGAAGGCCAGCCGCGGCAAGGGCAAACACAGCAAGGGCACGCGCAAGGGCAAGAAGTTGGCGCATTTGCATTGGAGGCGACCCGTTTTGAGGCGTTTGAGGGCTATCTCGCGACTGGTGATGGGAAAGAGATAATTGGCGCCGTTTAATACATTATTATGGCGCAAACGCTTTTGTGCCATTTGGAAATGGCGCCGTGAAAATGGTGCCATGGTGCCTTTCAAAAAATTGTGCCCGCGCCAAGGACGCCATGGTTCTATTCCATCACTAACGATGGCAAACAGTTGAAAAAAAAGTATTTAAATTTTTAAGTGTTTTTTCTGAAATGAATTTTCGAATTTTCGAATTTTTCTTCAAAATAATTTTCGAATTTCGAATTTAATTTTCGAATTTCGAATTTTCGAATCTTTTTTGGCAATTTTCGAATTTTTTTGGCTAGTTTTCGAATTTTTTCAAATAATTTTAGAATTTTTTTGGCAAAATATTGAATCTTACGCTTAAAACACAGAATTTGGCCTGTCTTCATGTTCTGCTCAGTTTTTATAACCTTATTTTTACCATAATTTAGCATTAAAAATGGTGGAAGGAGTTATGCAAACCAGTATGCTGCTTTTTCATTTAATTCACACATTGGCACATTTTATTCACCAACAATTGAAGGCAATAAAACAAACAATTGAAAAATTGGCATCAAATAAAATATCAGCATAAAAAATTGGTATCAAATACCGTATTTCCTTGAATTAACCCCCCTGCTGGCTGCCCCCCCGGGTTTTTTTTTCAGAGTGGAAACTGGGGGGGGGGGGTTAAACGAGGGTGGGTATTTCAAGGGGGGTTATTATTTTGCCAGAAATTTTTCAAAATCCCAGTACTAAATTGTTGTTTGTAAGTAACACAGATGTCAAAAAATGCAACAAAAACTGCCATTTATAAGACTCTATAGACTAACACACACACCTGTTGTAACACAACACCGTCAGTGTTTTTGGCATGTGTTCTGTGTTTCCAAGATCACAAACCACATTCCGTTCTTTAAAGACCAAATTGGGGAGGGGGGTTTTTTCGAGGGGGGTTTATAAATTCATAGTGTAAATTTGGAGGGGGGTATTTTGAGGGGGATATTTTGAGGAAATACGGTATAAAAAACGGATGTGTCGATGTCCGCCTCTTCCACCGCAGATGACATTTTAACGTTTTTTGTTTCGTTTCACTTTTTCATACGCGCCCTGTATCAATTGTCGATTTATATAGCACATTGAACTGAAGAGTGCGTTTTGTTGCCTTGAATTGACTGAAAAATTCGAAAACTATTTTCGAATTTTTGAATTTTCGAATTTTCGAATTTTTTGAAAAATAAATCGATTTTTAAGTGTTTTTTCTAGGGGCGAAATAAAAATTCGAAAATTCCGAAAAAATTCGAAAATTCGAAAACGTTTTCGAATTTTCGAATCTTTGTTTGCCATCGTTATCCATCACTAATATCACTATTTTCTAAGTTTTCGAGATGGAGGTGGAATTGGGCTTTTGAACTTCCGGTTTTTTTTGTCATGAATTACTTAATTGCCTATAAAGTGCAAAATCAGCACTAGCGACGAAAGAACCAGTGCCGATTTACGCACCAAACTTGATAAATTCATCTTTTAATAAAGTTTTTCGTCCGATAAAATTCGAAAGCGAAGTATTTTCTACCGGGATTATATTCCATCTCCAGTCAACCAAACAACCACAGTTTACGCATACTGAACTCGTCAACTAAAAATTAGTAATCACCCAACAATTTCTCTAAATTCAATTTCTGCGTTAAGTTGAGTTAATTAACTGATTAAATCCATCACAAAGTAGCGGACGTAATAAGCTGGTGCCATTCTCAGAACCTGTCAAATGCCCCGTAAAAAGTAAAATGTCATGCAGTGTCAAAAGTCATGAAAAATGTTAGGTGAAGTGAAAAAATAAATAAAATTTGACATTTTCCAGGGCATTTTTCATTACCTACTTTCGACATTCTCAAGTGCAATTTACAAGACTTTTGACACTTTACATGACACTTGACATTTTACGGGGTCCGAGAATATCGCAGTTTACATCTCCCCAATTATTCAGAAGCAAGGGCGAGGCCGAACCGGCTATGTGAGCCTGTCAATTTGTCAACTCGCCGCAATTTTGTCAACTCGCTGCCAATCTAAAAATGCTCCTGGCCGCCTTTCACTAGTGAAACCTGTGACTATCTAACGAAACTGATCGAACGAGTTTTCGAGCTTCGGTGATAACATGCAAAGTGACGTGCCGTAAGCAATCTAGCGTAATGAACCACGTTATTTTTGCGTGATCTAAAATGATCCGTGTACTGGTGTCAGGGGTGCTCCATGTGACAAATAAATGAGAAAATCTCGGGAGTGAGCCTGCCTGGGGCTGGAAACTCGATTTTTTTGGTTGAGTTGGCGAGTCGAGTCAGTGAAAATCAAGTCTCGACCCATGCAAAAATTTTGACTCTTCAGTTGAGTGGGATACAGTATTCTCGCACAAAGCCACTAGGTAATCTGATATTTGATATTTTTAAATACTGGCATTTTTCATCAATTTTCAATCAATTTTCAGCCAATTTAAGGGAAAAAGAGCTTTTATAACAAAACTTTACCTGCTTGTTACCTAAAGATAACAAACATGCCTGATATACAGGCATGAAGTAACCACAATGTGTATTAGTGGCACTCTGTGCAGACACAGTCTACTTTTTGTAGATGTGAGAGTATCAATCTGACCCGTGTCCAACAATTGGATACATGCCAAAAATGTGAGGAACTCAATCTCAAATCTTATTTTATAGACGGATCAAATAAGGAATGTGGTCAAACTCCCCGGTATCTACATTTTTGCTAAATTGCCACCTTGAGGATAGAGGTGACGGCGGATAAAAATAGTATTTACCTATTTAAATGCTAAGCTCACACCCAATCGAATTAATTTGAAAAAAAAACCGCGAAAGTAGTCAAAACGCTACCCGCACCTCCGACAAAGTCAACAATAAACCTAAATTCGATCCATTCACGAACATCTGATGTTGTCACATCCGAGTGCAAAAGAGCGGCGCGGCACAGCGACCACAGTTGTTAAAAATATATTTAGATTTACTCGAAAAATACATATACTCGAGTACTGGGTAAATACATTTACACATACTTTGAAAAGTAGCTGTACTCACTTGTACGCGTACTTTTGATAAGTACACGTGTACAGCAAATGTATTTCTTAAATTTCAAATTTCAATTGTTTGTTGCTAAAATAAGAAATCTTGAACAAATCATATCATTTTTCTATAAACATACTAAATAATCATTGAAAAAACATCCGTCATGTCTTCCAGTGTAAAAATAGCCCTCAGATGTAAAAAATAGTAACTTTTACATATTCTTTGAAAAAAGTACCAACTTTTACATATTCTACGAAGAAAAAACACTAGCTTTTACATTTTCCAGGGCTAAAAGTACTCGATTTTACATTTTCAAGGAAAAGAGTATTTTACTTACATGTACTCACGAGTACGGGTAAAAAAGTCTTACATTTTCTGTACTCACGGGTGGGTAATAAAGTATTCTACATTGAAAATATACATGCAAAAAAGTCCAGTAATTTGAACAACTCTAGGCGACTTCTGCAAATTTGATGCGGCGACGCGACAGCTAAAACGCAATTTCCGCCCTGCCGCCGTGTGTGCGGCGCGCTTGATAAGCCAACAGACGGGCGGCGGGGCTCAAAGGCAGCATGCAGGGCACCGCATTCGTGTGTCGATGGAATTCGCACACACCTGGGGCCAGTTCCGCAAAATGAGAAGTGAGAAGTGAAATGGCAAGTGAATTGGCAAGTGAAATGGCGAAAGCGAAGAGAAGTTACTTTTAATTTTTATTTTTTTACTTCGCTTTTGTCCATTCACTTGCCATTTCACTTCGCCTTTGCTCTTTTACTTCGCCTTTGCCATTTCACTTCTCACTTCTCACTTCTCATTTTGCGGAACTGGCACCTGGAAAACACTTGGGACGTATACCCTACCCGTGGTGTGACATATGTATCACAGTTGTTAATGTGTATTTACTTTTACTCAAAAAGTACTCATACTCGAGTACCGAGTAAATACGCATACGCATACTTCAAAAAAAGTATCTGTTCTCGCCTGTACGCTTACTTTTTGAGTAAAATCTTGTGAGTACAGAAAGAGTATTTTTGCCATTCAAGACCCCTGCTTTTCGTAAAGAATACCTATTAATAGAAAGAAAACACCTTTTGTTGTCCGTGGTAATGCTGCGATTACAGCTCGGGCGTAAAATTGACCAGCGTAAAATTGATTTTTGGGCGTAAAATTAATTACAGGTGAATGGATTAAGATATGGCATTGTAATTTCAGTCAAAGAAAGCGCACATGCAGATGTTGCTTGTGTCCAAAGCTCATCAATTTTTGTAAAATTGCACTAGAAGTTATGAATTTTGGCGCAAATTTTTACAATTTTACACCCTAATTTTATGCCACTTACAGCGCATAATTGAAAAAATTCTGCTAAAATTCATAACTCCCAGTATAATTAAAATAAACTCATGAGCTTTGGACACAAGAAACGTCTGCACCTAAGCTTTATTTGACTGTAATAACAATGTCGTATCTTTATCCATTCATCTGTAATTAATTTTACGCCCAAAATCAATTTTACGCTAGGTCAATTTTACACCCGAGCTGTAATCGCAGCATAAACATTCATAATGCTCCCTTCAACATGTTTCAGAAAGAAAAAGTACTTATACTGTTGTGTGCACGGGAAACAGGGCTCACAGCGTGCTGAGTCCGTGGCACACAGGCAGGGATTCAGTTGAGTTTATGATGGATTGGCAAGTGGACCTTGAACAATAGGCAAAGTCAAGTCCACAGCGCCAACAACCAAGGATGGTGTTGCACCCACGGGGCTCAGAGCAATGGCAGTCTGTACCCGGGGTGTTATTTGAGGAGTGGAGGCGTTTGGAGTGTGCTGTGGATTTATTTGGGCACCGTCGCCGTGCGACACGTTCCTCAGTTTGTTAGATAAACTTCATTTTACTGAAGTGCAAAAGAGAACAGGCAAAAGAGCTGAACTGAATAGACATACAAAGTAGCCACTTATAAAGGTTTGGCTGAAACATAAAAGTTAGGGGTTCAGCACAACTTCTAAAAACCCTACTCAATGTGGAAATGCAAGTAAATAGAGTTACAATACTGGAATGTACAATCAATGTAGTTTATCTACAACAATACTTGCTTTTACGTTTTTCTGAGATAAGAATACTCACACTTACACTTTCTGGGAGAAAAAGTATTTTACTCTCATTTATTCGCGAGTAAAATTTAAAAAAATTACTTTACACTTTCTGTACTCGGGGGTGAGTAAAAACAAAATCCTTTATGCATACGTTGAAAAAAGTTTAGTACTACATATAACAACCCTGGAAAATACCTAGATATTTAGTTTAGATGGGTTCATCAGTCTGACCCAGCCTTACTGGGTGCAAAAACCATAATTGAACCACAGCGACTTTGTAACCATCCGATTTTTAAGCGAAAGTTCATCAGGATTAAAGCCAAGGTGCCTCATACTAAAGATTTGACTCGTCACCAATAATAAACTACCTACCGTATTACCTCGAATTATCCCCCCTTGAATTAACCCCCCCTCAAAATGGGCTGGGGAAATAATAAACCCCCCCCTCGAAATACCCCCCCTCCGGAATGATGTACATCATGTATGCAATGTACATGATGTATTTATTACTACTTATTTGCATCGCAGCTACTCTTATACGCTCATTTGTGTACAGATGTACATCTATAGCCCCAATATAACCTATATTCTCACATTTATTACCGTTTTGTGTAAGAAATAGCATATTCTTTACTACGAATTCCACGAAATTTTCTGGCGAAATCATAAAAACCCCTCGAATAAACCCCCCCCCCCCCCTCGAATTAACCCCCCTCAAATTTTGCTGGCGAAATAATAAACCCCCATGGGGCTATTTCGAGGTAATACGGTATGTCATTTTGTAACCCTACTGTGTCAAGGACATTGTGCATGCGGAAACAATGTACATAGTATTATTAAAACTAAATGATATTTGTAAAGATTAAACAATGGAAATATTTATGTTTGGGTAACTGAATTCATGCAATAATGGGTAAAAATTCGTGAACACAAATTTATTAAACTATCGTATATATAATATAAATTGTGCCAGTGTAAATAGGATTATTCAAGGGGAGGAATTGTTCAAGCGAATACGGTAATATGTATACCGTATTTGCTTGAATAGTTCCCTCCTTGAATAATCCCTCTTCGAATAATCCCCCCGTTAAGAAGAGTGTGGAAAAATACCCCCCCCCCTTGAATAATTCGTCCCTTAAGAGATTTGATCAATTTGTTGTGCCTAATTTTAACAAAAACGGCACGTTATTGTGTTAATGATGAACATTTCGTGAAATGACTTGATCAAAACATGCGCGAAAATTTTGCCGAAAAAATTATTCCCCCCTCGAATAATTCCCCCCTGTAAAAATTCCCCCCTCAAAAAATCAGAGGGAAAAAAATCCCCCAGAGGGATTATTCACTAAATACGGTATTTGCGTGCACTGCACATGTGCTATCTATCACATCTGAAATAGCAAACGCATTATTGCAGCGCTGCCATGATGCTAGTTTAGATAAATGTGGGTTTAAACTAGCGATCAGTGAATTTACTGTCTTAATTATTGTCTTAAACATACCGTATTTCCTCGAAATACCCCCCCCCTCGAAATACCCCCCCCCTCGTTTGACCCCCCCGCAGATTGAGTGTAAAGAGAACGTACATGCCAAATACTGCAGTTTGTGTTCTGCGTAGTGCAGAACACACGTTAAAACAATGTCGGAATCACGTTAGAACAGTGTTTATACCATCTACGTACTAATATTAGTCTACATAACCTTATATTTAAATGGCGGTTTTTGTTGTATTTTTCGACGTCTGCGTACGTTTCAGACGACAATTTCGTACTGGGATTTGAAAAAATTTCTTGTGAAATAATAACCCCCCCCTCGAAATACCCCCCCCCCCTCGTTTAACCCCCCCCCCCCCTCTCGGGACCACTATGAAACAATCACCCCCGGGGGGTATTTCGAGGAAATACGGTAGGTAGTAAGTCAAGTGAACATGCAATATTCATTTATTTTCATGCCATTAATTAGTGTATATTATCCGGGTAACTTTTTATCATAGCTTACCATTTTCAAAAGTCGAAAGTGTTAAAAGTGACGCAAAATGTCACATTTTATTTTTTACTCGTCGTCTGACCTCTACTTGATTTTGACACTGCACCACATCTGCCAGTATCTGGGAGTGGACCCGGACTGGAACCCCCAGGGGGTTTATTTTTTCAGACTGCAAATTTTGAGGGGGTATTTTTAGCGCTTCAGAATATTTTTAAGTTTACGTTTTATTTTATGTTTACCCAGGTATTGAAAAGTATTTACGCTTAGTATCAACACTGTAAATTTCGAAAAGGTATTTACGTTTATGTTTACGTTTTCCAAAAATACCAGTATTTTAACAACACTGACAATTACATTCTCTTCACACTCATTTCGGGTGGGGGTATTTCGAGGGGGTTATTTTTTCATAAGCTCGGTCAGACCTTAAGTGTTTCTAGGTGGGGTATTTCGAAGAAATACGGTAGTTGCATTTCAATTCAACGGAATTTGCAATGAGCCCCAGACGAGCGACGCGGCACTAGTGATGTGAAAAGCGCCAGAGTTTTGGCGCCAAGCGCCAAAAGCGCCATGGCGCTTTTCACATTGTGGCGCCAAGCGCCAATGGCGCCAAACGATTTTAGCGCCAAGCGCCAAAAGCGCCATGGCGCTTTTCCAGACCGTAACGCCAAGCGCCAATGGCGCCAGAGGACAATGGCGCCAAGCGTCAAAAATTTCTCGTCCAATTTACAATTAGCCATGTACATCAATGATTTAAGTTATATGGTGCGTTGTGTATGGATCTAACTGGATGCTCAATACACAAAGCTGTTCCTCTACTTGATGAATGAAACTGCGTGAAAATTAGTGCAAAAAATTACTCGCAGTGAATGCAAGTGCCGTATATCCTCAAATTGGGACAAATTACCTCAAAAATTGCTTCGAGTTATATAGCTGCCGGTTTGGGAGGGATAGATAGAAAGCTGAGCGGCCCCGGGGATGGATAGATAGCTGGAGCGTTTGGGGCGGGTGTCACCGTGGGGAAAAGTAGTTGTGATAAGATAGATACCGTATTTGCTTGAATAGTTCCCCACTTGAATAATTCCCCCCCTCGGATAAACCCCCCTGTAAGACGAGTGAGGAAATAATACTTCCCCCCTCGAATAATCCCCCCCTTTAAAGATTTGATTAATTTGTTATACCTAATTTTAACAAAAATGGCACGTTATTGTGTTTATGAAGCATTTTTCGTGAAATGAGTTGATGGAAACATGCTTGAATATTTTGACGAAATGATAATTCCCCCCTTGAATAATTCCTCCCTCGAATAGGCCCCCCCTCAAAAATGCCTGACGAAATAATGATCCCCCAGGGGGATTATTCATGCAAATACGGTAGATTGTTTTAACGTGTACATTCAGCATTCTATATAGGTAGTTTTATTCCGAATGCAAAAAGTTTCAGTAGGTTACTCTTTTAAAGCAAGTGAAGTTGTGCTATTTATATTAAAATTATGAAATTTGGATGTGTGAACCATAATTGTTAGGTGATGGAAAAATTGGATGGAACAAAAAAACCAATCATCACATATTTTGATGGCATATTTGATGCCACCTATCGAAATCGTACACAGATTGTATGGCGCTTTTTTGGCGCTTTTTATAGTGAGCGCCAAGCGCCAATGGCGCCACTGTAAAAAGGCGCCAAGCGCAAAAGCGCCATGCCGCTTTTTGGTTTGGCGCTAGCGCCAGGCGTGTTAGAGTCTTGTTAATTAAATTTAACGTTTTGTCAGCATCTGATTGCCACAAGTTAACCAGCAGTGTTATGCCGGGAAATATGCCTGTAAATACTTGATACTTATGTACTCATTTGAACGTAACTTGAACCAATAGAGTCTGGGTATGAGTGGTACTGGACACAGTACGAGTGTTTCTAACCGTGATAAAAGAAACACAAAAACGCAAAATACTCAGGAACGGTCCGCTACAAAAAGTTGGCACCGGTGTTACAACGTGAAGCTGTGTTTTTCAGCAGTCTAGAGTGTAGCATAAGGTGAGCTTCGATATACTCAAGCTTAAAAGTTGTCGTTGGGCAAGTACACGGTCTGTGGACTAGGGTGGCAGAATTTACCGTACCGTACCGTACCGTACCGCATTTTTGGAAAATTTACCGTACCGTACCGTACCGTTTACCGCACTTTTAGAATTTTATCGTACCGTTTACCGCACTTTTAGAAATTTACCGTACCGTACCGCGTACCGCATTTTCCAAACTTTACCGTCCCGTACGGCGTACCGCACTCATTTACCGCAGAAAATGCGGTAAATTTGACTCAGATTGACCTTAAAAGTTCACCTTAAAATTAACTTTAAGATGTGGTGTTCTGCAAATTTTTTGCGCGCAAGCGCGCAAATTTGACAACATTGTTTGGACTGATTTGAAACCCTTCCATTTCCACATGCAATATTGCTGTAACTCTTCATTTACAATAGCATAATGTGTTTTTAAAATCAAGCCATGTGCTTCAAATCGCACTGTAGTTGTTTTACATCATCCTCAATGTTTTGAGCTTATTTGTTGTAGGTACATATGTATGCACTTATATACTTTTTACCATTTTCACCCACTTAGCAATTTTTCACCCACTTTTAGCAATTTTTCTCCATTTCTTCCTTCTAAACCTTCAAAAAGCCTGTATATTGAGCCACTGCATTGTGGTTAATGTAATTCTATGTTATCACACTGTTGCATTATGTGCGTATTTGCTTTCTTTCTCTTTTGTCTGTATTTATCTGGCGCTTTAGCCACATGTCGTGACCGGTTGACCGAATAAATTCCTCCAAACAACTCCGTCTGATGGTCAACGTGACCTTCCTGCCGACAATGTGGTGGACGTGCTGCATCTTGATCCCGGAGGTTATGTCTCTCCACACAGCGGAGTGGCCTCTTTTGGCACATTCTCCGCCTGTGGCGCGACGCCACACACGTTCTCAACCGGCTAATATTTTATTGCCTTTTGCACCACATTCTGCCGCGCTTAGAGATTATGAAGCTCGACAGCTTCATGCAGCACAGATGCCTGTGGCGCGCTATCAGCTTGCTACGCAGGTACAAATGGTGAACCCGTCGGAACACAGCGCTTCCTCGGTCGCTTCACAATATGCATGGTCTGACGCGTCAGCAGCGTCGACGCACACGCAACTGTATCATTTCGTTAAAACGCGCACGGCCGCGAAAGTTAATTACGTTTTACCGTGCACTAATTTTTCAGGCCCGGTGTACTGGCCACATCGCTTGACCAGCTCCGAGTTGGTCGACTGGGGGGGCGGCATACTACTCCCGCACCTATTTCTGACCCGAAGTTCAATTTCAACGCTATGTTGCCGCCCACTACCCCGGACGCTATGCTAGCCGAACTCGATGAGGTCCGCGTGCGACTAATGCACATCATTGCTAACACGCCAGCTACGGCCGCTACGCCAGCGCCATGGTCAGCTACGCCAGCACCGGCGACCGAAACCGCTCGCGCACAAGCTCCCACGACCAATCAAGGGTTAGAGGTAAAAAACGAAAAAGTTCAGGAACCAGTTTTGTTTATCGATGACGAAAAAGCAGTCAGTGACCCCTGGTTTTTGCGGGAATTTTCCGGCTTGCCTAATGCTACTAAACACAATCCACAAGCCGAGCTACTAAAGTGTTGGATTTTAGCCAAGTCGGGTATTCTGGAGAAAATCCCTGTTTTCAGTGGCAAATCCGATGTTTTATCTTTCGCAGAATGGCAGCGCCACGCTACTATGGCGGCCGCTTCTGTCCCAGACCCCACGTTGCTGCCACAATTCTGGTCCAAAGTCTTCACTGTTAAGTTAAGTGGGGACGCTTTCCGGGTTTTCACAACGTTTTTCAAACCGGAAGACATGAAAGACTACAAATTAGTCCTACGAGAACTGGCTGGCATTTACAAAGACACCAGCAAACTTTACACTTATGCGGAGTGGGAAAACGCCGCAATGTTGCGCACAGAGTCAATGATGGACTTTTATCTTCGTTTGATTTCAAAAATGCCATTTGATTTGAAGGAAACACTCAAATTCGATCGATCTCTAATTGATGCACTTGTGGCCCAGAAAATATGGTCCAAGTTTGATGACAATCGCTTTGACAAAATTACTGTGGCGCATTTCAAAGCTTCTTGGCGCGCGAAAAAAACGCCAATTACCGACACGCTGAAAAACTTGGACGAGTTTTTTCGCGGGGTAAAGAAAACACCGACAGCGACGCAGGAACGCCCTACCCGCGCGCCGCTACGCTCGAACATTCGGACACTGCTAGCTCCGCCCGTTACGGACGTCCGCGACCCAATTTGCCCGTTACTCAACCACGGCGGACACAGGGCTTCACAGTGCAGAATTACACAACTTCGCACGTCTCAAACTGAACCACGTGCCCCAGCGCCGCGCTCAGCTAAATCGGAGGGTTACGGTATTGTCAAAAAATATGGCCCACAACATACTAGCGATGGCACTTTGCCTAAAATTTCTCCATCAGCTAAAGCGGGAGGTGCATCTGAAAATGAGCTGGATTCCAAGCAAAATTTGATTAATTCTGACATGGGGGGTTTAGATTTCAATCCTGCGACACCCCCTGCAAATCAGGGACCCGATTTTGACGACCCTCCACCTTGGGAGGCATATTGTGAGGAATTTCGCCACAGAGTGGCGCAGCTTTATTCTGAAGACCCAGGTCGCTCTCATGACGTAGACAGGAAATTGTGGCATTATTTATCAACTTCCCAAAATTTACAGACAACTGCGACGCGCGAGTCGGCGACTTTTTCGATGGCTTGCACTCCGACACATTTGACATTTGATACTGATGAAACTACAGAAAACTTCGATTTCGAAAATTTGCCCATTTTGGGGCGTGTAGCTAAAGTTGATGAATGTGTATCTGCCAGAGCGCTTTGTGGAGATAATCAACTAGTCTGCGTGCGTGTGCAAGCAGATAATGGCCCCCAAGTACTTACCACTATAAATGTAGAAGGCGTCCCAGTAGAAGTAATGCTAGATTCGGGTTGCACACGCACCATTGTGCCGATCAAAACTTTGACTGAAATCGCTAAGAAGGCCGACATAGATTTGGACAAGTATCTGAGAAATACAAAAATTAAAGTACACATGGTTTCTGGCATTACGAAGGATGGCGACATGGCAGAAATACCATTATACATGGAACACACATCTCCTGTGGACAAGGTTCGCCGTCGCGTACTTGTGGTTTGTCTAGTTAACATGATTCCTGGCGCTTTACAGGAAATTCTCATTGGAACTGATGTTTTGCCTTTTTTAAAGTTATCATGGCTGATACCTTTGATACTCGATAAAAATTCTGATGTCGATCAGCCCGATAATGTACAGGGCGCCCAACAGATGGAAAAACTACATGAGAATTTTCACACACTGCTGTCAGAGGGTGTGCGTCACCCCCGACCCCTATTTATACCACCAAAAAGCACCTGCAAAGTGTCCGTTGCTTACCCTCACAAACCTGACAACGTGCCAAACACTTCATGGCACAATTCATTTGCTATTTTTTCCAACACAGAACTAAGTGGTTGCCACTGGGAACTTTACAACACTGTAGCTAGTCAACACGAGTCAGGGAAAATTTCCCTCACGCTATTTAACCCATCCGAAATCCCCCTGACAATTCCGGCATCAACAAAATTTGCCACTTGTGACGTTTACCAAGACTACTCTTTATTCAAACCAGGCCCTTATTTCCACAAAATTTTGGAAATGCCAACATTATCCGCAAAATTTGGAGTCGTCGCGGCAAAAGCTATAACCATACCTAAACCCCCAGATTTGCAGGATAAAGAAAAACATCACATGACCGCGGGGGAGAGGGCAGAGTACATTTGGGAACATTTGCCATCGAATAATCGCATTTTGCTCACTCTTAAAGAACTATCAACATTTCGAGCTCTTTTAGAAGAGTATCATGACATTTTTGCATGTCATGAATACGACGTGGGAAAAACACACTTAGTTTCACATTTGATCACAACAGACCCAAACCACCCGCCGATCAAACAAGCGGTTCGGTATGTAGCCCCTAGTAGACGTGATTTTGTTCAAAAAACTGTCTCTACAATGCTAGATGAGGGAATTATTGAGCCGTCTGATGGCCCTTGGGCATCGCCGATCACCATTGCACCGAAAGGGGTTGACAATTATCGTTTTTGCATTGATTTCAAAAAAATTAATCTCATCACTAAAATTGACAGCTATCCACTCCCGCGCATTGGCGAAATTTTGGCAGAGTTTGCTGGCAGATGTGTTTTTTCAGCTGTGGACATACGACATGGTTATTACAATGTGCCGCTTGCCGATGAAGCTTCGCGTGAGCGCACTTCTTTCGTGTGCTCACTGGGACAGTATAGGTATACAAGAATGCCCTTTGGAACAGTAAACGCTGGCGCCACTTTCATGCGCCTTGTCAATATCATGCTCGCGGGTCTCAACGAGGATTTGTCACGCGCATGGGTGCGGGCATATATCGACGACATTTTGTGTTCCAGTGACAGTGTGGCTGAACATCTTATCCATTTGCGCCGCCTTTTCGCTCGCCTGCGCTGGGCAAATCTAAAAATGCAACCTCAAAAGTGCCATTTATTTGTTTCTGAATTGAAATATTTGGGGCACCAGGTTTCTGCCAAGGGAATAACACCTGCGCCCTCTCGAGTTGCTGCTATGACTGAGCTACCGAAAGTCCATGATAAACAGGACATGAGGAGGTTTTTAGGCAAATGCATTTATTACAGTCACTTCATTCCAAATTTCTCCCGCATCGCGGCGCCCCTATACGAAGTTTTGAAAGGCCATATCCCAAAACATGGCAAGACACCATTTACTTGGACCGACGACATGCTCGATGCTTGGCACATGTTAAAACACCTGTTGTCGACGCCGCCTGTGCTCATGCATCCAATCAGGGATGGTCGACCTTTCTACTTAGAGACAGACGCCAGTATTCTAGGCCTTGGAGCGGTTCTATCCCAGTACGCAGAAGACAATAAACTACACCCAATTTCTTACATTTTGAAAAAACTTTCGCACACACACAAAAATTACTCTGCAGCCGAACTAGAGAGTTTGTGCATCGCATGGGCGATTAGGCGCTTAGCCGATTTTGTGGAGGGGCAGAAACTTGTTGTTATCACTGATAACTCAGGGATACAACAGATCATGCGCGCATCGCATCACAGTAAGCTTGAGCGTTGGGCCCTCTTCGTACAGGACCGCGTGACTCAGTTTATACATCGCTCAGGTGCTCAAAATCAAGTAGCAGACTCACTTTCCCGGAACCCTATCGATGAGACAGCTTTTGGACAAAATGAGCTGTCCGTACCGTCTGAAATTATCCGCGGAATGGAGTCAAATGTGCGCCCCCGACATTTCCAACAGGCGCCTCTATCTGATGAAAGAGTCTTGAGCACTTCCGCCATAATTGACTGGGCGACCGTGCAACAAAACGACCCTGAACTCCATGCTATTTTTTGCCAACTCACCTCAGATCCAACTTCTGTGCCAAACGCTATGATTATAGAGAAAGTTGTTTTTTACCGCTCACCCACGGAGGAAAATCATATGGCTGTGTGGCCACCAAAGTCCTGGCAACAAGCCTGTCTGGTGCAGGCTCACATGGGTATTTATGCCAGCCATGGGAGTCCGGACCGTACTCTACGCTTATTGTGCCAGTATTTTGCATGGCCGTCCATGCGCAAGGATATTGAACTATATTGCAAAACTTGTACTGATTGCATGGTGTATAAACCGCATCGCGTGAATGCTACTCCTTTGGGTTCCGTCAGAACCCCCTGCCAGCCCTTTGACACTTTACATTTAGATACTATGCAGTTTCAAGCTCACAATCCGAAATCGAAAGTCTTAGTTGCAGTCGATGCCATGACAAGATATGTCATAGCGTACCCTTTATCATCTCTGTCTGCCACTGCTGTGGCGAAATCTGTACTTAAAAACATCTTTTTAATTTACGGCGCCCCCAGATTTCTGGTGACAGATCGCGGCACCAAGTTCATTAACGCAGAATTTCGGGCGTTGTGCAACCGCTTCGGCGTCACGCACTCGCCGGTGCAAGCTTATAACCCTGCAGCTAATGGAATGGTTGAACGGGTCAATGCTGAATTACGGAAAATTTTCTCTTTGACACAACGTACTCAAGCGGGACATTGGAAAGATACATTACCTTTTGCAGTTTTACAACACAATCTCGCATCAAATCGTGACACAGGGTGCTGCCCCTTTTTCTTGGTATTCGGATGTTTGCCACACTGGAACCTTTTTTACGTTGCTGCGCGTAACATTGACCCTGAAAATGCCAGGATGATTGCTCGAAAACGTAGCGACAAATCCAGGGCAGCTTATAAACGCTGTTTTGACGACAAGCACACTGTTCTAATATCTAGTGGAGACCGAGTTATGGTCAAAACATTCTCGAGTGATAAAATGTCTCCAAAATTTGCTGGCCCCTACTATGTTGTTGAGGTTGAGGGCACTAATTTGCACATTCAGGTAGATGATGAAGTACAAATGGTGCCGCAGCGTTTTGTCTGGAAAATTGCTAAAGTCTAAATCTTTTTTGACTGTATTTTTCCCGCTTTTTACTGGTTGCTGATTATCAGCCAACACTTTCACATATTTTATCCTCTTTTTCGTCCCTTATAAACTGTGTAATAACACCAAAATTTTCAATGACACCTGACTCTTCATCAACATGCTTCTTTACTACGTTCTTCTGGTAGTGGCGGTTGTCGCTGCGGCCGTCGACCCTAAACGTATCGGCGATGGGAGCCGACGCCGGAGCTGTCCCAGGCGGCCGTCTACGTCGACTTCAAGGGTGCGCCGCCATGGCGCTGCACGCGCATCTTCTCCACCAGAACAGCGCCGCCGTGTGCATGAAGGTTCAAGTGGTCAAATACTGATTATTTGGTATCTCTACTGTGGTATATTTTCCCTCGGGAATTCATTTTGTTAATAATTACTTAAAAATTTACATTACGAAAGTTTCTTATATTTCAGAGTAAAAAAAAAAAAAAAAAAAACTTTCGATTTTCAGCAAAACTACGTTTTTATTACTTTTTCACTCTTCACTAGCTTCAACAACACGACATGCCCACCGCCGCCCGGCTCTACATGCTGAACGCGCTGAGCGCGCTGAAACGGTGCACGACGCAGTGCAGACCACCGTGGTTTCGGGGGCGTCTCTACGCCGCGAGGTTCAGGCGTCGCTGCAAACGGCAGCGGCGACAACGCAGGCTGACACACCAAGCTGTTCTTACGCGAAAGAAAACCCACAGAGCCCAGACTATGAAGATGAGTTTTGGTCTCTGAGGGATTTGTGCCGCACGTTGACACGCGACCATGACGAACTTTTACGCAAAAATCGCGAGCTAGTAGTGGAACGCGGCGCAGCACAGCGCTGAGCCGATGACTTACACCGCATGTGTACAGGCTACCGGGTTCGACCTGTTATGCTATTTTTCCTGCTTTTCGCTGGTTAAGGCTTTGTCTTATTTTCCCAGGTCGAACTTGATCACATATATGATACCTCGGACACCGTCAACGCTTTTTCTAATGACCAAACCAGCTTAATTGCACAGCTGCGTGGGGAATTGCGTGTAGCTAATCGTCGTATTACAGAGCTGTCAGGTTGCTCAGATGGCTACTTATGTAATTCTTGTGTTTTTGTTGCCAGCGTCGCGCATATTTTCCCTACCATAGCAGACGCTCTCGCGACCAGATATGAGTCTCCGCGTGAAGACCGTTCGCGTCACGCTCAAGCTACAACTGTGCGTCCTGAGCCACCCCGTCGTCACGAACGCCAGCGTCACTCGTCACGCCGTCCTGAACCGGTTCAGGCTGAGGAACCAATTTCTGAGGATGACCTTCTTCCTGAGAACTAATCTTGTGTTGAACAAAAATCGTGAAAAAAGAGATGCTTGATGTTTGATTTTTCTGAAAAATTTTGAAATCTGATTTCGGTGAAAAAGGGGGAAGTTGTTGCATTATGTGCGTATTTGCTTTCTTTCTCTTTTGTCTGTATTTATCTGGCGCTTTAGCCACATGTCGTGACCGGTTGACCGAATAAATTCCTCCAAACAACTCCGTCTGATGGTCAACGTGACCTTCCTGCCGACACACACTGTTATTGTGTTCTAAAGTCCATTAACACGTTGCATAATTCAATTTTCTGTCAATTCATGAAGTAAAAGTTGTCTGTAGTCTGGCATTGGTACATTTCTGACAAGCGAAAATTTACCGTACCGTACCGTACCGCGAACCGCACTTTTCAGATTTACCGTACCGTACCGTTTACCGCAAAATTGAAAATTTACCGTACCGTTTACCGCAAAAGAGAAAATTTACCGTACCGTACGGTTTACCGCAAGGCCGTACCGTCTGCCACCCTACTGTGGACACGCAGACATGTCCAGAGGTGCGCCACGTGGATGGGGGGCCAGAAATGGTCCGAACAATTGTGGGCAGCGCGGAGGCAACAACAACATGAGCCGCGGTGGCGGCCGAGTCCAGAAGCGACCCCACTCGAGCCCGAACAATTACCAGGTGGTGGCCAAACGAGTCAATAACAGGGTTAGTGTTTGATTTTTTGTCGCGTTGATTTTTGCGAGGTGGAAGTTTGGTGGTTTGAAAGTTTGGTTATTTAAGTTGGGTTAATTAAGTTGGGTTTTTTAAGTTGGGTTTGTAAGTTGTACTGAGTTGTTACTGATGAGACCCAGCTCAGTTAGCTAGTCTAACAAAATGGGTCAAAACTAGCTATAAATTTCCTATTTTAATCTACTGTATAAACTGGCTCTGTGCCTCTTTCTGTGGTTAATCCCAATTGGGGTATAACCAGTTACGGCAATGGACAGTTATAAATTTGTTGACACTACCCAAATTTTTTCGGGAAAATCGACTATCTTGTGTCGCACATTGTAGCTCGATTGTGCCCTACATACGTGTCAGCACTATGGACAGGCACGCATCCTAGACATGTGTCAGCACTGTCGACAGATGCTTGTGTCAATTTACGGTGGTTTTTTCACAATTTCTTTTTTCTATCCAGAATTCGCCCTGACGGGGCGGTCAAAATAGAGGCTTTAATGGACGTGGGCAGCGGGGTGGGGATGTAATCCGCCGTAATGAATTTAATCGACTTGTGAATCACGTTGAATTTGTTGAGGAATTCGTTGTGGACCATATTTTGGTGCTCTCTGGTTTACCGAAAACCAAACTTATGTTAAAAGAGGCGGCGTTAAAAGTTCTCTTGGATGGCTGCCAAGTGCCACCGGAGGAAGTTGACAAAGCGGTGGTGCGCACCAAGCGCATGCTGGATGGTAACGCGAGAATTTACTGCTCGGATCCCAAATTTGTGAATGATGTGATCCAGCTTTACCGCCATAATATGAAGGCTAATCCCGACACTGAGTCAGAGCAATTTTTGTGGAGTGAGGTGGGGGTAAATCCGGATGAACCGACTAAGGTGAATAAGTACGTGGTTAACATTTTTAAAGAGCGCACCGTGGGGCAACGCGATGACAATCGCCAGCTCTTGGAGGTGCTCAAGTGGATGAAGGAGGTGCACAAGTTGGATGCATTTCAGCGTTCGAATGTTCAAATTGGTGTTAAACCGCAAGGCGCAGCCCGGCCGATTTTCAAAAATTGGTGGGATTGGGCCAAATCTTTGCACCAAGATGACGTTAGAGCGGTTTCAGACGATGCCAATGTTGGTGAGGCACCGGCCGCTGTGAAACAAGCCGTGGCGTTTAAGGGCACTGGTGCACCCAAGTCTGGAAATCCATTCCAGAACTGGGGGAATTTGCACAGCGTGCTAGATTCTGATGAACTTTCAGCCAGTGCGGATGCTCCTAGTACGAGCGCCGCGCCGCAGGTTGTTGCGAGTGGAAATCCTACCGGCTCTACGGAGGATGTTGAATGATTATTACGCTTGTGTTTTTTAGGCTGATTTTCACTTTGACACGTTGATAAGTCACTTTTTGGCACCGCTTGCCTTTTAGCCTTTTTGGCTACTTTTCTCAAGTTGACACGGGTCTACTACTTGTTATATGCGGTTGATATTTACGTTTACAGATATTTGTTTATTTGATTTACGGGTACCCGGTTTTCCCTGGTCGTTTTTGCCCATTGGTTGATTGAAAATAAACCAAATCGGTGTGAATTTCGACAACGTGTTTCAATTTGTCATGAAATAAGGTAAATACGTCCCTATGAATTGACCTTTTAAGCACTTTTATCCATTCGATTTTGCTTAAGTCCTGCCGACGGCATATGTAACCTGTCGCCCGCATGTGCTGTCTTTTTGTCGTATGGATGGCCTCGCAACCCTATTTAGGGTACCACGGCGGGAAACCTGGCAGCCCCAGGTCAGTAGGTGGGGGTAGACCGATGGGGTAACCCTTAGGCAGGGTCCCTATTGTAAAATCGCCTGCGAATTCAACTAATGTTACGGATGGGTATGATGTTTCTGATAAAGTTTTGAGCTTTAAAAGTGTTAAACCTTCAATGTGTGAGTTTGTGAATAAGGATTTGTGTTCAGCTATGGTAGGTTGTAACAAGAAGAACTGTAAGGTGTGTGATATCATTGATAAAAAGTTGACGTTCAAAAGTACTGTGACTGGTCATGAATTTGCATGTAAGAGGGACACTATATTGAACTGTATGAGTAAAAATGTTGTATATTTAGTTACTTGTAAAAAATGTGAAGCCCAATATGTTGGAAAAACGAAATGCACCTTTAAAGTGCGTATGGGTGAGCATTTGAGAAACATTAAAAAACACTCACCACAGTTAATATATAGACATTTCAACGAGTGCGGAATAGAACATTTTAGTTCAAGGATTATAGTAAAATGTGAAGAGTCTGCACTACTTGAATGGGAACACTCCATGTGTGTCACATTGAATAGTTGTTATCCCTTGGGACTAAATGATAAAATTAGAGGGTATCGAAATTTGACTAAGGTAGATTTTGATTGCTTGAAGAGTTCTCCATATTTCTCTTCACCAGTGCCTCGTTTTCCACGCTCACACGGAAATGGTACACAAGTTTCTAGAAAGTTAGGTTTGGAAAACTTTCATATTAGTGCCGATGCCTCTAAATTTGTTCAATATGGACACTGGTATAAACTATTGGGGCAGACATCCCCAAAACAGTGGTCCGGTGTTATGCACGAAGTTTCAGATAGGGAAAAAGCGAACAAAAATTTGTCAACGTTTTGTAAGATTATTGATTTGATTACTAGAGTGCGGGCAAAAAAGCCCAAACCTGAATTCCGGTGGATTTTGCCATTCCCTTGTAAGCTGATGGATAGAATTAATGTTGTGAAAATACTTAACAGTCCAAATGTTCACTCTACATTGCCGAGTGATATAGGAAATGTCGCTAATGACATCATAGTGGCATTTAAGTACAATCAACCACTTTGCCTAAAGATGTGTAACTACAATAGCTTCCTGAAAAAACTCACTAAGGTAGAGTTAAATTGCCTACTGAAGGGTGATTGTGGCTGCAGTGAAAATGAATATTGTTATGTGGCTAGTGGACATGTTATTTGTGGTGACTTGAATATTGTTGAATCTGAAAAATTGCGAGAAATGCTGGAAAAAGGTGGTAAATATAGACCACCTTCACCAGATAATCCTGGTGTGTATTTATCAAAATATAGTGATGAATATGGCACCTTTGCTTAGTTTTCTAAAACGTAAAGCAAAGCATGGTAATTTCGTCTCTGAATTTGTCAAGAAGTTTAAGTTTGAATTACGTAAAAGAGTTTTTTCGTTACCCCTAGATTATTCCGGGGCAGATTTTGATTTGGTCCGGCCAGCGCAGCGGAAACTGCATAGGTGGTTTATTGTTGCACCGGTGGATAAAGCTGCTTCAAATTTTTGCATAATTTGCAAAAAACTTTATGCTTTGGTTATTTCTAGGGATCTAGGGTATGACATCGAAACAGAAACATTCAAAAAGTCTGAGACGTATGAATTTTTGGGTGACTTGGATCATCATGGTAGAGCAATATTGGATAAACACATTAAAATGTGCCAATATTACGGCTTTAGATTAGAAGACATGAGTGAGACTTTCCCAGTGCTTTTTTGCACACTGAAATTGCATAAGAATCCTTATAAATTTAGGATGGTTTCAGGTGGGAGACAATCATCAATTCAACCTGTCTGTTACCTAGTGCTGAATATTTTGACACTTTTAAGAAAACGTATGCAAGGATACTGTGATACAATTCGTGAAACAAGTGGTATTCGAACGTTCTGGAGTGTTAATAGCACTCTACAAGCTCAAACAGATATTGAAAAGATTGTGGGTACAAAAGTTGACCACGTAGCTACTTCAGATTTTACTACCTTGTTTCCTACCCTGCCATTTCATGTCATTTTTCAAGGTCTCTTCTACATTGTAGATATGACGATGGGTAATAAGGTTCTTAACGTATTCAAGCGCTCAGTAAACTTAAGTGATGGTAAAAATGAAAAATCGCTAATAACTCTGAGCAATGCAGAGGTCAAACAGATTATACATGAGAGTATAGAAGAGTCGTATGTGACTTTCGCTGGTATGTTATTCCGCCAGTGGTGTGGAATCCCAGCTGGTGGACCCCATAGCCCACCTGTAGCTGATTTGACACTTGCAGCTTTTGAGTATAAATATATGCGTAATATAATGCGAGAACCACAGGCTAAACTCTTTCAGCATGTTTATCGATATGTAGATGACTGTGTATACCGTATTTCCTCGAAATACCCCCCGGGGGGTGATTGTTTCATAGTGGTCCCGAGAGGGGGGGGGTTAAACGAGGGGGGGGGTATTTCGAGGGGGGGGGGGTTATTATTTCACAAGAAAATTTTGGAAAACCAAGTACGAAATTGTCGTCTGAAACGTACGCAGACGTCGAAAAATGCAACAAAAACTGCCATTTATAAGGTTCTGTAGACTAATATTAGTATGTAGATGGTATGTACACTGTTCTAACGTGACACCGACATTGTTTTAACGTGTGTTCTGCAGTACACAGAACACAAACTACAGTTATTGTCATGTACGTTCCCTTTACACTCAATTTGGGGGGGGGTATTTCGAGGGGGGGAGTGATTGTTTCATAGTGGTCCCGAGAGGGGGGGGTCAAACGAGGGGGGGGGGTATTTCGAGGGGGGGGGTATTTCGAGGAAATACGGTACATCAACTTTCCCAATTTTGAAAATTTGGCGAAGGACATTTATCCTTCTGAGTTGATTTTGGAACGCGCTTCTGACCCAGACAGTGGCGTATGTCCATTTTTGGACATGAAAATTGTGTTTGGTGAGGGTAATTTATACACTAGAACCTTTGATAAAAGGGATTTATTTCCCTTTAAGGTGATAAAATTCCTGCATGCCGATTCAAATGTGTCCAGAAAATTGGGCAAGGCTGTTATAATGGGAGCGTTAATTAGATATGCACGCTCATGCACTTTTGTTCATGATTTTGTGAAACTTGCTGTTACGTTGAGAGAAGGAATGGAAAGTAACAATTTTTTGCAAAAAGAGTTTTTACAGGCTTTTCGGGCATTCTGTGGCGGCTTGTTAATTAAATTTAACGTTTTGTCAGCATCTGATTGCCACAAGTTAACCAGCAGTGTTATGCCGGGAAATATGCCTGTAAATACTTGATACTTATGTACTCATTTGAACGTAACTTGAACCAATAGAGTCTGGGTACAAGTGGTACTGGACACAGTACGAGTGTTTCTAACCGTGATAAAAGAAACACAAAAACGCAAAATACTCAGGAACAGTCCGCTACGAAAAGTTGGCACCGGTGTTACGACGTGAAGCTGTGTTTTTCAGCGGTCTAGAGTGTAGCATAAGGTGAGCTTCGATATACTCAAGCTTAAAAGTTGTCGTTGGGCAAGTACACAGTCTGTGGACACGCAGACATGTCCAGAGGTGCGCCACGTGGATGGGGGGCCAGAAATGGTCCGAACAATCGTGGGCAGCGCGGAGGCAACAACAACATGAGCCGCGGCGGCGGCCAAGTCCAGAAGCGACCCCACTCGAGCCCGAACAATTACCAGGTGGTGGCCAAACAAGTCAATAACAGGGTTAGTGTTTGATTTTTTGTCGCGTTGATTTTCGCGAGGTGGAGAGTTCGGTGGTTTGAAAGTTTGGTTATTTAAGTTGGGTTAATTAAGTTGGGTTTGTAAGTTGTACTGAGTTGTTACTGATGAGACCCAGCTCAGTTAGCTAGTCTAACAAAATGGGTCAAAACTAGCTATAAATTTCCTATTTTAATTTACATCACTACACGGCACTGAATTTGATCGCAGTAAATACAGCAGCTGCATGGGACATTGGTGATTCCATCAGCACACGTGGCTGCAGCATCGTATTAATTGCACTCCCACCAACGATGGCAAACCCTTTGAGGAAAAAGAATTTAATTTTTTAATGTTTTTCCGAAAATGACTTTTTGAATTTCGAATTTTTTCCAAAAATAGTTTTACGTTTTCACTTTTACCTTTTCATAAGTAAAATACATTTCTTTTATGTTTGCGTAGGTGACAAGTACTTTTTCGTTTTCAGGTAAGTCGAAATTTTCGACTTCAGTGAAATTTTCGAAATTTTTCAAGTCTACATTTTCTGTAATCAGGTGGTGAATAACATTGATACATTTGCTTAAACATTTGAAAATTTTCTGTACTTTTCACAACTCTGGTTCGGACATAGTTTTTTATCATGGTAAGTACAATACCTATTAGCATTACTTCAGTAATAAAGATACACAACTAAAAGAATTTTTTCAATTAATTATTCAGATCCCAGTCGGTACTTTTTTTCGGTACCCAGTCTTTTTTAAAAAATCTCTAAACACACTTTTTTAAATAATCCCATAAAATCTCGACGGAACGAAAACGAATTTAAAGCAATTTTAAAGCAAAATTGCGGCAACTTTTAAAGCGAATTTCAATTCACATCAAAGCGACAGGTAATCGTAAGCGAACTACTTTAAAGATATTCGAATCACCGATTTTACGATTTCTTTACACACTCAAATCATAACGACACACCAAAATGACTGTATTTCAAACAAGCGATCAAATATTAGTTATCTACCGTATATCTTCGAATAAGTCCCGCTTGGAGTTATTTTTTCGTCACAAGTTTTTCAGGGGGGTATTCAAAAGGGGGAGTTATTCGAGGGGGAAGTTATTTTTTCGTCAGAATTTTCAGTAAGATGTATGATTGATTTACTGCACAAATGGGGTAACATAAATCATTTAATAAATCATATACTGACTTATTCGAGGGGGCGGGAATTTTTCGAAAGGGGACTTATTCGAGAGGGGTACTTATTCGATAGGGGGACTTATTCGAGAGGGGGACTTATTCGGGGGCGGAGGCTTATTCGAGAGAGGGGGAGTTATTCGAGAGGGGTACTTATTCGATAGGGGGACTTATTCGAGAGGGGGACTTATTCGGGGGCGGAGGCTTATTCGAGAGAGGGGGAGTTATTCGAGAGGGGTACTTATTCGATAGGGGGACTTATTCGAGAGGGGGACTTATTCGGGGGCGGAGGCTTATTCGAGAGAGGGGGAGTTATTCGAGAGGGGTACTTATTCGATAGGGGGACTTATTCGAGAGGGGGACTTATTCGGGGGCGGAGGCTTATTCGAGAGAGGGGGAGTTATTCGAGAGGGGTACTTATTCGATAGGGGGACTTATTCGAGAGGGGGACTTATTCGGGGGCGGAGGCTTATTCGAGAGAGGGGGAGTTATTCGAGAATATACGGTAATTGATTTGAAGCCGTGGTTCCAATGGCCATGTTTACCTCCAGTAGCTCCCAGGGGCCAATTCCTTAAATGAAAAAACAAACAATTTAGAAGTGAAAAGTAAAGTAAATTTAAAAGTCAGAAGTGAAATGGCAACTGAGGAGTTAAAAAAGGAAAGTACCTAATGAAAATTTACTTATGTTTAAAAGATTTACTTACCACTTCACTTCTCATTTTTAAATTTACTTCTTTCAAAAGTTTACTTCTCACTTCTAAATCGGTGTTTTACTTCTTTACTTGCGGAATTGGCACCAGAAAGACAATATTATATTGAAACTCTAATTACCGCCTGAATGTGAAAATTACTCTGCCTTTACCGGAGAAAATCGCAGATAATTTCCGGTAAATGGCAAAAATTCACCGCACCGTATTTTTTCCCACCGCTGAGTATCGCGGCAAATGCGAAATGTGTTTGGAGGGCAAACTTTTTACAGAACATTGTTGCCATTACATAAAATTCCAATCTATTGTGTGAGAACGTAGAAAATTAAATGTGCACCATTGAAATTCAACGAGATGTTGTGTGGTTATAATAACCATACAGTAAATACATATTTAGGTAGGTATTTTTGTCGTAAGCATTGCGATGTGCAAAACCTCACTGTACACACTAGTTAACTGGGTATAATATTTTCTGAAAATATTGTCAACTCATAAATCAGCCTCGACCGCATTTGAGTTTACCAAAATGATTTGTTTTGAACTAGTGAGTTCAGCTCCAATATTATACAGAACAATTGCCTGTGTACCATTTTCTCAGGTTTTCATGGAAATACATTGTTATCTATACTCCAGTGACGTGACACTCTGCACGCACAGTTATTTATGTCTCATGTTGGAAGCGTGCCAATGATAATGAAGGCATGCAATTTTGTGAAACAATAAAACGATTTACTGCTGTGTGTGAATGGTTTAACGTAAAACGTAACACCAGCAATGAAATTTTTAATCTTTTTACTAAAATCACATGCATTCAATAAAATTGGCATACTTCCAGCGTGAACCACACGTGCAAGGTGTAGTCAGTTGGGTATAGTAGAAGCTCGATGATCAAACAGTGAGAAAATGCAAATAAAAACAAACAGAATGAACACATGAGAAAATGAGAAGATTAATTATGAGCTACAAACAAAATTAACGTTGGCCACTCAGCGACCATAAATATTTATGATGGCAAAAAAAGATTAATAACAGTGCAAATCTAACCGGATATTATGCTACCTACATCCTGACGAAATGTGCAACTACAGACTTTTAAAGCATCAACTTGTCAATTATTCACGCCTCGAAATGGAAAAATAGTTTGATAAAGGGACCTCTATCACCTAGTTCACCTAGGCGCATTAGTAGAGGGAAGCACGAGGAAAAACTTAATTAAAGGGTGGGTTGGCAAAACATTTTCAATAACCTGACTGTAAAAAACTCTTAAAAATACTACAGGGTGGTCAAAAATCACTCAAAAAACACAACATTATGACCAATGGCGATATGCTCGAGTAGGTAAAGTATTGAATTTCGATGTTATATGTGAATCGAAACCAACATTCATCATTTTCCATTCGCAGATGGGGAAAAAAACCCTTTTATAGATCAATCCACTACCAAATTGAGAGGTTAACTCCGTAAGTTGAGAAGTAAAAATATACCATTTTGAAGTAAGAAGAAAAAGTTACCAATAAGAAAAGTAAATTTATAGGTACCGTGTTTCCTCGAAATACCCCCAGGGGGTTTATTTTGTCAGAGTGGAAATTTTGAGGGAGGTATTTCGAGGGGGGGGGGTTATTATTTCGTCAGAAATTTTCACCAAGTTCATAGTAAAGAGTACGCTTTTATGTACCCAAAACCGGTAATCAACAGGGTATAATTTGGACATACCAACGTCCATCACTACACAAAGTATTTAGTAATGTGTAGCTGCGATGCAAACTGCGACCAATATATACATCATGTACATTGCATACATGATGTACATAATTTCAGACGGGGGGTATTTCGAGGGGGGTTTATTTTATACCCAGCTCGAAAACACCTGGGGGTATTTCGAGGGGGGTTTATTCAAGGGGGGGGTATTTCGAGGAAATACGGTAAGTGAAAAGTTAAAAGAAACGTTAGAAGTTTACTTCGCTCATAACTTTTTACTTCTCACTTCAAAATTAATTTGTCTACTTCACCTCTCGCGGAATCAACGCCAGAAACGCCAAACAAAAATCACACCCAAACCCCTCAAAAAAATCTACGCGACCAACGCTAAAACACCACAAAAGCTGGCACAGTGCCAAGAAACACTCTTCCCACTACCACAATCACTTATTCTGCGTGAGTCTGCGCTGCCGCCGGAGCACGTAGCTGCCGCCGAGCGTGACGGCGGCCATGGTGAACACGAACGTGCACAGGGACACGAGCACGCCGAAGCCCGCGATCGACAGGCACACGCGCGGCCCGGATCGCTGCAGCAGTCGTCTGAGGGGGGGGGGGTGTTTGGGGGTGCTGAGGGGTGCAGTTGGAATTGTTTGCCCCTATTTACCGTAGTTGCTTGAATAGTTCTACCCCTTGAATGATTCCCCCCCCCCTGTGAGACGAGTGAGGAAAATAAACCCCCCCCCCCCCCTTAAGGCAAATGATCGATTTGTGTTATGACATGTTTTTGTGTTAACAAAGCATGTTTTGTGGAATTATTTGATAGAAAATGCTTGGAAATTTTGACGAAATAATATTTCATTCCACCGAAAAATTTCCCCTTGAATAGTTCCCCATGGACGAAATTTCCTGATATAATACTGATAACGTTTTTGAACATTTTCTTTTGAATGAGTATAGATGAATTATTGATCTCCGTTCAACTGTAGTTCACGGATCCCTCATTCCGGTAAACTTAAATGGCGCACCGCACACTCAAAATTTTCAAGGGCGGTTCAAACGTTTTTGAGTTCCGACAAGGCAGAACTCCAAGGGCGGTTCGAACATTTTTATTTAGGAAAAGTGTGGCATTTTTAGGACATAGGGATGAAATTCACACGAATCCGGATGAATTCACACGTTTTTTGTCCATTTGCATATCATAACAAAACGTTTCAAAAAGATTGGGACACTTTCAATTCCGCCCTTGACTTAAGAGATACGCCCTTTAGAGAAGGTTGTTATGAGAAACACATCTTATTTATTTTACCAAACATATTTGTGAAAAAATTTTTATAGGTAGATCTAAACTTTGTCTTCAAAAATGAATAGAGAATTTTTTTAGTAATATCCACTTGTTTAAAAGATATTGAAGTTCACCGTGTGGCATATTTGTGTAAACCGAAACTGAATTCCACCCTCTAGAAAGTGTCCAAATGTTTTCTTGCCTAGATGGCGCACTGCACACTCAAAATTGTCAAGGGCGGTTCGGACGTTTTTGAGTTCCACCAAGGTGGAATTGCAAGGGCGGTTCAAACATTTTGCACTTTCCTACCTGTCTGAAATGATTCCGCCCATGCACAATCCGGGGCAATTCCGCCATTGTGCAAAGTGTTCGAACATTTCATGTGCGGAATTGAAATCGAGGGCAGTTCGAACGTTTTTGGATTCTGCCCCCGTTTTTAATTCCGCCCTTTTGAATTCCACCCTTGAAAAAGTGTTCGAACTGCAACTGAAAATTTGAGTGTGCCGCGCAACAATGCGTTCAAACATCTTTCCATTTCAAAAAGTAAGTTTCCAAAATTTTGGCACTAAACTAAAGTGTGGAGAAAACTTCTAAACACGATAACATGTAAACCACCTGTAATGTCTGAGTCGGTCACCGACACTCTGTCCGTCATCGTGCCACCCGTCAGCCTCAGATGGCTCTTGGTCGCCGGCGTGCGTTGCATCGTGTCGCTTTTCCGACAATCGCCGCTCCAATTCGGCTAGTTCTGGATAGAGATCAGTGTGAATTGTTTTGTGGGTGGTGAGAGTCGGGGTAAGGATGATCGACTTTTAGAGAGTCGACAATTTTTTCGGACTAATTGCGACGTCTACAAACGACATTCTAGATTTGTTTTATAAATACTTTTCTCTAGATTTATAGATATCGAGATTTTCGCTATGTGACAGCCATAAATATCCGATTTTCAGTCGTACAGCCCAACCGTACAGTGATATCGACCATTTGAACACTTGATTTTTTCACTGATTTTTATTTTTTAAATAAGATTATTTTTTTATCGCGGCGTAAACTGATTCTGTAATTTAAAAAAATCGATTTTTTTTAAAAACAAAGTGTTTGAAAAAAACATTTTCCCAACCCCATCCCCACCAACCACTAGTGTCGATATTATCATCTATATCGACCACGGTGAGTCTCTGCGCGTGCAGGCGCCACTCGTTGGCGTCCAACTGGCCGTCTGGGGGCGGCGCGGCCGTGCGGTTCACCCGTTCCACGAGCACGGAGCGGCGCGCGCGCAGCACCCGACCCCCGTTGCTGCCGTCGCACGTGGGCGGCTGGGGGGGGGGGTAGATTGATTTATACATCCGGGGGGTTGTGGAAAAAACGTGACTTTTGACACTTTTGCGTGACATTTGACATTTGACAGGGTCTGGGAGGGTTTGGGAGACCTGAAAATGCACGTGTAATTCGAGCTGTGCAAATTCCTGGTTGTAGAAGATAATTTCACCTCAAAGGTTTTGCTTGTGCAAGATGCGAACACCCCCTCGTTTAACCCTCCTTGTTTTTACATACTATGAAAAGATAACCCCCGGAGGGATTTTGAAAGAATACGGTAGGTAGAAAAATACATAGTTATATTTGACTACATAGGTATATTTCCTCATGTGTTATTACGGCAACTCAAAGATGTTCACTGGTAAAAGCAATAAACTGAGTATACTTAACCAAACCGACAGGAACAATAACAAGTCAAATCCATCAGTTCCCGAAATTCCACTTGTCAACTAAAAACACACATCTGCATTGTCCCACCAATCCCCGCGTCAACTCACAGTGATGCCCTCACAGCCTTCATCAGTCTGCACGCAGATGCTCATGGAGCACTGGAAGTCGAGCACGGCGCGGTCGGCGAACTTGAACACGTGCGCCTCCACGCTCGCCACCAACAGCGTGCCGTCGTAGTTCAGGTCGGGCAACACGAACTGGTCCACGCTGGGGGGGGGGGGGGGTAAGAGTTGAGAATTTTGAACTTGGATATCGTCTCGCATGTGTTTTAGATTTGAAACTTGATAAGTGGTAAGTGATAAGAAAGTGAAAAGTGTTTGAATTCTTGAAAAATAAGTAAAAATTGATGGCGAGGATGTTCAAAGGATTCAAATATATTTAGTAAATTTTGAATTGACGCTCTGACACAGAGATATTTCTCAAGCTTCATTAAAAAATGACGTTCAAAAGAGATACGTGTGAAAAATTCAGTGATAAAAACCAGAACGGCAGTCTCGAATAGAACGGCACCTCCAGTAGAACAGCAGGTAAAAAAGTTGACGAAAAAAATAGAGCGGCGCTCTTATATTAGAAGAACACGGTAACACTCGTTGACCCCCACCCCACCTGCACCCATTCTCATCAACGACGAGTACCCTCTGCCCCTCGCCGTCGTCCACGTAGCAGTCGTGCACGAGCATGCCGAACATGTCGGACATCTGCGACTGGCACTGCCACTTGTGCCACACCGCGTCGCCCACCCGAGCGAACCGGATTTCGGGACCGTCTGGCGAGTCCCGGTGGATCGTGTACTCGCACGTGGGCATTGAGGCGGCCGCCGTCAACTCGGCAGTCGTTGGCATGCTGCCAAGTGAGAGTTGTTGGGTTTTTATTTCGTTTTTGGGGGTGTTTCAAGGGGTAAGATTGTAGTGAATTTATTATTTAGAACGTTTCAGGTGAGATTTATTTACCTATATATTTTAAAGAATATACAAAAGTTATAGTTGTTAGAATTACTGAACTTTTTTAAAAAGTATATGTAAATGTAAGTTGTTGTTTTTTCCTCACCAAAAAGTATAGAAAATGTAAAATACTTGTTTTTACTCGTAAATACTTTTTTCCCCAAGAAAATGTAAAAGCGAGTACTTTTCCGCCGTAAAACGAAAAAAGTGCTACTTTTTACATGGTAGAGTGAGTTTTACACTGGAAGACATAATAAATGTCGTTTTTAGTGATTATTCAGGGTTTTTTTAAAAAATGATTAAAAATAATTTTAAAAAATGATTTCTTCAAAATTTTCTTATTTTAGCAACAGAAAATTGAGATTTTAGCAACAAAAATACATTTTCTCTTTACGCGTGTACTTTTAAAATGTACGCGTAAAAGTGAGTATATTACATTTTGGAAAAGTATATGTAAATGTATTTACCGCGTACTCGCGTACGCGTATTTTTCGAGTAAATGTACGTACATTTTAACAACTGTGCATGCATCCTTCCACACCACAACGAACCTAACATCAATAGCAGAGGTTACAGTTTTGTCAGCCTCCATGTAGGCGCACTGTATTTGATAAGCCCTGTCCACTTTGGTTACAAAGTGCTCGTGGAAACTGACCACCACTGTGAATGTCACTTGCACACCGGCTGGAGTCAACTGCGCAGAAAAAAATGAGTTTTTGGGGAATATATATCGATAATATTGCGATCTAGTTGACCGTCGGTCAACTGGGTGAGGTGAGACGTCAACTGTAAAATCTTTTAGGTATATTTACGCATCTTTTGGATACTTTTTGGTAAACTTGGCAGCCATAGTTTTCGGCCTTACCGACCATTTACCTAAATATATAATTGACAATAATGAGATGATACTTTACCTGAAGAATGGGTCGCAAACAGATGTTGAGTTGACCGACAGTCAACTCGTCTGCTCGCCAAAATTGAAAATTAGATACACCAAAAAAACTTGTCAATTCAAAATTCCATCTTCAAGTTACTCAAGTCGATAAAATGTTGCCGCATATCATACACTAGTTTACTAACAGATGTAAATCTAAATCGGGTGCTAATAAATCAGCTTTGAACGGATTTAAGTTTACCACATTGTGGCCACACAAGCTAGTTTTCAATGTTCCTTTTTGAAAACTCGTAAATCAGCATTGAACGCATTGAGTTTTCTAGAATGAGTCGTTTTTACTCTCCGTCAATTGTAGATGACGGGCACCTCATTCTAGAAAACTCAAATGCATCCAATGCAGATCTACAAGTTTTCAAAATTTTGGTTGAAAACTAGCTTGTGTGGCGCCAATGAGTTACTTTAAATCTTCGTCAACTGCAGTTGACAGACACCTCATTCTGGTGAACTCAAATGCTTTCAAAGCCAATTCAATACTTTACAAAAATCACTCGTTCACTCGCAGTAAACTCGTGAGCGCTACACCAATACTCACGCTTCTCTCCCTCTTCAAGTTGCAAGTGCCCAACTTTACGCTCAAATGGGCCATCTCGGGTATGCTCTGCTCGCCGCCGGGGGCCACCTGCCGCGGCTGCAGCACCGAGGCGCCCTCCCGACACGCCGGGCACGGCGGGCAAGTGTCGGGTCGCCCGACTGGACCCGGCGGGAACTAAGTGGGGATCGGGTCGGGTTGGGTGTGGGGTACTGAATGTGGGTGGAACGTAGTGAATGAATACCTAGAAGGCATTCTTAGTTTGCTTTGAGTCCTGGACATTTTCACACAAAAATTTTAAGAATTGAATTTTTTTAAACATTTTTTCAATGAAAAAGACCACAAAAAGCAGTCAAACCATTTTTATAAATGTGAAAACAATAATGGCTATAAACGGGTGCCTTTCGCGGGCAGAATGGTAAATGCCCAGAGCTCGGATATGCATTGTGGCTGCACACGCTAGTTTACTAACAGAAGTAAACTCGATTTGGGTCCCCATAAATCAGCTTTGAACGTATTTGAGTTTACCAGAATACGTTTTTTTAGATCCTCGTCAACTGCAGTTTACACATACCGCATTTTGGTAAACTCAAATGCGTTCAAAGCTGATTTATGAGCACCCAAAATGAGTTTACTTCTGTTAGTAAACTAGTGTGTGCAACGCCATTAGATTGAAAAATACCAAACGTAAACTCCGACAATCGTTCCACGAAGACAAAGGCTGTAACAAAATTCAACAAAAATCAGAAATTTCAAAATTAAATCCTTTCAATTTTCAAATTTATCACCGCCCAAACTTTCGAACCCACTTTCGTAGACGGTCTCACATCAATAATCCCGCCGCTCGTATCGGCTCCATCGAAACTCCTTGAACATTCGCCCTTGCCATATTCCCCTTTGACATAAACCTTGCCAGCAAACTTGTTTCTCGTTTTCACCCAAAATGTGATAAAATCGGTGCCGCAATTTATGGTCGGTTCACCCGCGACTCCATTGTCGATTTCTACTGCACCACAAAGTGTCGGGTTTCGTAGGACGGTCATTTGTAGTATCTGAGTGCGGTTGTGGTGTAGTGATAATCGAAAAACAAATGCCAAACAAACAGATGCCACTAATGGAAAGGAAACAAAATGCATACCTAGTTGTTAAAGCGTATTTACGTTTACGTGATAAATACGTCTACTCGAGTACTGCGTAAATACGTTTACGTTTTCTCCATAAAAATACCAGTACTCACTTGCGCGCATACTTTTTGAAAGTACGTGAGTACAGAAAACGTATTTAAGAAGGCTTTTATATAGGCTCTTTCAAGACATAAAAGGAAAAAAGAGACCAGAGCCAAACATAGGGAATAAATATCCAAAATAACTTAAACTATAGGCAAAAACACATTTAACGAGTGAATTTCAGGGCAAAAAAGTTTGGAATTGAGTGATTTTGAGCAAAAATTGTGGCAAAATTTCTGAAAAATACCCACTTTAAAGTTTTCCAGTAATTTACTCATGAGTAAAAGATTTACTTTACGTTTTCTGTACTCAGCGGTGAGTAAAAAATAAATACTTTATGATTATGTATACTTTCAAAAAAGTTCAGTACTTTAACAACTCTGCAAATGTCCAGCAGACAGTTCTGCTTAACTTTACTCTTACTTTCCATTTTTCTTATTTTTCACTTGTCTTTACTCTAACACTTAACTTTACTTTTAACTTGACTGTTTACTTTTTTGTTTACTTTGCCACTTGCGGAACTGCACACAAAAAAACCTGATGCACACATTCAACCAAAACCACATTAAATACAACGACCATTAAATGAAGGGTGTGCTTCTAAAAGTACCGATCTACAAATTTTTCAAATTTGAGTTAGGACCATTTTTGGGGTCCCCATAAACATGCGCTTCAAAAAAATATATAATATGTGGGGGGTGTGAAATTCAATTTTGAGATATGGGGGGTCGAAAAAAGCAAAAAAATCGCAAAATTCGGTTTTTGAAATTTTCAAAGTACCGATCTACAAGCTTTTTCAGCTTTTGTGTCTTTAAAAGTACCGATCTACACACTTTTTTCAAAATTGTTCTTTTAAATGTACCGATCTGCACATAATTTTTTGTGCTTCTAAAAGTACCGATGTCAGATCGGCGTCTGATTCAGCAAAAACTAATTTTGTGCTTTTTTATTATGGGTAAAAGTACCGATCGACAGTTGTCTGATTTTGTGCTTTAAAAAATACTGATCTACATGCTATTACCAATTTGTTCCTTTAAAATGAACTGTACTACAAAAATATAATTCACTAAATTTTATACAGCTAGTGTTATGTGTATAATCAATGATTATACCCATGCATGTGGATACCCAACAATATGGCCGAAATACCCATACCCAAAATTCCCATACCCAATACCCATGTATGGGTATTGCATACTCCAAACTTTCAATTGCGATTATCTCGAAATCGATTTTTTGTAGATCGGTACTTTTAGAAGCACACCCTTCAAATGCATTGCAAAAATGTATGTTTTTCCGAAAATATAATTAAATATAATCTCAGAAAATCTCTAAAAAAATTAAATTAAATCTATGAAATAAGCACAGAAAATATAAATACATATATAAATATAAAGGAGAGATTTTTTTAATATTTTCTCTTCATTATATATACCCCCGGTAAAACCAGGAGAAAATATAAATAAAGAAACGATTTTTTATATTTTAAAAATATAAACTTCAACGAAAACACACCTGCAAAAAGCCGAGCCTTAGTACGGCCAGTTCACGTCGCAGCTGCATGGCGGCCCGCCGCAGCCAATTAAAGCCGCCCCACTAATTAAACTCTGACAAATTCATGCGATTCGGGCCAAAGCGTCTCGTCCAAGCTGGGCACCATGACCGGGCTGACTGAGTTGTTAAACGGATTGCGGCGTGAGAATTGAGTGACTGCGCGCGGCTCGCAGGTTACCGACGCCTGGAAATTGTTGCAAAAGTCGAGCGTTTCCCAGGGACTACTAATCCAAGCAAACAATGTGGCAAAAAAATTGATAACGAAAAAAGTCGCCAATTTGACCTCACAAATATTTATGCATCTAAATAATGTCTTCGGGCCGATCCAAGGGTGAAATTGTTTGTTTTTGCGTGCAACGCGCCGTCACGGCCACGCATAAATACATGTTCAAGTACCGATGGAATAGCAGCCAGGCGCCAGTCCCAGACCCTGTAGAATGTTAAATGTCAATGCAAAGTGACAAAAGTAGTGTAAAATGCCCTGGAAGATGGCGCCATTTTCATGGCATTTTACATGACTTTTGGCACTTTTCATGATATTTGCCATTTTCCAGGGTGTTTTACATGACTTTTGACACTTTACATGACATTTGATATTTTACAGGGCATTTTACATGTCTTTAGACACTTTGCATAACATTTGACATTTTACAGGGCATTTTACATGTCTTTAGACACTTTGCATGACATTTAACATTATACAGAGCATTTTACATGACATTAGACACTTTGCATGACATTTGACATTTTCCAGGGCATTTTACATGTCTTTAGACACTTTGCATAACATTTGACATTTTCCAGGGCATTTTACAAGGTCTTGAACTTCCCCCCAGACGGACGGCGTAATGATCAGCCATCAAAAGGTCCACCAAAATACAACAGGGGGCGCTTTTGACGCCTCGTAGGATCGACCTTGGCGCCGTCAAGATGACACATCTCTCAGAAAATACGCGCGCGCGCGCTTGGAAAAGAAACCCGGGTCGATTTGAATTTCGGTTTGCAAGTGGCAGAAATGTAAACGCCGAAAAAAGCGAACATTGAGCCGACACACACTAGTTGACATCACAAAAAAGTGTCAACTGAATGTCAACTAAAAAAACATCATTTTAAAGCATCACACTTAACAGAAACTATAAAAATCAAGTGCCACGGTACACATTTCACCACGTTCTATCAGTATCACATAGGGAGGTTGAAATCACATAATTAACAAAAATTTGTCAACTAGTGTCTGTGGGCCCATTATGGCTTGCGTGTGCAAAAGCGGTAGTGCATGATCATTACAGCATGGCATTCCATGCCAATGAATATAACTAATTCGCTTTTCAGTTAGTATGCTCTAGATGTTATGCAGTTGCGGTTTGATATGCAGATGTACATAATATTTATTTACAAAATACACATACAAATTTGCCTTACTTGTTTATGGAGCTAACCTACGTACACGATACATAAGTACCCCTCCTGTTACACCTAGAGCCATCGCCGAACCCTGTAAAAAGTCGTGTAAAATGTAAAAATTTTAACGCCCATTTAACTTTTTCCATGACTTTTTACTCGACTTTTGACACTTTGCATGACATTTGACATTTTCCAGGGTCTGGTCGTGGCCCGAATATTTGATCAAATTTCCCATTGAGCCATTTCAACCCGGGTCGAGTCAAGTCGGGTCAAATCAAATTCCGACCTCTACTCACGCAAATACACATGCAACTACGGCCGGTAAATGCGCCGCCGCGGCTACAAGATTGGGCAAAGGTGGTTGGCCGACTGGAACAAATGGCTTTTGAGCCCCCCCCCCCCTTTCCGCGCTCCAGCGCGGATAGGGGGGGGGGCAAAATAAATTGATAGAACTGAAATTATTTATAAATTTATCAAATTCGAGACTCGGCGACCGAAATCACACAAATCTCAGCGACGTGGGAGCGGGCAGAAATTATCAGCGACAACTGCAACCACAGTTTCTCTGCAGTCGACTGCGGCGCGACCGTATCACACTCAAACAAGTATAGGGTCACGCCGCAGTGCTTGAAAACGTCGCACAATGCAACCGCGGCATAAAGCAACTTCCACAATTGAAGCCGCGGCATAATGGCCGCCCTGAGTGGCGCGGCCGTGTTTGAGTGGCTGCAAACTGTGGGGAAATGTGGCTATCAATGCGATGGACAATGCGAACTGTTTGATGGAATTCATCAACGGCCGCTGGTCGTGTCAATATGCGGGAACACTTATATTTGTATTGATGTGTTGCGAGTTAGAATACAGGACATTTGCGGCGTAGTTTTTGCGCGAGAACACTGTGGATTGTAAAATACGGTAGTGTAATATGGTGCTATTTATGCATTAATTGATGCACGCTTTATGTGAATAAAGTACACTACCTGTCATGCTAACGCAACATGCAGCTGGTAAACGTTGGGATGGCACTTGATTTTTGAAAACCTTTTTTAAAAATGTGGCCACACAAGCTAATTTTCAACGTAAATTTTGAAAACTCGTAAATCAGCATTGAACACATTTGAGTATTCTAGACTGAGGTACCCGTCATCTACATTTGACATAGGGTAAAAATGACTCATTCTAGAAAACTCAAATGCATTCAATTCAGATTTACGAGTTTTTAAAATTTCGGTTGAAAACTAGCTTGTGTGACCACAATGTGATCCAATTTCAAGAAGATTATTTTAAATCAAATCAAGGCACATAAAAATGTGATTTTTCAACCCTTACTAAACCTGGGCACAGAAAAATCGCCCAGGGCAAAATAGCAGGATATTATAAACTTGGCACCTATCCAAACAGTACAAAAACAGATAAATCCTCCGCCAATGAAGTCAATGCAAGCAGAGAAAGCTCGCACCGTGAAAATTTCAAATGCGGCAGCAAACCACACCCTCAATATGACTCAATTGCAAACGCGACAAGTGTGGGCCTTCGGGGGCACAGAGAAAAACTAGTGTTGCCTTACCTTACTAGTGGTTTTTTTACCACTAAATATACAATTGCCGCGCGCACGGACATATTTTACCTATTTACAAAGAGTCAAGAAGTATATAGCACCATGGTTTTTCATCACACGTCACGCAATTCGAAAGTGAATGGCATATGAAATAAAATCTTATACAATACAATAATTCTAGTAGCACACGGCTGACCCGTCACACCTTCACTACCTACTTCACGACGCATAAATTCATCTGTAACAATGATAAATAAATACTTCACGCTGGAACGACCTACATTACACTACAATAACATGTGACAGGCGGAATGTTAAGTGGGACTACAAAAGTGCCGCGGAACATTTGTTAATTGGTCACCGTCGAAAGTTATACGGCAGTTAGAAGAGGCCAATATTGATATGCATGGATGACTTTTTCTATTGGTTACTGTGTGGGTTATGAAGAAAAAAACGTTTTTTCAAGGAGCCATTTTACAAAGAATAATTTTTTTTGATAAAATGTTTTTTAGAGTTGATAAATATAGTTATGAATCAAAGTGTACACGTGTATCAGACAAGTGGCACTAAATACTTTATGGTGTTACATATAACCATAGAATGGCTGTGGAGCCATGGGAAAGCATTATAAGTGGTGATTTCTGTCAGTTTTTTCTTCATTTTGAAGCATTCTCTTAACCCAACAACTTAACAATCGCTACATCGATCAAGATATATAGGCCTTTCATATATGCCTTTCTTGATTACCTACGATCCAAGGGTAGGAAAGTGTGGGGGGTTGTGTGTTACCCCCCGCCCCAGATCGCCCAGCTATAGATCGATCCCGGAAACCGCTCAGCTATCTATCTATCCGGATTTCTATCTATCATCAATTTTTCGGCTATTACCCCCTGAACCCCACCCCCCCCCCTCAAAACAGCCAGCTATGAATCTATCTGGGGCGATTTTTGAGAAGTGTACCCAAATCTTTTGCTCAAAATCGCTACTTTTCATACCAGGGGTATCCTAGATTTTGACCATCCGGGGGGTTGGTTCGATAGCATATCGCTCCTCCGGAGGGAAAGATAGCTGAAAAAAAAGATAGCTTTCTGCCTTCTGCACCTTGATAAAACCTATACGTATAGTGAAACACCGCAACCCCCCTCTTCAAAAAAATAATTTCAGCTACCACTATCCCTCCGGAGCAGAGATTTGCCATCTATCCAACCCCCCGGGGATCCAAAATCCGCAGTACCACAGCTGCTACAATCCATATACCATTGGGAAGGCAAGCAACTCTACACAGGCCCAAGAAACCTGTTTGCGTTGGATATGTGGTTCACGACAAAATTATTCCGATTTCGATCGGTAGAACTAAAAAATGGTGTTTGCATGTGTTAAAAACATAAAATACAAACGTTTGCCTTTTTGCAGGGTATTTTACATGACTTTTGACACTTTGCATGACATTTGACATTTTACAGCGCATTTTTCATGACTTTTCACATTGCATGAATTTAGAAATTTTCCAGGGAATTTTACATGTGACAATTTGCATGACATTTGACATTTTACATGACTTTTGACACTTTGCCTGACATTTGACATTTTACAGCGCATTTTTCATGACTTTTCACATTGCATGAATTTAGAAATTTTCCAGGGAATTTTACATGTGACAATTTGCATGACATTTGGCATTTTACAGGGATTGGCAGCCGGGCGTTTAGGGCGGGTTCAATTCCCAATTGAATCTTGCAGTTCAAGAATTTGCGGTCGTGTATCGATTTCAAAAAGTGGAGAAAGTGAACAACAAATCAACTCACAGATAAAAATCAGGGTTATCTATTTCCAGTTCAGCTAACGCGGTAATATCCGTCTGCCAGAAAGGCGTGTCATATCTCACAATTTGACCACTTTCGTTTGAAGAATAAAATTTTGTCGGCGTCAAGTAGGGGGCGATTACTGTTTGCTAATTTAAAAATTTTTGCCAGTAGTTAGCTAGAAATTAGAGTTGTAGAAACAGTCACCGAAACTATTTTATCACATAAAATTTAATTCGCATATGTATCTGTGTAAGGTTTTTAGGTAAATAGGTATTTATATCGATGCACGTGTAAATACATACGTAATGTCATTTTTCTGACAAAAAAAATATATTATAAAATCACCCATGGGACCGGATGGTGATCAGAATTGAAAGACGGAGACAATAAAAATGGTAGGTCGCGCTAAAAAGAATAATAAATAAACCCTCGCGCGACCATAATTTACCATGATCACTTCAAATTCACATCCTTCTGAAAGATCGCCTTTAACGAAACGCACTTATAGCTGAAATCATTCACCGCAAACAAAATGAGGAACTTGGGGATGTACGCCTACTCAAAGAAATAAATATTTATGTAGTAAAGTGAAAGGCAACTTAATACACAAAAAAACAGCGCTGAAAGCATGAAAAATACGCGCTATTAGTCAGCAGCCTCACCACATTACATCCCATATTATTTGTGGGGAAAAAATCGCGCGCTACCCAGCATCAGTTCGAATGTTCAGATGTGCATTAAACACGCGTAGCCGCCAGTGATTTATGGAAGGACGCCATGGTTCATGGCGCTGGCGCCAATGTGAGGCGGTGCCATGGGGCGTGTGTGCATTGCCGGCGTTTTTTCAACTTTTTTTAAATGCAAACATGAAGCACTTTTTTGGGGCAGTGAAACTTTCCGAATAATCCAGTTACTTTGCACCAATGATATTAATTGCATGAGATTTTCAAAAAAAGTTGAAAAAATTTGTTGCTGTTTATAACATTATATGTTAACGTATTCACAACAGTGAATTTTTGATCTTTCTGGAAAATGCCATTGACATTGGATTATTGGCATGCTTCCAACGTGTGACATAAATCAGTGCAGGTGCAGAGTATCAAGTCTCCCAAGTATGCACTGTAAATAGCCTTCTCTTATAACATTATTTAAGCACTATTCCATGGCCAACTTCACTTGAAGTTGCTAGAGTATTTACATTAACTGGAAATTGGCATAAAAATATATTTTTAAGTTAAATCAACTACTAAATACATAAGGTACTCCAATGGGTCCAGATACCTAGTTATGAAATATGTGTAAAATTTTCATTCATATATTGCATAGGTACTTGAAAGTGAAAATTTCAAAATTGTGCATTTCTGACGTAATTATCTGTTGGGCACCCAACTATTAAGGTATAATGGCTATATTTTATATCATTGAGAAGCCAAGAAGGTCCTCTAACAGAATCTATGGACATTTTGGAGGGTTTGCAGGAGCCACTGTATACCTAAGAAAGCAAAATGTGCCTTAAGGTGACTCCAGCCAATTGCATTGCATTGCATTTCATGCCTTCACCATATCCATGGAAAGGGAGTAGACACGTCATTATGAAGCCAAGAGGGTGCTCTATCTGAATCTATGTACTTTTTGGCAGATTTGCTGGAGCCACTGTATATCTAAAAAAACAGAATAGAACAGGGTGATTCTAGCTGGTTGCATTGCAATTCATGCTTTAACTGTGTCCAGGAAGGGGAGGCAGACACATCGTTGCGAAGCTGCGAAGGTACTTTATCAGAAGCCACATACTTTTTTTTCGGGGGGGGGGGGTTGCTGGAGTCACTGTATATTTAAGAGAGCAAAATGGCACATAGGTTGATAATACGCTGTAGCATCAACACAAAATATTGCCAGATCAGTTCACGCCATTTTCCACCACAACACATCATTATAGTGATATAAAAGCGTCGGAAAAAAGTGCCAAGCTGCAGTGGCGCCATGGCAAGGCGCCCTTTGGCGCCCTAAATGGCGTTATTCAGCCCCAGGGCGCAATTCCATCACTAGGCACGGGGGATTCTCGACTGCATACCTGGTCCTGGGTTTGTAGATCATCGATTGTGGATATGGGCAGCGGCGGCGGCTCTCGATGGCACTTGAAGGTACCCATGAGTAGATGCACGCGGCGGCGACTCATTGAGATGTTTGGCGGCGGGCGCGCTTCACTTTGATTTACTATCAGTACAGTGTGTCAGAGTGGATACGCAACTCCGTGGTCTACTGATAGCGTGTGAATTTGTCATTGGCGATTTAAATAATAATGACAATAGGAGGCGAGGAAAAAATAGATACTGCCAGGTTTGCAACATATTTACATGCTTTGCCAGGTTTGCAACTGCGAAAACTCTGTGGTAACGTATACTCACATATTTTTATCATGTGCAGTTTGCACCGCACAGTGGAAACTTTGTGAATTTAAGTTGACACCTGCAAATTGACATGCTCACTTCTGACTTTATTTACAGGAAAGTTTAAAACCTACCATCTCCTTGAAATACCCCCCTCAAAATGGCCACTATGAATTAATAAACACCCCACATTTGGAATGATGTACATCATGTATGCAATGTACTTGATGCATTTATTGCTGCCAGTTTGCATCACAGCCACACATATACTAATTTTTGTAGTGATGTACATTGATTTTTATATCCAAATATATCATATTTGGAAACATTTATTACCAGTTTTGAGTACTTAAAAGCATATTCTTTGCTATGAATTTCAAGAAAGTTTCTGATGAAATCATAAACCCCCCTCTGAATACCCCCTCATTTAACCCCCCTCAAAATTTGCACTAAGACCCCCCCCCCCAGGGGTATTTCTGGGAAATACGGTAACTTAAATACTCCACACGCGAGCACAAAACCCACGCCCATGCACGCCCAGCACAAAACCGTCGCACATCGCTGGGACACCCTATACCCGCGCGAGTTTCGATGAAATCGAGCGTGCTAGCGACCCGATTTTCGCCCGTCTCTAGGTCATGGATTAGCCGGCGGCGGCCGTGCAAAGTGACACCGGCGGCGGCGCCGCGGAGAAACTCCCGCCGCCCCGCTCGAATGGTGCCACACACACTGGATGTCAACTGTTTCGATGTCAACTGTTTCGATGTCAACTGTTTCGATGTCAACTGTTTCGGTGTCAACTCGATTGTGGTTGAATTTAGGTAGCAGGACAATTTTGAAGGACACACGCGGCAATGTCGAAGAGGAATTTATATTGCCATGTGCATTTGAACACGGTTTCGCAGCCCATAAACTAAAAATTTATGTAAAACTGTCGGCCCAGTTGACATCATGTCAACTGCACATGGCAATATAAATTCCTCTTCGACATTGCCGCATGTGCCCTTAAAACTGTCCTGCAAGCTACATTGTCATAAAATCGAGTTGACACTGAAACAGTTGACATCCAGTGTGTGTGGCACCAATCACCGCGAGTCGTGATTAGAAAGCGCGATGCATTGTTTGCAGCGAGTTTGTAGTTGTTATCATTTTTTGCCCACGGCGCCAAATTTTTGGGATATTTGCGCCGCGCGGCGACTTTTTTTTGGTTTTTGGTATTTACCGTCGGTTCTTTGTCTATAAAGTTTACAAATGTGTACAATTTTGATTTGACGGCAGTCGCCAAGCAGGTGCCACTCCCAGACCTTGTAAAAGACCCTGTAAAATGTCATGTGTAAAAACATAAGATTTGGATACGATAAAATAATATTTGGATACACATGACACTTTACAGGGTCTTTGACATGACATTTGACACTTTACAGGGTCTTTTGCATGACACATGACACTTTACACGGTTTTTTACATCACACATGACATTTTACAGGGTCTTTTACACTTTACAGGGTCTCGGGGTGCCCCTGATGTGATTATTAAAGATGCCTAGGTTCAATGAATTGACATGTGAAGGGGTCTTTTAAATTCGATGCACCCACCATCACTTCTGGAAAAGGTTGCGCAATGACTTTAAAACTGTTCTATGAAAGGAGACGTAGTTATTTTATGAAAGAAATAAGCATGAGCATAAATATGAATACACAAATACCAGGTATTTTGGGTAAGCTAAGTACACTTTCGCAACTCTGGGCCAAAAAATGTGGATATCGTACATTACAAAACTCCTAAAATAGATACCTAGGTATTTTACCCAGATCTAAAAATACCAAAGTGGGAATCATTTACCGAAATAATGTCACGCAGGTGAACAGAATTCAGGTCTATGGCACGGCTGAGCAAACATTATCAGTAGTAAATATCACAGTTGTTAAAACGTATTTACGTTTACTCGGTAAATACGGATACTTGAGTACTGCGTAAAAAAGTTTACGTTTCCTCCAAAAAATACTGGTACGCACTTACTCGCGTACTTTTTGAAAGTTCGCGAGTACCAAAAACGTATTTAAGCAGGACATAGAAAGTGACATTTTGACAGACAGAACGTTGGAGGTGACATTTTGACAGACAGAAAGTGACAAAAATAGGAAACTTTCCTAAGAAATAGTTATAGGGAGAAAAAACACAAATTTGATGTATTCTGAGTTGACAAAATTTCTGATTTTTACGTTTTCTGTGAGGAAAATACTCAGTTTTACGTTTTCTCAGAAAAAAAGTATTTTACTCACGTTTCACGCAGTGTAAAAGTTAAAAAAAAATTTTACTTTACATTTTCAGTACTCAGCCGTGAGTAACCAAAAAATACTTTACGTTTACGTTTACTCTGAAAAAAAGTTCAGTACTTTTAACAACTCTGGTAAATATTCAGACTAAATTGGCTCGCGCCACGATTCGCAGTTACGAGGGCTGAAAGTTTGTTTTCAACCGTATAAGAGGCGCGGCGCGGACTCAAAAACTCGTTGGCCTCAATATTTTTCGCATATCAAATGATAGTATTAACAGCACTTTATCGTGGGGTCGGAGTGCCTACAAATTGTGATCACCTACCTGCCTATTTTGTATCAATTTTACGCATAAAATTACGAATTATCGAATAACCTGATGAATTATGGAATAAAATAACAGAACAGAGCTTTGATAGTAGAAAATACACATATTATGATTTACAAATTTATAAATTTTATTTGCATCAATTTTACGAATAAGGTAACGAATTTTCGAATAAACGAATGTTCGAATTAAAAAAGAAAGAGCCATAATCTAACACCAAAAAAATACACAAATGTCTGGAGGTCGATTTCGGTTAATTGAATAGGAAAGTGCATGAGATAAATTGCCCCAAAATTCATTCATGCATGATAATGATTAAGTGATATCATGATAACATTATAACACGAACTATAGAACGTCACGCCAACGATTAAGCAGCGAACGCATGAACGCCCCAATTTATCGCATCACGATGAAAACGTGGCGACAACCGCAAAGCGTCAAAATCACAAATGCACAAAATCTGCCGCCCGGCTGACGGACAAAGCATATGGAAGCAAGAACCGTACCCCTGCATTACAGGCTACCGTAATCCCGTGAATAAAAGATACTCAGGAGCGGGATTTAATTTGCCCGACATGTTTTTCGGGCAGCCCGATTCGCTATCACGCAGGTGGTATTATTCTCAAATTTTATTTACCTATGTACCTAGTCAGGTGGTAGTCCTGCACCCTGTAAAAAGTGTAATTTAAAGTAAAACGTAAAAAAATGTCCTGCAAAATGTTTTTTTATTATACTAATATTATTACTGAACTTTTGACATTTTTGATCACATTTGACAAACTTGTATTTTACGACATTTGACACTTGAGTTTACACTTTACAGAGTGCAGGTTCTGGACCCACCTGGAATCCAATCTGAACATTTGATAATTTTCACATCCAACCACGGATCGTAATTTTTTTCACCCAAGAAGTGAGGTTACCCGAAAAACTGTGTCGGGTCAACTAGAGCAGCATGTTGGACGAGTGCCAAGTTTCCCCGAAAACGGTACGCGGCAGCCAACAAATTCAGAAGTGTCGCACTAGATCAGAATGGGCGGGCGCGTGTGAAATGGAGTAAAAAACGCGTGCGCAGCGGTCATGACCAAGCGGCAACATTAGCGGCATCTAGTCGTCCATTGTGAAATCGAATGCACTCGCGCGGCCGCTAGCCGCGCGGCATTTTGAAGAGAGCCGATTTTCAATTGCTTGGAAATGGCGCGCGTCCGGCGGCGCGGCAAATCCGATCACAGATACGCGGCGCGCAGCCGCCGCAGCACACGACCGTGTATAACAAAGGCGACGTCGACAAGCACGCGATCGACTGATTCCACGGACTGAGGCTTTCTGTGCATGTAAACCCGGTGCGCATGTAGACCTTCATTTTCACTCAAAATCGCTAATTTTCATACTCTTTTATAGATTTTCACCTTCAAAATCACTAGTTCATCTGTTTTATTGTCTTTTTTCAGCTATTTTTTGTAGTATACGTGCTTATATACCTATACTCCGGTTACTTTACACCCTGCACGCGTGGTTCCCGCTGGAAGTGTGCCAACGATGGTTAACGCGTCTGAGTTTCATAAAAAGATGACAAAATTGATTGTTGTTATAATGTTATTCATTAACATATTCACATCGATGAATTTTTTTCATATTTTTACGGAAATCGCATGATTTAATAATCATTGGCACGCTTCCAACACGAGACATAAATCAGTGTGAGGGCAGAGTATCACGTACGCCGAGTATACCCATGTTTGGTAATTATTCAACTACTTAAAGCGATTTTTTAACCCTTTTTCTACATCTTGAAAAGGCCTATATATTGAACCCCCGCGAACCCCCCCAAAAATGTTCCAACTATTTATCCCTCCAGAGGAGTGATTAGCTATCTATCCAACCCCCTGGGGGGTCAAAATCTGAATACCCCTGACATGCACAGCGGGTAAACATGCACAGAGGCACAGGCTCATTCCACGGGGCGGGCTGGGGCAAAGCTGGCTTGATCGAAGGCAACTAGTGTGATCGTATACTGGTGATGCGCCGGGGGGCCAGTGCCGGTAAAGTGTCCCGCCAAGTGACAAATGTCACTATTTAGACGGTTCAACGGTTACAGTATTTCTTCTAATAGAAAAGCGCCGGTCTATTTTTCGTCAACTTTTTACCCGTCGTTCTATTGGAGGTTGCCGTTCTATTGGTTTCGTGGGTGAAAAAAGTGCCGAAACCAGCCGTTCTACTGCAGGTTCAGTTCTATCGTAGGTGTTTTTCTATTGGAAGTATGTCGTTCTATTAGAAGAAAAGGCTCCGGAAAGCCAAGTCAGTTGACAATTCAGATGACCTGTGAATTGGCCAGAGATGACTAATTGGTCACTCGGCGTGTCGCAAACTTGCGCGAAGCGCCAACAGCTGGCAACCTGCCAATGCGCGCCGCTATTCATATGAAAAACGCGCAAAGATCAACAAAAAGCAACACTAAAAAAAACCTACCTAATTAATCAACAATCAAAATGAAAAAACCACAAAAACGTCAAATCCAATCCTCCAATACAATAGTCATGCGATGGAAATTTAGCCGCGCGTCGAATCATGCACACAGGAGGGCGCAAGTGTGCAGTGCGGCACTGCGGCAGCATGTGATTTTGAACGCAGCGCGACCGGCCATCGACCCGCGCGGCACTATGATAAATACACGTGTATTACCGGATAACAAGAGTATATGATGGGATATTTGGATTAGGTGGATCATACACACACCACACACCACATGGGGCTAGTGGTGTAAAAGCGCCATGGCGCCTCTGGCGCCATGTTGCCGTGGCGCTTCTGGCGCTCGGTGCTGGACCTCTAAAAGGCGCCATGTACTATGGTGCATTTGGCGCTTGTCGCTCGCGATTCTTCCGTAGCGCCCAGCAGAAAAGCCCGGCGCTGGTGGTTAGAGCTAGCGCCAAAGCAGATGGCGCCGTGGCGCCATTGGCGCTGGACCTTGAAAATACGACATGGCGCTTGTGGCGCTTTTCGCATCACTACGCAGGGGGCGCACTACTGGTACACTGCCCTGCCTTGATTTGCGTGTAAAATGAGAATGTCATAGATGGTGCGATCACAAAGTGCCATCTTGGGAATTGTAAACACGTTGTCTAGTTCGGCGGATATGGATGCATGCATATCGGATATTATTTACGTTGACATGAATGGCGTTAATGAATTAGGTACGTACGGTTAGACGTTATCATAATGAAATTAAAAAGCTGACGTGTTAACGACCTTTCTTTGGATACCTAGATAGGTAGATAGTTTAAACAACTTGAGGGGAAGTGGGGGGAGGGGGGTTCGCGGAGGCTCTCAACATATAGGCTTTTTCAGTGTATAGAGGGCAACAGGAAAAATAACTAAAAATAGTTGAAAAACAGCTAAAAATAGGTGTATAAACATATATATATATATATACATATATATTATACCAAATATATTTAGCTGAAAATAGGTAATAAAGAATGAACTACTGAATTTGGTAAGGTAAAATGGGTGAAAAGGTGTGAAAATTAGCGATTTTGAGCAAAAATTGGGGTAAAATTTCTCAAAAATCGCTCCAGATAGCTAGATAGCTGGCCGGTTGGGGGAGGCTACTACACCACCTTCATAAGAGACTCCCGACTCGGTATATCTTCTGAACCTATCACATTTCAGATAAAAATCTCAGCCAAAATCAGTCTGGGTATAAAAACGACGCGTGACATTTTCTTTGACTCCATTTATCACCGGCGAGTGCGAATTTCTCGCAAATCTTTGACAATGACACGACTCCGATCTCGAGTAGAGTGAAAACTGAGCCATTTCGTTTACTATTTACAATTCCGCATTGTCAAGTTCAATGGCAGAAAAGAACGGGGGGTTATTGAAAGTGAACAATTACCTGTTTATGTAGATATTTACCTCGTTTCATGGGATTGACATTGACAAATGAAGACTGAGAATTGAGAAAATGACTGAAGATTTATTCAGGTGCCACACACAGATAATGTAAAATGTAAATTGTAATGCAAAATGTCAAAAATCATGTAGAATTTCCTGTAAAATGTAATGCAAAGTGTTTGCAGTTATGTAAAATGCCATAAAGTCACACTTTTGTAATAGGTATTTGTTAATTAACCAGTCGTTTTAGATTTTTCATGACATTTGCCATGACTTTTGACACTTTTCATCACATCTGACATTTTACAGGACATTTTGCTTGTGTCTGTCAGTGGCTTCACTGGTGTATTGGTATCCTGTTTGAGTTTACGGCATAACCCAGTAAATATATTTATTTTACTGCTCCTTGGAGGCAATAATCCACAGTAGTGGGCTTGACGTCACTTATCACACCTAATATATATTTTTTCATCATAAAAAGGAAAGTTTGTTCTAGCTTTGGAATTTTAGAAAACCTGAAAACCTCAATCAAAATGATTTTTTTTCTTCAAATTACCAGAGTTGTTTAAAGTACGGAACGTTTTTGAAAGTAAAAGTAAACGTAAAGTATTTATTTTTTACTCACAGGTGAGGACAGAAAACGTTAAGTACTTATTTTTTACTTTTACTCATGAGTAAACATGAGTAAATTACTTTTAACGTAAACGTAAAGGGTGTATTTTTGAGAAATTTTGCCCCAATTTTTGCTCAAAATCACTAATTTTCGAACCTTTTCACCACCAAATTCACTATTTTATGTGTTTTTGCCTATTTTGATGCTATTTTGGATATTTTGTCTCTATATTTAGCTTTTCTCTCCTTTTTCCTTTATGCCTTGATAAGGCCTATTAAAAAGCCCATTTGAAATACGTTTTCTGTACTCGCGTACTTTCAAAATGTATGCGAGTAAGTGAGTACTGGTATTTTTTTCGGTATGAAACGTAAACGTATTTACGCAGTACTCGAGAATCCGTATTTATCGAGTAAACGTACATACGTTTAAACAACTATGCAAATTACCCATAGTAAAAAATCATTTTCATTGCCACATGGCTGTAAATGGCTTTTAATTTTTGTTTTTATGTATACACTGTGGACATCATGCTATGCATTTTTATGAAGGACTCCATGGTGGCATCATCATTAATAAAATAAAAAATTGTTGCAAGAAAGGAGAAAAACGTTTCAGAAAAAAACATTACTCACTTGTACGCCACTCCACTTTTTTCTTTAAAATAATATTTTTCGTTTTGAAAAATGCATGCATAAGCTCGCGCGTTATCGACTAAGACGTAAGTATTTATAATTTGAATTTAGGTACCTACCTATATATACTGAATCTGCCAAACAAGTATCCAACAGTGTACGATATAAAAAGCGTGTGTATAGTTAGAGAAAAGAATATTAAATTAGTGAAAATTGGCCACCTCCCAAAAAGCAACAACAAGCGACCATACTGACAGTCGGTTTTTCCCGCAAGAAACGTCTTCCAGAATTTTAATAAAAATTGCAACTTCACGAACAAACCACATATAATAATAGTTCATTGAAAAACACACTTTCTAAAAAGCGACCACCTGTCAACAAACAACCAAGTTCACAACGGAACATCGCAACAAATAGTATTTCGATCACACTGTCGACATTTCCCAGTTTCGGTAGAAAAAACCCTGGATACGATGTCTCATTTTAGAATAATACATAGTTTGCAGATGAGTTCATTCGAAACGAATCTAATTCACGCCGCATGATGCAAAGTAGGTTTTTTTTCGCGCCGCCCTCGCCAAATAAAGTCGGCCGTAAGGTGCCACACACACTGGATGTCAACTGTTTCGATGTCAACTGTTTCGGTGTCAACTGTTTCAGTGTCAACTCGATTTTGGTTGAATTTAGGTAGCGGACAATTTCGAAGGACACATGCGGCAATGTCGAAGAGGAATTTTTATTGCCATGTGCATTTGAACACTGTTTCGCAGCCCATAAACGAAAAATTTATGAAAAACTGTTGGACCGGATGTCAACTGGTCCAACAGTTTTTCATAAATTTTTCGTTTATGGGCTGCGAAACCGTGTTCAAATGCACATGGCAATATAAAATCCTCTTCGACTTTGCCACATGTGCACTCCAAAATTGTCCTGCGACCTAAATTGAACTGAAATCGAGTTGACACTGAAACAGTTGACATCCAGCGTGTGTGGCGCCTAAATAGGTGATGCAATTTGCACCGTAAAAAAAGATCGCACAGGCATTCATAATTTGCCCAAAAGCGCCGGCACAGTGCGCAAATGCGATTCCACACGAATATTTGCCGTTGAATGAAAAAAGTTTTGCGGTGAGAAAATTCACGCGCGGCGAGCCAAACAATACATCCGTCCGTACGTACATATATTTACCTATTCAGATTTACAGTTGATTTCAAGGAAAGTTTGAATAAGCACAAAAGAGGTGCAGGGTGTTCCAGTGGATTTGCAGAGAACGGTTGATGAAAGATGTTCGCCAGGTGCCAATCCTAGTCACTGTAAAATGTAAAGTGTTGAATAAAGTGTCAAAAGTAATGTAAAATGCGCTCTAATATGCAAAATGTCATGCCGTTTGACATTTTACAGGCTGTTTTACATGACTTTTGACACTGTGCATGACATTTGACATTTTACAGGGCATTTTACATGACTTTTGACATTTGCATGACATTTTACATTTTACAGGGCATTTTACATGACTTTTGACACACACGACATTTGACGTTGTGGTCCGGGACTGTCCGGTGCAGCGACTGCAGAACCGAAAGATTTAAATAACACAAACTGTGAGGTGATAGGAAAAATCGTGTCGACACGGTCACATCATTTTCACATCGTGTCGACACGGATTATTTCTAAAAAATTAAATACCGAACATTGGGATTAAAGTCGATATGCATTTTTTTCATAAGGGTTGATAAATATCGATATTGAATATCCATAAAATTAATAAAACATTATATCAACATCGAAAAGTCATATTCGTCAACTACGAACCCTCGCAAAATGGGAGGTCGCGGGATAGAATCAAACTTTTATCAAACTTTCAATGTAAAATAGCTTTTCTCGGAGGCGACATTGTCGGCCACACGGCGCGACAAAATGGTCATAACTCTCGCTTTGAAGGACACTATGCGTCACGTAAAAAAAGTTATGAAAAGTTACCTCAAAAGCGATGGAACGAATGCGAAACTGGCCAATTAAGTGAATAGGCGGGGCCATTTCTGCCATTGTCATTGCCAACACAAGTTCGACAATGAACAGAGGCAGCTATCAAATTCAAGGTTTTTACATTCAAATTGGGTTGACGGATACGCGCGCGCAGTTCGGTTTGCGCCGAGGCCGCGATAACAAAACTCATTTCCATGAGAAGTGAGATCATTTGAAATGGGCAAAAATTGACATTGGGTGGACTTTTTAATCAGATTTATATTTGCGACAAAATTAAATTGAGCTTACGCTAATCCGAGTGGATGCTTTTACAGATACAGTGTTTCCTCGAAATACCCACTGGGGATTTATTATTTCAGAGTGAAAATTTTGAGGGGTATTTAGAGGGAGGGGTTATTTGAGGGGGGCGGGGGGTTATTATTTCGCCAGAAAATTTCGTGGATGCATAGCTGCGATGTAAATTGAAAGCAATCATTACATCATGTACATTGCATACATGATGTGTTTTACCTTATTCCAGACAGGGGTATTTCGAGAGGGGGGGGGGTATTTTTTCCTCAGCTCACTCAGACCTGGGGTGTGATTCGAGGGGGGTTAGTCCAAGGGTGTATTTCGTGGAAATGCGGTAATTGATATAAAAAGCCGTGGTGTTTTTATTTGCCAGAAAAGGTGGTCACAGATTAGCGTTGGAAATGTGCCAGAACAAGTTATATTTTGATAAAAATTGGCAGCATTTAAATACCATGGCCAAGGGGTCAAAGAATAGATGACTTATGTATTTCTTTTTATTAGGATAACTTATTTATTTCTCTTTTGGGGAGATTTAGGAGGTTCAATGTATGGTGTCAGAAACGTCAGGAGCCAGAAATCAAAAAAATTAGAAAAAAAACTTCAACCTGCCAGAGGTAAGAAAGTTTTTTGCACCTGTTGGTTTTAATGCCAGATATTGGAAAATAGAAAAACATAATTTTCCCAGAAATGGAAAACGTTGCAGAAATTTTGCCACAGCAAAAAGAACCAACATACACCAGTTGTCATCGCAAATTCGTGTCAACTGCATGTCAATTAAATACCTAACATAACTTCTTTAAACCATCACACTTAACATAAACAATGAAAAGTGAGTGTCACGATACAAACTTAACTGTGTATACCTATGCTTAATCACATAGGCAAGTTGAAATCACATAATCAACCAAAATGTAGTTGAATTCAGTTGACACGAATTTTTGATGTCAACTACTGCGCGTGCGCCGACAGCGACGCATTTGACGCGCCAGGGTCATGTTCTCGCCGCCCCAAAATGACATCGTGTGATGTTCATTTGCGGGCACGTTTGATTTGTCATAAAATATGCAAAGTAGATCGGGCGCCCATTTCACAAATTGCAATGGAAGCGCGCGTCTGATTGCAGGTTCAATACCAGTTCAATTTCACCTGAAATTTTACAGGAGATAAACACGGATTGATACAAATAATACGCGTAAATTCATGCACGGTGCGCGGTATTGTCCAGTCATTGTTCTCAGCGTGAACGCAGGCGAACACATTTGACACCTCACACATAGATTTGGCAGTCTATTTGAATTTATAGCCAAAATTAGGATCGCATTTCACTTTCAGTTCGCGCGGCAGCCCGGCGGTACGCAGAAGCAGCAATGTTTTGTATTTATTTTCCTGCTACAATTTGAATTTCGGGTTTCTGACAGGCAAGCCAGGGGGCAGTCGCAGACACAGCTGTTAAAATGTATTGATATTTAGTACTCGAAAAAGACATATACTTAGTACAGGTTAATTTAAAAAAAGTACATGTACTCACCTGTACGCGTACTACTGAAAAGTACACATAAACAGAAAATGTATTTCAGAAATTTCAAATAGATATTTTTTTGTTGCTAAAAATAAAGAAATCTCGAAGAAATCATATCATTTTCCTATGGAAATACTAAAAAAATTGTTGTGTTCGAGCATAAAAATCGCTCTCACATGTAAATGGCCACTTTTACACATACTATGAAGCAAAGTACACGTTTTTTTACATTTTCTAGGGAAAAAGTATTTTCTCACATGTACCTGTGAGTATGGGTAAAAAGTATTGGACATTTTCTGTATTTACTCAGCAGTGAGTAAAAGAAGTATTTTACATATAGGTACATGCCATTACAAAATGGTGCCATTTTCATGGAGTGATGCCATCTACTCCAAAATGGTGACATCTTCATGGAGTGGCACCATCTACTCCTACAAGGCACCATTTTCACAGAGTGGTGCCAACTAGTACTCAAAAACAGCATAAATTTCATATAGTGGTGACATCTACTCCAAACTCCATAAAAATGGTGCCATTTTGGAGTTGATAGCACTACCTACTCCATAAAAATGGTGCCATTTTGGAGTTGATAGCACTACCTACTCCATAAAAATGGCACGGTTTTGGAGTCGATAGCGGCACTACAAAAAAATATGGCCAGTTCCTGGTGCTTTTCAATCAAAAGTTGGGACATGATTGCAGTAAGTCAACAAATCCACATGGTTTAAAGTAAAGAGTTGACAAGTCCTCCAGTTTGCAGCAAAAATTCGACAAGTCCACTTTTGTTTACTGAACTTTGCTGCAGAATTTTTGCAAATATCCTAATAGCATCTTATGGACACTTTTTTGACATATGTATGTTGTGAGCAGGGGCTGAAAATTTGACACTTCATTGTCAACATATGGAACTTAATGGTAGGCATGAGAGAGCCAAATTGGACACGCAGCGCAGACTGGGAATTGGAACAAAAACTAAAAATGTAATTTACTCAAAATCGCATTTCGTGGACTTGTCGGCTTTTATAACTAGAGACATCATTTGCATATGCCAAATAACAACTGTAGTGTAAAGTTAATTTTTTTATTAAACCCATAAATATTTTGAGATGTCGCAAAGAATGTACGACTTTTGGTGTTCAAAAATCCGTTTCTTTTGCATAGCTGGCCCCGCTCACAATTAAATAAAACTCAGCTACAATAGTCAACTATGAATCTAACTTCAAAATAAATGCTTACTCTATATCCAAATTGTTTGCGCTGCGCATTAGATTAGTGCACCTTTCTCAAGCGGCGTCGAGACTAGGGTGTCAACTTTCCGTTTTCCGTTTCCGCTTTCCGCAGGCAAATTTTTTTCCGTTTCCGTTTCCGTTTTCCGGCTGCTAAATTTTTTTTCCGTTTCCGTTTCCGTTTTTCCGTCTCATTTTCCGTTTTCCGGCTACAATTTCAGTTTTTCTGCCTTTTTTCCGTTTTCCGGCTCCATTGTCTGTTTTTCCAACTTTTTTCATTTTCTGGCTCAATTCTCTGTTTTCTGTTTCAGCCAAACTGGTAAACATGCATGCAGGTTCTCAATTATGTGAATTGTTTCTATTTCTAGCAAGATTTCTGCAAATTTTTTGATTTCTGGATAAATTTCTGCAAATTTTCTTCCGTTTCCAGCAAAATTTCAGCAAATTTTTTCTGTTTCCGGCATAATTTCAGCAAATTTTTCCGTTTCCGTTTTCCGGCCCTGCATTTTTCCGTTTTCCGGCAGGTTCAAGATTTTTTCCGTTTCCGTTTCCGTTTTCCGGCAAGTGCAAAATTTTTTCCGTTTCCGTTTCCGTTTTCCGCCAAAAAGTTTTTGTTGACACCCTAGTCGAGACGGCCCGACCGCAAAAAAGTGCTTAAAATTGATCTACCTAATTCAAACCAAGTGGCATCAAACGTGCGACGGAGCTAAACAAACACACACAGGCTGGACCCAAATTCAGATAATGTATTTCCGCGAAATACCCCCGAAATTTCCGCGAAACGTGGTATATTTTTTACAAAGTGCAAGATTTGAGGGGGGATTAATCGAGGGAGGGGGTATTTCCAGATAAGCTCGCCCAGAGCTGGTGGTATTCCGAGGGAATACGGTAAATAGAGCATAAGGCGCCCCCCCAACACGCGAGTAATAATTACACGAAGTTGTACGCACCCGATTGTCGGGCACCCTACACACTAGCTCGGGTGCCGGGCGCCTTACGTTCTAATTAGCTAACCTGTCGCTGAGAACGTCTCCCGTAGTTGAGAACGATTCTTCCAGCCAGACGCAAACACGGTCGCTGTTTCCCGTTATTCAACTCGTATTTGGGCTGCTCTGCGGAATCACACCTTGAAAATCAGGGAAAAATTGTAAAGCGTCGCAGGTCTGGTTAATTGATGCAATCGAGTGAAATCGAAACCTCAATTAAGTCAACGAAGTACGCCGTTTCCAATTCGAAATCCTCATATCATTGTTGTACCATAACACCACAAAACACCGAATCCAACCGAAATAGCTCACCCAAAAAAATCCGTATAAAAACACGCCTGTCGCAAAAAAGAAATTGGAATAATTCTTATGTAAACATGGCAGCTAGCCAAAAACATTTTTGGAAACAGCCGTTTGTATACAGCCGTTGACGATGGCGAACCGGCGCCGACTTCTTGTCGCTTAATCGCATTCAGCTTAGCATAATAATAGTATAATGAAATTTCGCGGCCATAATCCGTGACTCTGACGGAAATACTGCGTCATTTACTCTCGTTCGTACACTACCTAACCGGATCCAAATAACAACTTGGACGTGGGCCAACTTCACATAAGTATCCCGATAACAAAAAGAGTCATGTCCCTCCACAGTGAGCGCGCGGGGTCGTGATCGCTGCGTCGTTGCATGGCGATGCGATGCAGCAAACTGGCGCGGGAGCGGCAACTGGCGCGCAGCAGCAGCAGTTAGACGCGAACAACGTGCCGCCGCTACATCCCGCGCACGGTTGGCGGGATTGGGTTGTTTGTGCTTTGGCACTGTGCCAAGGATTGGTTTGTGTTTCTGGTGTCGTTGTGGATGGATAAGGTTTGGGGGGTGATTAGGCTGTGTTTGAGAGTTGCTGATTATGGTGCACGGCGCCACATGGAGAGTTTGGTTTCGCGTAGAGCGGCTATTGGGCACAGAATTGATGTCGCGGAAACAACATCATGTTTGAAAAAAACGCCTGTCCGAAGATACATATATGGTATAGAGAGGAAGAAAAGATAGGTATATGTGCGGCGTGTACAGCTTCTGTAAACTTTCTGTGGTGGGCATGTGCACTTTCCAAAATTGACGCTTTCCAAAACTGAACTTTGATAAACCAAAAACTTATGCATGCGCAAGCAAACTTTCCAACGTGCGTGCAGCATCTCTGATAACTGTGGGACGGTGGACACTTGAATGAAACGGCTTTTGCTTGATATAAATCTTGTATACTTCAAGGTTTCCAGTCTCTTCCCTTCGGAATGAAAATAGGATTAGCCTAATTAATCAAAGTTGGATACAATCAAAATTTCAAATTAGAAATAAAAAGCCAACATTTAGGCGGACGCGCTGGTGCGGGCGCAGGCGGCAGCGAGGAGCCTATCAAGTCTCACTTTGTGACGCGCGAGGGCACCTACAAGCTGATGACATTGTCGGAATATTCTCGTCCCAACCGGCTGCCCCTCAATCCACAGGTTAGAATTGACCCTGTAAACTGTCGGATGTAATGAGAGACGTGTGTCAAGTGCTGTATTATGTCAATTTTCGGACATTTTTAATGACAATTTACATTTTACAGGCTCTCATAGTTTCCCAATATTTACACTTTTACAATATCTGTCAACTTGAGTTGACATATTTACAAGACAGCAATTGACAAACAGGGCGGCAGCAACAGCGTCAACTCGGCGCCGGTGCGAGTGTCCTTTCTGCGCATCCCGTCTGCTTCCAGCGACGCGCCCACGCAGCCCACCGACGCGTTGCAAAATGCCCAGGGTGAGTTATCTACCGGGGGTAGGGTTCAAACGGGATTGACCTTTCGGGATCGGGATCGGGATTGGTTTTTTGAGATTTCGGGATCGGGATCGGGATTGGCCGGGATCGGGATCGGGATTGGCATTTTTTCGGGATCGGGATTGGGGTCTTGGGATAGAGATTTTGGCCAATGTTTTAGCATACACAGTTGTTCATAAAGGTCTAAAAATACTGTTGGATGCCAGAAACGTGGCATAAAATGAACGCTGGGGGTTTGCGTTCACATTTTTGCATGCAAAAACATAGTTTTTTCACTTTTGATAATTTCCACTCATTTTTCCGGGATCGGGATTCCGGACTTTGGAGTTTCTCGGGATCGGGATCGGGATTTGAAAAGTTTCGGGATCGGGATCGGGACTGCTAAATCCCGGAATTTCACGGGATCCGGGATCGGGATCCCGTTTGAACCCTAACCAGGGGTATCCACATTTTGACCCTCCGGGCGGGTGGATGCTTAGCAAATGCCCCCCGGAGGGATAGTTTTACTCTATACTCACATTTGGTCGATTTTGAAAAAAAATTGATTTCTCTTTTTTAAATTGTTTTATTTATAAATAGAAATGTAGGGGGTTTTCAAATCAAGGTGTCCGAAAATTTTATTTTTTAGAAAAATAGATTTTTTAAATCAAGGCGTTTGAAAAAACAACATATTTTTCCAACCCTACTCACAAACCATACCACTGTGCTTAGACGAGCGGATCTGCTTCAACGTGGGCCGCGAGCTGTACGTGTACGCGTACAGGGGCGTGGGCGACGCGGCCGACCTGTCCAAGCCGATCGACAAGCGCGTCTACAAGGGCACCTTCCCCACCTGCCACGACTTCAACCAGACCACCGCCGCCGCTAACAGTTGCAGGTTGGGCATTTTGGGGGTTTGGAGTTGGCATTTGGTTGGGGGTTGGTTTGGAGATGAGATTTTTGTGGCAGCTCGATTTTTGAAAATAAAATGCGGATTTATAGATACTATTTTTACAAAACTTATCGACCCCTATGATTAAAAAAAATACTTCTGTGCCAATTCTGCTTAAGGTGTTCTCATTGTTGGTGGAACGATATGCCGCGTGGAATTTTCAAATTTTCCGGGTAGAATATTGAAATCAGACATTATGAAACAACATCGATTGAACATTTGCACACATAAATAGAGCATTGATATTCAAGTATAGAGCATTTCTCAAATCGAATGTTGATTTCCAAAAAATTATTGAAACCATTCAAATTTAATATCCAATATTCCCCCCAAAAACCCTTGCAGCCTAATAATAGGCTTCAGCGCGGGGCAAATTCAATTGATCGACCCGCTGCACAAAGAGCAGCAGAGCGCCACATCGATTCAAGGTCAGGGCTCCGAATTGGCGCCAGGCGTCGCCAGCCAACAGAACAATTCCAATGTGGCGCCTGGCGCCAATCCCGTTTCTGGGGGCGGAGTCAATGGCGGCCCTGGCGCTGTGAGCAAATTGTTCAATGAGGATAGGTTGATTGATAAAACTAAGGTCGGTTCAATGTTTTAGGGCGCTTGCTAAATAAATATTTGTCTGTATGCGTTTGCGAGTTTAGTATTTCGCGGTAAAGATTTGATGAAATGAGGTGGAATTTATCGGGGTTTTGTTAACATTTGTCGATCCAAAACAGCGCGCGATTTGAACCTGAAAATGTAGGTATACATATATACACCTATTTAAGTACTCAATTGTGGATAAAGTAAAACCTAAGACTGGTAAATACTATATCCATTCAAGCGAGTCGTTTTACATGTCTGTTATCGAAAACCCATTCAATTGAAATCTACACCCCAAGCAGATAACCAAATTTGTCAACAAAAATCAAACACAGGTGACGTGCCTGCGCTGGGTGCCCGGGGAAGCGTCCCACTTTTTAGCGGCGCACGCGTCCGGCTGTCTGTACCTGTACTCGGTCGAGTTGCCCTGCACTCCCACGGCGCCCACTTATCAGTTTTTCAAAGCGGTCAGTACGCGGTTTATTGATAACGCGGCTTTTTGGCGCTACGCGCACCGATTGTCAACTGGTTTCTATGTTAATTGAGATTTTAGTTGACGGTTTGCGTGAGAATTTTTCAGTGCAAATGGCAGTATGTTGAAATGGAAATTCCATTATGGAATCATTATTGGTCTCTGTGCATTTGAACACCGTTACGCCATCCATCAACCAAAATCTGATTGGAACCAGTTGACACGCGATTTCATCGTCAACTAGTGTGTGTAGGGCTCTATTAGGGTTCAAACGGGACCGCGGTCCCGGTACATGGTTCGGCAAAAAGTCGGGACTGGGGCGGTCCCGGTCTCGACAATTGAAAAAAGCCAGTCCCGGACCCGGTCCCGACCCCCCAGTCCCGGTCCCGGTCCCGACATTAGAAAATTTCTGGTCCCGGTCCGAAAAACTGGTCCCGTTTGAACCCTAGGCTCTATCACATCGAAAAGTGAGTTACCGTTTTCGCGAACAGGGCGACGGCTATACGATAAACACGTGCAAAACCAAGTGCGGCAGAAATCCGCTCTACCGGTGGCAACTGGGTCCGGCCGGTGCCGCGCTGCACGAATTCGCCCTCACTGGAACTGACGCCACTAAAATGCTCCTGGCCACCGTGTCTCAGGTTGGCAGATTTTTTTAGAAATTATGATTTCGTGGGCGATTTTTTTATTGTTTTGCCCTGTCTTAGTATTTAAAAAACAAGGGCGATGTCAACTATTTTGTGTTGTGTGTGTGGCAGATTGGCACATATAACAAATTGGCAGCAATTAATACATCATGTGATTACACTGCATTCATTATGTATTTTTATAATTCCAGTATTCCTAGAGTCTTCAGTATTCCATGGTCGGTCAAGTTTTTCCTCAGCTCGCCTCAGACCTGGGGCCAGATTTAATACTCCCTACAGATTTGTAGGGAGTATTAAATCTGGCCCCTGGGGTTATTTCGAGTGGGGGGGGGCAATTCGAGAAATACGGTATTCAAACAATTTTTGGCAGTGTGCCAGTTCATAGAAAGAAAGAAGGACCCCAAAATCCAAAACGACCTCAACTTTGAGGACGGCTACCTGCGCGTGTTCGACTACCACGCGATGGAGCTGGTGGGCGCCATGCGGTCCTACTTCGGCGCGCTGCTGTGCGTCGCCTTCAGCCCCGACTACAAGCTCGTCGCCACCGGCGGAGAGGACGATCTGATCACTGTGAGTGCCCGTGTGGTTGCCCCCCCCCCGCCCCCAACGCTCGAGCTTTGTGTCTCGGACTCTGCGTACCCTCTATGTGCCATGAAGCGAAACTTTTGGTTGTCGCTCAGTCAGGGGTCTCCTAGGGGGGGGCTGCCCCCCCCCCCCAAATCGGCCAGCTATCTATCTATCCAGGAGGCCGCCCAGCTATCTATCTATCCCGAGGTAAATTTTTTGGCTACTACCCCCAAAGACCCCCCCCCCCAAATCGCTCAGCTATCTATCTATCTGAAGTAGTTTTTGAGAAATTGTGCCCCAATTTTCCCTCAAAATCACTAATTTTCGCATCTTTTTATAGTTTTTACCTTCAAAATCGTGCTTTCCGGCTATATGCATGGTTATATACCTATTTTTAGCCATTTTAAACATACTTTTGGGCTACTTTTAACTGATTATTAGCGATTTTTTCCCTTTCTGCCTCCTTAACCTTGAAAAAGCCTGTATATTGTGCCAGCCCCCCCAAGCCCCCCCTCCCCAGAAAAATTGTCAACTATCAATCCCTCCGGAGGAGCGATTTGCTATCTATCCACCCCCCGCGATCTTGCCAAAATCTTGGAGACCCCTGCGCTCAGTGAGGCCTTTTACCTCCCCCCAAATCGACCAGATATCTTTTCGGTGTGGCAAATTTGTATGGAAACCTACCATAACCCAAAATCTGAATAATGAACCAAAACCCAAAAAAAGTTTTTTCACCATAATATTTTGTTTTACTTTGGATTAATTCATTACCACACTATTTTATTCATTACATTACGGTAAATACTTATACGGTCGGCCGAATATACGGAGGTACTCGCAGGTGTACTCGATCGGCGAGAAGCGGGTCGTGTGTCGCGGCGCCGGCCACAGGTCGTGGGTGGCGCAGGTCGCCTGGGACCCGCACACTTCGAACTCACAGGTGGGTGCACTTTGAGTCGATTGAAAATTGCCGGGTGTGCGGAATTGACAAAGTTTTCGGAATTTACGTTGGCGAACTTAGATGCTTCAGTCGAAGCCTCACTGAAACTAGATATTTATGAATGGTGGGTTGATTGAATGATAGACGTTTATCGATCCAACATCTAGATAATCGCTGTTTATCCGCAGTCTCTTTCTAGATGTGTAATGGGTTTGGATGTGTAGCGGCACAAAGCCGGTTCAGCCAACCCCAAGTAGCCGAAAAAATTTTTGATATAAGTTTAACTGGTGTCTCGCGCACGTTAATTTGTTTGTGAAATTGTGGAAAGACGCTGGTTACGTTTATTTAAAAAAACTTCTTTTTAAAATCAGACGGTTTAAAAAACGCTATATCAACTTTCATCAAGAATTTTCGATCGCAGGGCGGCAGCGGCGTGTGCGACCTACCAGTCGATTTGGGCTGTTCAGAAGAGGACCTTCGATTCGCTGCGAATTTGTCTAATGCGACAGGAAACGCGGCCGCGCCTGGTTTCAGGGGTCCCGTCGGCAGTCAGAGCCAGCCCCTGCCCCTGCGGTCGACTTCTGCAGGTTCCAATTGTGTAGTTTGAATGTGTTGACCATTGCGCGTTCCTAGATCGTGTGAAATGTCATGTGAAGTGTGAAAATTTATGTAGAAATGGCTACAGATCTGTACAAAAAATTTCCATTTTACCTGACATTTTACAGGGTTTTCAAGTCCCAGCATACCTTCCTTCCATTAAAATTTGTGACTATTATTGAGAAATTCTGTGAGAGACCTGGGACAGTCCCACATCCGTCAAATGTCATTGAAAATGTCAATAAATGAAAGCGATTTTAAAACTGAACATTTGACATTTGACTTAACACTTTGCAGGGTGTTGGATTAGCACCCGATGTGTTAATTCTGCCACATGTCAAACCCGGTCTATTTTTCACAAAGGCAACTTCGCAGGCGGCAGCACAGTTTCAGGCGGCGGTGCGCAGCTGGTGCAGCAAGTGCACATGCGGCGGCAGAAAATGAATAGCATATCCAGCGCCAGTCTCACCCCGGGTATTTCATACAGGTAATCGCATTTGCCGCGCTTTCCCTACACAAACTAGTTGACAACGACGCCAAATGTCAACTGGTCCCGATCCTGGTTCGAGAGACTTTCAAACGCAAAAATGTTGAATCATGTTCTAAATGAAGCTGTGTGTCGCATGACGTGTACGTTAGGGTTCAAACGGGACTGCGGTCCCGGTACATGGTTCGGCAAAAAGTCGGGACTGGGGTGGTCCCGGTCCCGGTCCCGACACCCCAGTCCCGGTCCCGGTCCCGGTACCGACAATTAAAAAAAGCCAGTCCCGGTCCCGACCACCCAGTCCCGGTCCCGTAATTTTATAGCGGTCCCGACAAGGGATGGAAAAAACGTATTTATCAAGAAAATTTGCCAGAAATGGCACTTTTCTAAAGCGATTTTGTAGGAACATCTAAAAAAATTTTGTGCGCAAGCGCGCAAATACCCAGCCAATGATTACTATGTATTTTTCCATAATGTGACAGCGTTAGAAAGGTCCCCAACATGATTCTAGTACGAAATATAGGTATATAAAGATACCAATATTGTAGACGTTGGCGCCAATGCCAGCGCCAATACTGGCATGGCGTTGGCACCTACAACTGGCGCCGCCCCCCCTCCAAAAAATCCTGCGTAAATTGCGTTTCATCATATATTCACAACTTCAAGTGAAGACGGTAATGGAATACTGCTTGAATAATGTTATAAGAAAAGGCTAATACATTGAGAGTGGTCCTTCACACAGTGGAGGTGTGTGGAACAACATTGGCTGGATATTACATACCAATAAGGTTCAAACAATACCGCGGTGCCGGTACCTGGTTCGGCAAATCCCAGTCCCGGTCCGGACCCCCCAGTCCCGGTCCCGGTCCCGACAATTGAAAAAAGCTAGTCCCGGTCCGACACCCCAGTCCCGGTCCCGGTCCCGACATTAGAAAACTTCTGGTCCCGGTCCCGGTCCCGGTCCGAAAAACTGGTCCCGTTTGAACCCTAGTGTACGTGTATACAAAAATGCGAACTATTGCTTGTCAGCAAACTCAAATTGGGATCGAAACCAGTCGACATTCATATCTTTATCTCCCAGTGTGCGTAGTACCTATACCCGACCCACTCTAACCACCTTGGCCCGTTGCCAGACTGGGCAGCGTGGGCCACGACACGCAGCTGTGCCTGTGGGACGTGACCGACGACGTGCTGCGGCAGTCGAGCGCCGTCGGCTCCGGCGCCCAGCGCAGCCACCGCACCAGCGGCATGTTCCAGCCGCAGACGGCCCACGCCAACGCCAATGTCAACGCCGCTCATGTGGATAAGGTGCTTGGGCAGGCACTGTACCCGTGCTCATCTTTACCCGGTGCTCATCCTGCGCTACCCTGTGCTCATTTACTCAGCAGGGGTATCTTGAATTTTGACTCTCCGAGTGGTTGGATAGATAGCTGAGCGGCCTTCGACACTTCGATAGATAGCTGAGCTAGCTGAGGAGAGATAGCTGAGCGATTCGGGATAGATATATAGCTGGAAAAGAATTTGGGGGTGGTGGGTTGTGGTGGTTCTATATATAGGCTATTTCAGGGTGTAGAAGGAAGAAAAGGGAGAAAAATCGCTAAAAGTAGGTGTAAAATAGCTCAAAATGGGTATACAAGAGCATATAGTACTAAAAATAGCTGAAAATAGGAGCAACAACTAGTATTTTGCAGGTGAAAATGTATAAAATGGTATGAAAAATAGCGATTTTGAGCGAAAATTGGGGTATAGTTTCACAAAAAGCGCTCCAGATAGGTAGATAGGTAGCTGAGCGATTTGGGGGTGGGGTTCGGGGGATAGTAGCCAAAAAAGTTGCCTCCAGGATATATAGACAGCTGAACAGCCTCCGGGGGATAGATAGCTGGCTGGGCGGTTTTGGAGACCGCTGCACAGTGCTCATCGTGCCCCTCAGCACGGCGATTGCCGTAAATGAGCAGTAGATGAGCACCGGGCAATTGCCGTAATTGAGCAGTAGATGAGCACCGGACAATTGCCGTAAATGAGCAGTAGATGAGCACCGGACAATTGCCGTAAATGAGCAGTAGATGAGCACCGGGTAAAGATGAGCACGGGTCCTTAGTGGTTCACTTTGGGCACGGGACGCGAGATTTGGGATTACACGCTTGCGGCCAAAGTTTTGGAAACTGATGAATATGTTTTAAACACATTTGAGTTCACCAGAATGAATCATTTCGATCTTCGTGCACAGCAGTTGACGGACTCCTTGTTTCGGTAAACTAAAATGCGATCAAAGATGATAAATATAAAGCAGTGCGTGTAAATTGGAATTTCCATTTTAAAAATTGTCAATTTTAATTGCTTTATCGCTCATCACAGTCGAGCAGTCCGCACAAAGGGGCTGCCACGGAGGGCCAATTAACAGCGACGGCGACCACTTGCACCGATGCGGCACAAGCTCCGCCCACGACCAATCCCGTGGTGACTAAAAAGCCGGGCATGTTGGCTAAGACTGGCCAGCTGCTCACTGGGAAGAGAAGTAATCAGGTGTCGTTTGTTGGTGTTTTTTGGATTGGGTAAAGGTGAAAAATTTGGAAGGTCGTGTGTGTTTATTTACAGATTTTCTGGTTGACGTTCTGTATTTAATTGAATTTTGTTTGAGTTTAATCAACTTATTACTTGTGTAACTTGTCTAATTTCTCGAGTGTAATAGTGATGACACTTAAGTGGACTCGATACCTGATTAATTTGGGCACCTTTCCTAACGGCAGCGATTCAAACACACTCATTTGTGTGAATCATTGGGCTCCCACACACTAGTTGACATCAAAATTCGTGTCAACTAAATTTTGATTAATTAATTATGTGATTTCAACATGTGATAGCGCGTAGCTAATTTTATATTTTGGCACTCAATTTCCATTGTTTCTGTTAAGTGTGATGCTGTAAAAACATTTCTGTGTATTCAGCTGGTACTCATCTGCGACGTCAACTAGTGTGCGTTGGCACATTGCCAGTCCTTCACAACCACGCTATCACCCCCTTTCAGTCAGACGCAAAAGCGAAACAGCAGCAGCCAGCTACGTCCGAATCGGGCGCGGCCGGCTCAGCCGCGTGGGACGAGTCTAGCGGCGGGTCGACGTCCCGCTCCAAGCCGCTGCACAAGCGCGCCATCAGCTTCGGCGGCCGGCTCGCCCGACACCGGGTCAACTCGGTGCCGGCCAACCCGCCCGCGCACGCGGTCGACCCCCAGCACCAGTCCGGTATCGGTCTCGGAGCCTGTGAAGTGCCCTGGAAAGTGTTAAGTGTCAAGCAAAGTGACAAAAGTCATGTGAAATGCCCTGCAAAATGGCAACCGAGTTGCCATTTTGCAGGGCATTTTACGTGACTTTTGACACTTTGCGTGACATTTGACATTTTGCAGGGTGTTCTACAGGGTCCGGGACTGCCCCCTGGCCGCGAGCCAGGCTCCGCCCCCGGCGCCAAGGGGTCGATCAAGGCGGCGAAGCAGTTGGCAGCCGGCGCCGCATGTCAACCCGTGGCTGATGATGCGGCCCGATTGCTCGGCACGCCCGCCTGTCCCAGGTTGGTTCCCGTGGTGGTACGATTGAATTGACATTAAGTTGACAGGAATTTGGGATGTCAACTGATTTATGTGAAATTTGTTGAATTTTGTTATAAACTAGTGTGTTAAGGCACATTCGTTTTGTGTTCAAACATTCCCATCATCACTGACTGAAATAAAAATAAATTCTAAACTCCCCGATGGAATTATAATATTTATGAAGTCGGGTTCAAACGGGACCGGGACCAGACAAATTTTTTTGTCTAGATAGTACAGGTTACATAATTTTGTATCGGGACTGGGTGGTCGGGACTCGGACCGGCACCAGCATATTTTTTTCTCGGGACCGGGACCGCCCCAGTCCCTGAATTCTGCCGAACCATGCACCGGGACCGTGGTCCCATTTGAACCCTATCATCAAATGCCCCACTATCATAGTTTCCCTCCAAAACGCGCAGACTCAACGAGGCGGGCATGCTGGAGCCGTTGGTGTGCAAAAAGATCGCCCACGAGCGCCTCACCGTGCTCGCGTTCAGACCCGACTGCATCGTGACCGCCTGCCAGGAGGGGTTCATTTGCACCTGGGCCCGCCCCCATCAGAAGGTGTCGTGGGCGGTGGATTTTTTGGGGGGATTTTTGTGGATGGAAAAATGAATTTTGGGGTGGAAAAAAGTCCATGGTTGCTTTTTTGTAGTCGGCGTTTTTTAAAGAATTTAACGGTTTTTTCAAAACCTCACGAAGAGTTAACATGTACAACTATGTGAGTATTCAGCATCTCAGTATTTACTGAGTGATGCGTCATATACTCATATGATGGCTGCCGAGCCCTGATTTTTCATTTGATTGATGAAATTTGATCGTCTGCTATCTTTGAAACCTGCTTTATTTCTTTTTCAAATAAATACAACCCCATCCATCTATATAGTCTTATTCACTACAGCAAAATCGCGTGCCCTCTCACAAGCCCCGCCCCCTCACAGCTGTGCCCCAGCGGGACAGTTCCTTCGGGGGTGGCCAGCGGGGTGGGGCTGTCGCACGCGGTGCACAGCAACGCAATAAACAGTCCCAAGCGGCCGGCCAGCCCCAACAGCGCGCAGCAGCTGCACCAGCACCCCGGCCACGCGGTGGTCTTGTGAGCGTGGGCGGGACTTGTGCGTGTACTCACTCGTCCCGCTTGGGGTGGTGACACTCGTTTCGTGGACACACTCGTGCCGCTCTGAGTGGGTAGTGACCTGAAGCGACGCTCGTCAGGCCGGCCGCTCATTGGCGCGACGCATTGCCGCTGCCAGTGCTGATTTTTCGCAGATTTATATATTTACCTGTTTTTTTTAGAATGCTTTACATAAATTTGCAGTGGAACAGTCGCGCGCATAGTGTGCCGCTTGTGATGATTTTGTATAGCCCGAATTTGTTGCTGAACGGTGTAAAGTAAATGTGTGGCCACGCGCAATACCACGCCATCGGAATTTGGGAAATTCAGAAACCCTTTTGAGAAACTCAGAAATCCATTTTGAGCCGATTTGAGTTTACCTTATTAAGGAATTGATTTTTTTTAATTGACATCAAAGTAGTCGGTATTCTTCATTTCTCATTCGGTACCTCATTGTGCCTACACACACCCTAGTCTTCACCGTGACTTCGTGTGAAAACTGAAATTTTTTCAAATGCAAATTGAAAATCACGGTTGAATGATCTGATTTGATTTAAATTTGAGTTTAAATAAATGATACTTAAACTTTGAAAATTTGAAAACTAAAACACATGTAGCATACAAAATGAGTAGGCTGGATGTGGCCATGTGGCCATTTCTGTTTTCACACAAGTCACGGTGAAAAATAGTGTGTGTAGGGCCATTCTGGTAAACTGAAATGGTTCAAAACCTATTCAGGAGTTTCCCAAATTTCGGCGGTGTACTTGTGTACGCGGCACCTATAGTTTGTGAATGGGCTGTTATGGTGGATATGTGCACCAGCGTGAGGTTTTCAGGTTTTCAATTGACAGCACATTGTTTATTTTCATGGATTGTGGAAACTTTTTTGTTGCTGTGATATTCTATACGTCCAGTGTAAACTGTACCTACTTGTATTCAGTATTGGGGGTTACTAGGGTTGGAAAAAAACGATTTTTTAAGCTGCCCGGGGTTTTTTAAATAGCTGGAGTCAATATTAGTCCCATTTTTATTGTAAATCTTGTCTGTGGGGACGTAGATGAACCTAAAACCTGTAAGTTCAATCAACTACAATAGGAAAACACAACATAACTAAATATGTATATCTACTTCCCCAATGATTCACAGCTTATGACACTGCTAAAAACATACAGGAAGGAATGCTACTCCACCAAATTTGCATCAAAAATCATCTAAACAGGAAACCCAGTCAAATTATGCATGAAACTGAAATTTTGAACTGCATGTGTATGAAATTTTTGCATTTTACCTATTGCATAAGTACTTACTAAACTGGACAGGCAGAATCCAGTCCAATGAATGATACCATATTTTGATGAATAAGGTCACGTGAAAAACTGCACCAAATTCACCCAAAGTAGAAGCGACGTGATAAATATGATGAGAAAATTTTATTTTATACAGATGGGACATGGTAGATTTCATTGTAAGGTGTAATGTCGCTGAAGTATAACAAATTTGCCAGCGGCTATTTTTTTTGCGGTATAACATACTGCTATTTTTTATCAGATTTTTTCAATCGCTTAAAAATCGCTTGCCAACTCTGTGGGTTACCCCTCCCCAAGTGCTCCAACTATCTTTTAATCTAAATATCACATCTATTTTTCCAAATATCCATGCTCAGCTCTCTATCTATCTCGATATAGCTTCCTGACCACCCCCCCCCCCCCAAAAAAAAAAATCTAGCCTGGAGAAAATATTTGTGACTTTACCCTATTTTTGCCTTATTTTAGCGATATTTATCCCTTTTCATCTTCTACACTCCCCCGCCCCCCCCCCCACAAAAAAAAATATAGAAAATTAATTCTTCAGCTATCTGTTCTTTCTGAACTCAAGACCCTGTAAAATGTCATATGTCATGCAAAATGGTCTGTAAAATGTCGAATTATTTTCTTTTTTTTACATTTGACACTTGACATTTTTCATGACACTTTACATGGTCTGGGAGCGGCACTCGTTCGCAGGTGTGCTAAGTGTTCTGTCTGCAGGGGACGCACATATTTCTGTGTGCAGCTGCATCGACGCGTGTGCCACCCGTGGCTCCGCCCACACGCGCCTGTCCAAAGCACTTTTATCGTTTTACGTTAAGGTCACTTTTATCCCATGTGATTTCATAAACAAAATTGAGCGTGTGCGAGCCTGACCGAAAAAGCGTTGTTGGGGCACGTGACGTCGCGCGCGGGCGAATGGAAATTGTGGGCGGGGCCTACGCGGAGCTGATTGGTGCACATCACGATATGTGCGTTCCCTGTAGACAGCAGCGTGTGATGGAAAATGCTACGAATGGCGCCACACACACTGGATGTCAACTGTTTCGGTGTCAACTCGATTTTGGTTGAATTTACATAGGTAGCAGGACAATTTTGAAGGACACACGCGGCAATGTCGGAGGGGAATTTATATTGCCATGTGCATTTGAAGGGTGTGCTTCTAAAAGTACCGATCTACAAATTTTTCAAATTTGAGTTAGGACCATTTTTGGGGTCCCCATAAAAATGCGCTTCAAAAATATATATAATATGTGGGGGGTGCGAAATTCAATTTTGAGATATGGGGGGTCGAAAAAAGCAAAAAAATCGCAAATTACAGTTTTTGAAATTTTAAAAGTACCGATCTACAAGCTTTTTCAGCTTTTGTGTCTTTAAAAGTACCGATCTACACACTTTTTTCAAAATTGTTCTTTGAAATGTACCGATCTGCACATTATTTTTTGTGCTTCTAAAAGTACCGATGTCAGATCGGCGTCCGCTTGCGCAAAAACTCATTTTGTGCTTTTTTATTATGGGTAAAAGTACCGATCTACAGCTTTCTGATTTTGTGCTTTAAAAAATACCGATCTACACGCTATTACCAATTTGTTCCTTTAAAATGTACTGTACTACAAAAATACAATTCCCTAAATTTTATATAGCTAGTGTTATGTGTATAATCAATGATTATACCCATGCATGTGGATACCCAACAATATGGCCGAAATACCCTTACCCAAAATTCCCATACCCAATACCCATGTATGGGTATTGCATGCTCCAAACTTTCAATCGCGATTATCTCAAAATCGATTTTTTGTAGATCGGTACTTTTAGAAGCACACCCTTCATTTGAACACGGTTTCGCAGCCCATCAACTAAAAATTTATGAAAAACTGTGGGCCCAGTTGACATCCGGATTGCCTTCGACATTGCCGCATGTGCCCTTAAAACTGTCCTGCAAGCTACATTGTCATAAAATCGAGTTGACACTGAAACAGTTGACATCCAGCGTGTGTGGCACCAATCTGTGATTTCTGATGCGTGATTTGTGATGCAATATGTATTTTTGAGTCCGCAATATGTTCCTTTAAACAACGGCATTCACACCTGCAAAATGTGACGGTTTCGTGATAAAAATCATATTTGAATTTTTTGCACTTTATAATTTATACGCAGTCAAAATCAATCGACACGTGAAGCTCATTGCGCAAATCGATTTTAGCTGGCAAAATGTAATTTTTCGATTGTCAGATTGGCATGGCGGTTTTAAATATTTACATCACCAGCCAGAAAAAATCACAAACTCGAACATTTCGGTGAACTCAAATCTCTGCGAGACTGATTTATCAGTTACCCAAATTTCAGTGGTGAACTGTATCCCAAAATCTTTTTAAAATCCAGAAAAAATCCCAAAATCTTTTTAAAAAACCTGTAAATTCAGTGGTTTGCACGCGGTAAAATCGATTTGAGCGATAAAACTCGTCTGAATAAATAAATTTAATATTGGCAGTCGGCACCGCACGCAAAATTTATCGCTATGAAAACTGATATTAATCTCTATCGAAATAAAGCGGTAAAAATATTTACGCGAGTAATATTTTAATTGACGACCATAAAATGCAAGAAAGAGCAAAAAAATTAAATCTGCGAATGGCGAATTTACACCAACATGAAATTGGCTTGGATTGACAATGGAAGCGCTGAAAGTATATGCGTTCGAAAGTTTTCACAGCAAGGCGCCACTATAAAAACGTGCTTTTGTGGAATATTTTTACGTATTATTTATGTACACAAGTAAACACCTACAGCATAAACGTTTTATTCAAACCTACAAAGAAATGTTCGAATGACTAAAAATTTGACTGAAAGGAAAATTTGAATTTTGATTTGAAAGTAATTTTTGGCAACAAATCGACGAAAATACAAAAGTTGAGCCAATGGAAAAGCTTGGCGTATGTGTATATTTATTATGATGTCATAAAAAAGTAAAATGCGTGTCAATTATGCAGATTTAAGTCATGATAAGCGAACATGGTTTGCACTAAAAACCTTGCATATGCACCAAAAATTGCAACTTGACCTGTGATATTTTGAAAAATAAAATCGCTCAATGAATGCAACAATCTGCCTGCGCACACTAGTTTTCACATGAAATTTCGAAAATTCACAAATCAGCTCAGAACGCATTTGAGTTTTCTATGATGAGATGGCCGTCAACTACAGTTGACGAAGATTAAAAATGAGTCGTGGAAAACTCAAACACGCTCAAAGCCCATTTATGAGTTTTCGAAATTTCGTGTGAAAACTAGTGTGCGCAGGGCCAATGTGTCTACACACGATAGTTTTTAACTGAAACTTTGAAAACTCATAAAGCAGCGTTAAAAGTATTCGAGTTTACTGAAATGAGTTTTTGATCACCGGCAACTGACGTCCTTCATTTCAGTAAACTCAAATGTACTCAAAACCGATCCACGAGTTTTCCAAAAGTTCGCCCGAAAACTAGTGTCGTAGAGCCAATAAACTCGCTGCAAAAAATCCACGAAAATGGCAAACTACGTCTAAAGTAAAAAGCTGTATTATCACAATCGGACCAGAAACAGGTTTAATCCACTGGGAACAAAACTTTTCTCACAATCTCGCAACCCCCCCCCCCCGAATTTCACACCCCCACGGGATTTTCTGTCAGAAAAACGTCCAAAACTTTTGCCGCGTCGTGCCTGTGCATGCGATCTCTGAGCACGTGCAGCAGTTGCGCCCAGGGCAGTATGTGGCCGTCGGGCGGCTCGGTGTGATTGGTGCCGCCGGGGCACGTGTTGGACTGACTTTGGTTGGGTTGCGAGTGCAGCGATTCCCATAGGTCGAGAATGTGCGAGGTGGGAGATGGTCGCCAGCCGAAATACTGCGGGTTTGAGGGTGGGGGGTTGAATGTTTGAGTTCCGGCGGCTCACTTGGATGGAACTTCTCAGGCTGCCGAACCCTGCAAACTGTCAAAATGTGCGAAGCGCCACTAGTTTTGTGAATAAATTTTTTTTAAAGCTTATGTTTTACATTTTACATTACAATTTACATTACTTTTTACACTTTGCGTGACACTTGACAGTTTCCAGGACATTTGAAGGTCAGCAAGCTTTGAATTGGGATCAGACCCAGCTGACATTAGGTGTCTTTGTCAACTACACTGCCCTCTGTCACAAAAACTCAACCCCCACAAACCTGCACATAACACTTAGGGTCCAATTCTTTCGCCAGCGCCCTCCAATCATTGCCCTGATCATTAGGCTGGTCTAAAAGTCGACACAATTGCCTTCTCAAAGCGGGCGGCAAACTTTTTAAGCCGGCCCTTTTGTTCGAACTTGGCTTGGTGCCAATTCTGTTCTGGTCGGGCGAGCCCGATGTCGACTGGACCGACGTGGATGGAGACGCGGCGCAGCAGTGCAGGGGGCTGTGTTTGGGGGGTTTGCGGTGGGGGGGGCTTTTTTTTTTGGGGGGGGGGGGATTTGAGATTTTGGGGGTTCTACGCGAGAGTGTGCTGGTGTTTCGACAGTCGATTTATGACGGGATTGTCGCTTCAGCGCCATTTTCAATGAATGTGTGTAAACTTGATGTGTATTTACGCACAATTTTTTGGCAGTAATCCGTTTATTTGTTCGATCTCTGTAAAAAGTTTTTGATGGACAATGCTATCAGTTTCCGAAATTTTCGGCCGAGAAACAGTGACAATTTCGCGGCCACTTAGGTAACTAAACCATCTTCCAAAAACCTATGCACCACTCATCCCCAAGTTCCAAAAACCAACTCTATATCGATCCCATCGGCGTTGACCAGCGTCGTGTGCACTTTTGGACTATTTCCATCTTTCCTAGAACCGCCGGGGGTCATGCTCAAATGGACAGCCGAGTCTATCGAGGGCGACCCGCCGGGTTTCACATTCGATTGATTACGGTAGCGGTGGGGCTGATGCGGCGTGCCATTCGACTGGTTATGGTAGTGGGCGGAGCTTGTTTCGTCCGACCACAGCTGTTGTGGGGGTAAAATAGTGGTTGAGGTTTATTCAGTGTATGCAATATACTTAGAGTGATAAACTGTTCTATACATTGCCTTCGCTTGCAATTTAATCAATCACATGAATTGTCCTTTTCAATAAATGGATAAATCAGCAACTTCTCACAGACAGTTTATAGCTTCAAGACACTTACACTTGATGCGGAACCAGATAAAAAGTTTACGTTGAAGCGACCCACATACCTGCTGATTGGCACACTGCCAAACGGCACTGTTGACAGTCATCACTCTGCTAAACTCCGCCCCTCTACCCTTCTGATACACCACGATTCTCGCGTGCAAGTTATTGCTACAACTAGCTTCCCCGCTATCATCAGCGGCTGGAGCTTTGGGCATTTTACTGGCCTCCAGTGAAAATGCGCAGTGCAGCGCCCCGGTGCCCGTGCGCGGATACCAAAGGTGATTGCTGGGGATCTCCTGAAAGCAATATTGTCCGTTAATTGCGAAATTGGAAATTTCAAAATTTGAATTTTAAATTTTCGAGAGAAAAAAATGATAATTCATGCAGACCATGAAATTGCCGCCAGCCTTGCACCGCCACGGGGCCGACACTTGTTCCAGGCAGAAACACACTGGTTCTTCGTTATTCAGCAGTTGGAAATCTGCCAATTCTGCCACAAGGTACCCACCGAGAGCCTCTTCTGAACAAATGACGCTCTGCGAAATAAAGTGAAAATTTGTGACTAGCATTGAAAAAATCACTGGGAAATATATATATTTTCAAAATACTAAAAATATAAGAAATGTTTAATACATATTTAGATTTACTTTTTTATTTTTCAAGGCGTTTCAACATACATTTAGGTATATTTTATTTTTAGACCAATGCTCTCAGTCACAAAAAAATCCACCAACTCAATTTCTGCGCAACCCCCACCCACCTGCACACAAGCGTCAGTATCATCGACGCAATAAACCCTCAAACAGCAGTCGCTTTCACTGGCGTAAATCGGCGCGAAAACTGCCAACTTCATTCTTTTACAGGGCAATTTTCCGCCGCCGCCGCCGGGCGTTCCGGTGATGCAAAAGCGACCCATTTGTTCCAACATGATGTGCACCCGGCCGTCGTCGGACAGGAGCGCGAACAGAGAGCTGGCCAACGTTTCCCGGCCCAATGTCACCGCGCGCTGTGGATTTTGGGGGGTTTTGATGATTTTGGGGGGTTTTGAAGGGAATTTTTAGTGACATTTTTTTGTGGTTGGCATCGAGATTTTCTTTCGATCAGGCATCAGATCAGTGTCCCGGGCGTAGAATAGACAAACATTTCACATCTTTATATAGGTATCTTTTTATAAACTCGGAGGGGGGGGGGATCAACCTGCTCAGACGTGAAGAAATTTCAACACTATTATTTTCCATTCAATAAATGAACGAAGTCAGGGCACAGCTTTACTTATTTTGGAGGGAGTTAATTTGAGGATATACGGTAAATATATCACTACTCAACTCGCAGGCAATGAAAAAAAATTCGAATCAATATCCACCTACAAATACCAGCCCAAAAACACCCCCCACCCCCGAATAAACCCCCCACCAACAGTCCAATTAGGCGGCGCGTCGGGCCTAGAATCGCTATGAAACACGCTGATCATCCACGCATCAGCCAAATCAGCACAGTGGGCGGAGTCTGTGGCTTTTTGGTGTTCATCTGGCTGCACGGTGGCGGCGCAGTGCGGCACGGTGAGCACGCAGGGCCGGCGCAGTTCCAGGGTTTCCGGCCCGCACCAGATTATGGGTGATAGGAGGGTTTCCGTGTCTGTGGGGGGGGGGGGTATTTGGGGTGGGGGGATGTGGGGGTGGTTGTGAGTGTTGAGTATCCGATTGTTTTCAGTTAGGTGCTGATTTACCGTATTTGCTTGAATAATTTCTCCTGGAATAATTTCACCTGGAATAATTATCCCTGAATAATCCCCCCCAAAAGTGTGATGAACAATTAATTCCGCACGGGAATTATTCGAGCAAATACGGTATATGGATTGTGACTATGGATATGGATTTGTGGAGATGGATCAGTGACTTTGATCTGATGATGATGTCCTTGCATAATGACGCAGTGTAATGCTGCTTTTCACTTTAAACATTTTTTACGGACAGTTTGATAGTTCTCATTTGGAACGTTTTAAGTGCTAACCAAAATAGTGATTCAACTTTTTCTACCGTAACTACCTAAATATAAACCATACATAAACAATTAAAAAAAACCACCATCCCACCAAAACCAACCATCGAGCACGGGTCTCTCCACATCGCCCTCCCTACAAACTGCCACGAAAACCTCACTGCCTCCAGCCCCCTGATCGACGCATCCCTCGGGCAGGGCCAACTGCACGCCGGCGTGCGGCACGCCGATGTTCGTGGTCGCGGCGGTGCCGACCGCGCCAGACTGGTTCTGGGGCAACGTGCTCGACGCGAGCCATTCCACTGTGATGCCGGTTGGGTGCGTGGATGAGGGGTCGCCCGGATGTGGGAGGGATGTGTAGAAGGCGGTCGAGAGAAGGGATTGTCTGAGAGTGGGTTGGGTTTTGATGGGATTTTTGAGGGTAGAGGATAGATAGGCGCTAGGTACACTGAAATTTTTAGTTGGCGTCAAAAGTGTTTCTTTATAATTTAATATTTTTTATTTAAAAAATACAAGTGCGGAAATGTGAAATCTAGATAATAGACACCTGTTTAAGGATAAATAGTAAGGCCTGCATGCGACTAGAAATTAATTGAAAACTTGTGTTTCTTCTAAAAAAATAAAATTTTGATAACTCAATTCCGCAAACGTGGAACCGAAAACGTTCGGACGCACAACTCAAAATGTCAGTGTGTTAAGCTCCACATTTAAATCAAAAAACGAACCTATTAGCACGATTGCCGGCACTTTCCCCGCCCATGGCGTCGTACAAAGTGGCGTAATTTTCATCGTCACTCATAACGCCATTGTTCCCAGCGCTAGTATTCCCAACCCTATTAACAACCATCAATGGATGCCTGGGTGAACTAGCGCCGGCGATATCGTACGCGTCATAGTGATTGCCACCGGTTTCGGCATTCGGTACGGTACGCCCAGTTACGGTGTACCGCAATCGGTTGTTATTGTTGTTATTGCCCAGGGAGCTGCGACCGGAACTGTGCGAGCTGCACGCGGACACGCTGGAATTGTGATTTGCGTCGAGCAGGGGCGCCTTGGAGTCTGAAAAGTATCGTTTTTGAATAAAATTTATGAATGGTGGATAGTATTAAACGCATCACTGTTCGATTTATATTTCAAAAAATATCAGAAAATGTGAAAAATATGAGATTTTTATATTTACATTTTCCAGGATTTTCCAGAGATATTTAAATATATGTTTTTTTGAGAGACTGTCTAAAATTTCTAAAATATCAGAAAATCTCTCAGAAATATGATATTGATATTTTTTATATTTAAATGGCTTTGTAAGAGAGCTTAAATGATATTTTTTGAGAAATGGGTGTTGAAAAGACTCATGTGTGTATTTTCAACTAAATTGAAAATGGAACCAACCAGCCAACTTGTTCCGGTTACCGGTACCGGAAGTTTTCCTCGGTGCACTGCCGTAGCCAGCGCTGCTGGCACCGGACGACCTCATCGTGTACTGTCCATTTGCCGACAATTTCTGGCCACCATTGTGCGGGGTCACGGGGCACAGCTGAAAAACGAAACATTTCATGGAAGATTTTCATTTAAAAACATTCAATCAGTGACACAAAAGCACCATTGGCTCTTGACGCCATTTTGCTGTGGCGCTATTGGCGCTCGGCGCCAAAGTCCTGGCGCTTTTCACATCACTACATTGAAGTCGTAATCAAACCTGGTGCACGGGCGTGAAGTAGGGCGGCGGCGGGGCGGCACTCTGCGGCACTTTGGGTCTGCTCAAGGACTTGCTTTGACCCAAAATTAAATTTCCATTTCCACTCTGGTGGTATACTTGCTGATCGCCGTGGGCCAAAATCGCTTTTCCATAGAGTTGTCTATTGTTTTCCCCGTTTATTGAGTATGGGCCAATTTGAGTGTGGCCCAGTAAGGTGTGCTGGGTTAAATCGGGCTCCATCATGCTGGGTGGGCCTGAAAGAATTTTGAGGTGCATAAAAAAGACATACCTATTTACGTACCCACCGTATTTGCCTAAATGATTTTCCCACGAATAATTCCCCCCCCCCTTGAATAGTGTTTGTTTCGTAAATAAAGCATATTTCATGTAATGAGTTAATAGAAACATGCTTGAACATTTTGACGAAATAATAACAAATACCCCTTGCACAGTTCCCCCCTTAAAAAAAGCTCCACATAAAAATAATTCCCCTGGGGAATTATTTAAGCAAATACGGTATTCATCATTTTATTGATTAGCCAATTCCCACCCCGAAACAATCACCGACCATTTTTAGTGCCATAATATTCCGATCCCCGCATAACTCCATCTTCGCTCGCGCAGCAACAACAACAAACGCTTTTGCACACGCCTAGTTTGCCCCTCCTGCCGCCGCTCTGCTTGAAGCGGCCCTTGCAGCAAAAGTACAAAATCAGTGCGAGCGTGCAGAAAATCAACATGGCGCCCAAGCCGGCGCCGGCTGCCAGTGCCAATCGGGATTCCAGGGGGATTCGGGAATCGATTTCCGGGTTCGATTCGGGTACCCGGTTTTGAGCCGGGTTTTGAGCCTTTGACCCGGCGTTTTGCGCGGAATGAGATTCGTGCTTGGCGGCCGCGAGCAGGGGGTTGTCTGAGCGAGATAAAATCAGAATTAGTTAGTAGAGAGGGGTCGATGGTAGAGCTGGGACCGAAAACCGAAATATTTGATCGGAATTGGGATCTCATCTAGAATTGAAAAAATCGTTAATTTTGAGAAAATATCATTGTATGCAATCTCAGAAGTCTCTCAAAAATAGTATAAAATTAGAAAGCTAATCAAATACAATCTCAGAAAGTTTCTCAAAAATTTATAAAATTTGAAATATTTTTTACAACTTTTTTATTTCCGTTTCCGGCGCAACATTTTTTTTACCTTTCCATTTTCCATAAAGTGAAAATTTTTTACCTTTCCATTTTTCGTCAATTGATTTTTTACTTTTCCGTTTTCCGGAAAAAACTCACAAACATATCAGTCCCATTTCAACCCCCCCCCCCCCCCCACTGACCAATGGGCGCGCAATGACCCCCCTGGCAATTGGACGTTTCCAAATCCAAACCGTCGACGCATTTGTTGCCGCCGTTTCTGGGCGCCGGCCGATCGCACGTCCTAGTTCGGAATCGGTGACATGATGAAGAACATGTCGACCAGGTTGACCAGGTTGACCAGCCGCCGTCGATCTGTTTTTACGTTTTTGCGTTGATTGAAGATTGTCGGTGATTTGAGGGTTACGGTTGATTGAGCGACAGAAATGGATTTTTAACGTTAATGTCATGTGTATTTTCTAGTGCCTGGGTATAGTATCGAGTCGAGTAGATCATTAAATTTCATGAACTAAAAATAAAAAAACGAATTCACCAATAATTTTTGATATTACTTTGTCTAAATAAAAAACAAACAACTTATTCAAGTAACTATTTATGTCAATATTTGCCGTTTCAAACTGTCACATTTCACATGGTATATTTTTCATTTCCACACACTCAAACTCAAAAACCATGAACACCCCAAAGACCCCCAAAGCACCCCCAAACGAACAGGACAATCGACGGGACACAGTTGTCGTCTGGCGGGCTCGCCCACGCAGCGCCTGCCGCCGTTCTCGGGCGCGGGCATGGTGCACGTCCTGTAGCTGGTCACGTGGGGTACCTGGGGGTGCGGGGGGGGGGTGACTGATTTTAAGGGGTGATAGAATGCTGTACGATTAATGGCATGATATTATACCATATTTCGATTAATAGAGTCACGTGAAATATTGTGCAACAACAGTGGGAACAATGTGATGTAAAAATTCAGATCGAGTATGGTAGATTTCGTTGACTATACGTGAACCAATGCTGAAAATTTTGATACCATATAAATTATAAATAAATATACCATCATTTGGATCGTTTGGGAAGTAGGTAATTTACGGAATACTGATTAGAAAGACTACCTAGGTAATTACTGCAACCCGGGGGTTTTGTAAAATACATTATAAAATGTCAAATGTTATGCAAAGTGTCAAAAGTCATGTAAAACCGAGTTGCCATTTTACACGACCTTTGACACTTTGCATGAAATTTGACATTTTAATTGACTTTTGACACTTTACACGACATTTTACATTTCCCTTGGCATTTCCCAGGCTCTGGGAACTCTCACCTGTCCGCTCAAGCGCTGGTGGGCGGAGTCGGAGTCGCCACTTTGCAGCCACTCCCTCAATCGGCGGTTGTATTGGTCGCACGTTTGCCCGCCGGGGGGTGGCACCGATGGCAAGCTGTCGTACGCGAGGGCACCCCCGCTGGATGGGGGGTGCGCGCTGAAATCGGCGCACGGGCCTGACCACGCTGACCATGAGGACCAGCCGCCGTCCACTGAGGGGTTGGGTCGTGTTTTGGGGGTTTTTTTTGTCGGCTTGCTTTCGTTTCAAATCGGCATTTTTTTGCACTGTAGTGGAACATTTTTTGCCAATTGGCACAAAGCGCCATTATTTAGGCAAACTATAGAAAGTATAAATGACATTTTATCATTTCAGAAATGTCACTGTGTAGAAAGAACAGTGTAGAATGAATCGACTTTGAATTAGCAATCGAAAAGCTAAATAACTCTTCCCAAAGCCTTTCCCCCCAGTTATCCCATCATAAACATTCAACCAGAAGACAAACATTTCGCAGGTCTTTAACGATCGTAAAATATTTTTTGATAACAAAAGGTGAACTTCGCTCGCGGCAACAAAAATGCCCTTGGGCATTTTAGATATTTTTCCGGCGCGTGTAAAGTCGAACAAAAGCGGGGCAGTTTACAGCGGGTGCCATAAAAACCATGCTGACCTCTGGCCAATTTGCATGCATTTACTTTTAAGGGTACAAATATTTTTGCCGCGCTAATCAGGTGATATTAAATATTTCCTTTGATGTCACCCTACCGAAAAAAAAGTTGAAGCGCCCACCTACAACTAGGGTTTGTAAAAATCTATTACTGAAATCCTCGAATAAGTCCGCCTCAAATAACTCCCCACCTCGAAAAACTCCCCCCCCCCCCGTAAAAAACGTATGTATTTATTTTTTACACGTATTTTTTTAATTCGAGGATTTACGGTATTTTCAAGCTACCAGATTTTTTTAAAAATCAAATTGAATTCCACAAAAATCACGAAAAACCCAAAACTCACCAAATATCCTCACGCTGGCGGGCGCAGCTAATCTAGTATTAGCGACATTTCTAGCGCCGCAGGTGTAATTCGCCGAATCTGCCAACCTCGCCGAAGAAATTATCAATGAGCCGTCGTTTGCGAGGATCAAATTTGCATCCGACTGTCGATTCAATTCCAAACCATCTTTTAGCCAGAAAACCTGGGTAGATTTGGGGAGGAGTGAAGGAGTTGACGAGATTTTGAATAGGATTGGCGAGTTGCCAAGAAGTGGATTGTGCCTGAGCGCGTGTAGTTGACAACGAAAATTGCTAAGACTGATGATAAATCTGTTTTGAACTCTTTCGTATTTTCCATAATGGAACTTTTTGATCTCAATAACTTACTGCATTTTCCGGTGAACTGAAATTCATTTAATGTGCTTGATTGTCAACGTAAATGTGCCATGCAAATTTCGATTGTCATCTAATGTGTGTAGGGGCCATTCGTAAATCCACGCCGTTGCAATTTTATTCCCCCGAAGTACCGGACACTGTTCGAAACATTTTCGAATGGAAAACCGAGAAATTCTCGAACCCTCCCAAACAAACAGTCCCATTTACAAAATCCCATTACCCCAAAGCAGCAAACGTTTGTAAAAGGGTTCTCCACAAACAGTTACCCATTTACCTGTGGTCTGGGTACCCCATCCGGTGGGACGCAGGGCAGTTGTACGGTGGCACCCAGTGGGCGATTTTCAGCTACCGGTGCAATGTAGAAGTGTTTGCGCAGGTCTGCGTGAGGAATGGGTGGGATTTGGGTCAAAATGGGTTCGTTGGGGTGTATGATATTATTTTGAGAATAGAGCACGCTTTGCACAGAATGTTACCATTTTTTTAATAAGTTTTTTCCGTAGTGAAAGCAATGTGATTATTAAAAGAGAAAATTGGAATAGTGTTTCGTCCACTATTCGGGTGAGATATGGTAGATTTCAGTGCAAAGTGTTCAGTCGTCGAATCCATCCCATTTAACTTTCTTGTAAATTTAATGTATTGTGCTGACGTTACAATATTTATTTTTGTGTTCTGCATCTTCAATTTTCTCAATATTATGTCGCTGCTTTAAGCAAACCAATTTCGGTATTCCTGTGGAATTCAGGTTTCATTTTCTAGATGAAATGCGTTCCGGAGATACACGGAATCGTGTTTTAAGACGGTCCATTACACTTTATGTTATGACCGCAATTATTTTAGGCTATTTAGAAACCACCCACTAAAATTACCCGGCGCGCCGACAAACGGTTTTATGGTGACTTTTTTAGATGTAAAAACGTAAAATGCGTTCTCGAATTTTATGGACATGATGATCACTGATTTGTATCGGAGTGGGAAAATTCGAAAATTGACAATTTTCAAAAAAGCGTAAAATTCACATGGTATTCTTTTGAAATAGTTCCCCAAGTACTTTTTCGAAGGTCGGCACACCTTCACGATTACTATTTATTCAGCACCTACTGTGCAATATTTGATTTGAAACTTTTCGCAAATTAAAGCGGCCTTGAAAATCGTAAATTTATGTCCGAATCGGATACGAGTATATAGTAAATTGTTTGGCGGCACATTAGTGCAGTTTTGTAAAATTGGACACAGGTAAATAAATTGTCCGGAAATAGGACAAAACCAATGTTGAATGATTTTGTGATAAGTGCCGCACAAAAACACTTCATTACGTTCATTACGTTTTATTTAGACCCTCAAACCGCACTCGTTTAAATTTGCCCCAAAAATCGCGGAAACCCTCCCGAAAATAAACGCGTATTACGACCGAAAAATAGACAATAGAACATCGAATTATTTTTATTCCCCCGGGCCCGATTAAATGGACCGTGGCGAAATTAAAACGGAAGAAAATTAGAGTAGACATGATCGCAAATTTTCGCCATGACCACGGTGTCAAATTTCATCGAGCATCACAGCCCCCCGGTTTTATTTATACTCATTTTAAAACAGGAAATTTTGGGCTTCCATCGTAAAGACGATAGGTGAAAAGCGAGTAAATTTTATCGCCCCAAACTTCAATAAAATGCGGTCATAATAACTCCGCGCATTTTACGAGCCCAATCAAAGCTTATCTAATAGTCAAAATACACAAAGATAGGCCCTTATTACAAAACCAAGAATACATAGTTATGCCATTACGCTGAGCTAGTAAAACACAGAGAGGGACGCCGGATAAAAATTATGACCTCCTGAACTAAAAACAATTCAATAGACGTTCGTTCTGACATTCTTCTAGCCAACCCAGGGTCACGCATAAAACTGGTAGCCCTCCAGATAATTCCATACATGGCACAATGCCAAGCAAAGGTCAAATGGCACTCAAACACATGGACATGATGCATCGAGTGTGTTTTTTCAGCGTAAATACCCGCCCAAAAACCCGGTATTCTTCCATTCATTTCCCGATCGGTTCCGCCATTGTAAGCAAACAAAAATGCGAAAACCGGAACATATTGCGCGCGGACTTACGCAGAATCCGAGTTTAAGCGAGAAGTTGTTTGCATTGACATTGAATGACCATTCGAGTACATAAATAAGTAGTGACCAGTGGTCACTCAAATGGCCACTTCATCACGCAGATGCTATGTTTGATCGGGCAAACACATGGCGCCCGTGACGTGAAACGACCATTTCGGTGACTCTGTGCCACTGCAAACGAACTATTTAGTGGTTCTGTCTATTTGTATTGAAAGCCCAAAACTCTCAAACACTGGCCAAAATAAAATATCACATTTCACCACCACGCGGACACTAACTGGGCAAATAAATTCCCATGCAAGGTGGACAATCACAACATTTGGCTGATGACTGAAATCTGATCACTTTCAGCCAGCTGACAGCACACACAATGACTGTGAATTGACATTTGACAAGTTGGTGTCAAATGTCAATGTTGGTTGACAGTTTGAGATGGAATTGAAAATTGTAACTGATATTGTGATCATTTTGCTTTTAAAGTATGTTGTTGTTGTTGTTGTTCATGAATGGACACACATCTAAATATTGAATTATTTCTCATCCAAGCAAATGTGCAATTTGGTCCCCATCCCCAAAACTACTGTATTGCAGCCATGTGGTCAGCTAGTGGACAAGTGCAAACACAAGTTAATGAGTGCCTCCTTAATGGGCTCAGTCAACTAAAATGGATATTTGGTTTCATGTTCTCTGCAAACACGTGCCCTGAAGTGCGAAAAACATAAAATGCGTCAAATATTTAGAAACTCAGCTCTAAAATTGCTTTTCCGGGTAAAATCCAATGCCTTTTACTCTCCCACACACCACAACCCAGAATCAAACCCGATACAAATTCAAGTCATTTTGGATGGAATGGACAATTATCATAATGAACTGCACTGCAGTGCAACGCATGGAACCATTTTGCATCAGTTCAGTCAATGCAGAGCACTGCATAACACAGCAAACTGGGGAGCTATTTGTATGCAGTCGGCTCCCAGTGGGGCGAGAAAATGAACGTTAAACAAGGGCTGGACAAGTGCTCTAATCAGACCCTTGTGATTTTGGTACATGAATTAACATGACGCCATAATCTGTATACTCGGAATGAGAACAGAAGAGTGAAATTGGGCCCACACACGCTAGTTGACATTGGAAATTCGTGTCAACTCAATGTCAACTCAATAACACATAAAATGTTTAAAAGCACCACACTTAACAGAAACAATGCGAATTAAATGTCATGATGTAAAATTAAACATGCTCTACCAGATAGGAAAGTTGAAATCACATTATTCACTAAAATTTGATGGCGTGATGTTATTTTCCTCTACGAAACTTTTTTTAAAGTACTTAATTCGACACTAAAATTCCCCCATCCAGCTTATAAAATTTCTGGTATATTTATAGCTTGAAATGTTCACGCTGTACACAACATTAACTGGGCACAAAATTGGCCCAAATCGGATAACGGCCCCACCCATGAAACATCATTATGAAGGCAAATGATTCTAGCATAGAATAGACTGGGGGCTAACCCAATTTTGCTTAAATTGAATGAACTCCTCAAATTGGGTGGCTCGTTTCATGGATGACATGTCGATTTAAAAGTCACGGAAATATTTTCGGGCCGGTGTAAGATAAATCTGTAAGATGGATCACGCAATTTACGTCAAAAATCAAGGAATGAAAACATTCCTGTCTTGATTCTGACATTCATCTGATCAAATTGTTGAAGATTCCTCCCCAAATAACACAATCAAAAATCCATTGCAAAAATAGGCCAATCAAAAAGGCCACCCCACATTGATTCCCCAATTGAATTCATTTAAAAATGTTCCCCAGTCACACACAGACCCCCATAAAAGCTCCCCATAAACTACTGATGCAACTACATATCATCAGTATATATATATACCAAGCTTAGTATACTGCGTGTATATATATAAGCCTGTAAACTAGCAAAATGGCGCGGTATAGCGTACTTCCGATTAGCCCTATTATGTGCATCCAACTGCGGACGCCCAAATTCACTACTGGTAGTTGATAAGGGGTGGTGCAAAATGAAACTTGCTGTAGATAGTGTGGTGGATTTGGAACTTGAAGCTTGATTTAAACTGTTTCACTCATAAATATGCACTGCTTTGTGTGGCGGCGAAAAGTTGACCCACCCTGTAATTTACATGCAGCACGCAGTAAGCTAAGTGGCTCGATGCATGAGACATAGTTCCTTCGCATGGAACATCTCATTTCTGATGCTGTACAAACTGATGTTGCATTACGCAACTGGACAATTTTCAAAACACGCCATTTTGAAATTTCCCAAGGAAGTCAGTAGGATGACATTTGAATATTTGGGCTGCGTGTATGAGGGCCTAGATTATGCATGAATTTTGGGACCGTAACAATAATTGAAACCGAAAGTTTATGAATCACAATTCAAAAATCCCCGCAGAGACATCAGTTTTCAATTAAATTTCCAATGTACTCGCATCCAGTGGGAATTGACCATGGAAACCGATGCTCAGTAACCGATACGCATGCAACTTTATTTGCATGCGTAACGCATGGAACCATCCCCAAGTGGAACGGGCGCAATCAAAGTTGAAACAGCAAAATGGGTCGCGACCGTGGCAATTTACTCAAATCGACCCAGTAGACATGCGTTGCTGACTCAACCCATATCAGCTTAACATTGTCTGGTACAGACCCCAAGGGCCCAATATGTTTCGTGTCAAACACGAGCAAATTCACTGGTGCATGTGACGCGCGGGCGGCGGAGATACGGCGCAACAGATTAAACCAAATAGTTGAATTTCCATGGAACAACCCCCGGCTACATGTTCAGCGGGCATGAGTCACCGCCGCCTGAAGGACCAGTTTGTCAATGTTTGATTGTCATTAGACCGAGATTGGGCTACACTGATTGGTGTCTGGAGAATTCAACTGTACATTCATTCGTTTTCGTGCAAAGACAACGACGCACAATAAAACATTGATTCCGATTGAAAGTGGAATGGAATGTGGACATTGGCGGGCGGACTTGTCGATCGCTTTTTTCTCGGGCGCGTGGCCCCAGGGGGCAGTCCCAGACCATGTAAAAGCTCTGTAAAATGTCAAATGTCATGAAAAGTGTCAAAAGTCAGGGAAAATGCCCTCCAAAATGGCAATTCGGTTGTCATTTTGCAGGGCATTTTACACGGCTTTTTACACTTCGCATGACATTTGACATTTTACAGGACATTTTACAGGGCCTGGGACTGGCACCGGAACATTGATACAGTAGGGAGAATACAATGTGTAGATGGCACCCATTTCTCCACCATCGTTTGTTTTTGAAATATTCCGCTTAAAAAACGTCCATTTTTCATTATCAGTCATGAATGATACCATTTACCGACCGACGGAAATAATTCGAAATAATCACAATTCCATCCAGAAAAAATTCAATAAAAATTATCTCCCTCCCCAACCACATCTGTGGCGGCTGTATTCGAGCACATGGAGCGCTCTTTTGTTCTGCGAAACGCCCATTACTAATCATTTGCCGCATGACTGATTTTCCGCATGGACGGATCAAATCGAGTGGACACAAATATTATAGACAGTGAAAATAGAATGTTGAACGCTACTGGGCAAGTGTAGATTGTAGCGCCGTTTTTTTGGTGGTATTAAAAATATAGATACCTATTTAGAGGTGGAAGTAAAAAAATGTATCGCAGGGAACGAAAAAAAAAAACGTGATTACACTGACAACGGAAATATTCATTCCATTTTAGCTGTTTCATACATTCCCCAGTTATGATCCAAACAATGTAAATTGTAAATATATATTTACTACAGGTTGACCCCTGCAAAAATAAAAAACACCGATCTCATGAATTATGAACCAGTCCTTCCGTTGGTCACCTGTCACATGGGCGGCAAGATCAAAGTTAACACACCACCCAAAATTCATGTGATCTCTTCATGACCCGCCCTATTATTGTTCCCGAAATTCGGTCACCCTTTACTTAGTACAGGTTATAATTAGCATCTTATGTTCTCATGCGAGGCTGGATGGAACACTTAATTGTAGAGTATATTGAGGCTTTTTTCCACAAAAAACATGCCGACAGACAATTCACACTTTCGAATAAATCATGCCCACCCATCGCGCGACCTTGATTGTGTCCATTGGCGGCCCACTACCTAGTTGACATCAAAATTCGTGTCAACTAAAATCAACTAAATTTTGATTAATCATGTGATTTCAACTTTCCTATGTGAAGTTGTTAGGCATGGTGAATTTTATATCGTGATTGGTTTTTACACCTTATTTTAATTGCTTCTGTTAAGTGTGATTAGCATTGAAAAAAACGACCGATTTTGAGAAAATATAATTAAATATAATCTCAGAAAATCTCTCAAGAAAAAAATATAATTAAATCTCTTGGGTCATTTTCGAAAATATAATTAAATCTCTGAGAAAATCTCTTGCAGTTCAATAAAATCTCATAAAATCTCTCAACTTGAAGTATGATATAATTTTGATATTTCAAGGTGTTTGAACCATTGAGAGTAGATATTAAGCACATTATGTGTCGTTAAACCTTTTCATTCACAATGGCATATGATAACAGCATATTGTCTACTGACAGCACACTCTGTACTACCATCTAGTATCTGAATAATGAACAAAAATATGATTTAGGTACATTTGTCCTTGTAGAAAACTACATTGCTTTCATGTGTGACGATCCCCACAGAATTTATCAGACAACCTTTTCACCAAAATTTGGTAACCATATTTCCAAAGCATGCTGTCAACTCTTTAGTTGTTAAAATAGCTAGAACCCAGTGCACAAATTTACCCGGTGCACAAGTAAACAGCAACCTCCAGTGCCAATGTAGACCTCCGGTACAGCCCTGTACTTTTGAGCACTGGGTCTTCATGGGACTGCAGGGGTTCAGTATGGTTCAGGAGGGTTTAAAACATATTTACATTTACACAAAAATACATATACTTGAGTACTAAGTAAATACATCTAAATTTCCTCTGAAAAAGTACCAGTATTCTCTTTTGTGTATAATAGTTTGTGTCTATTGTTTGAAGGACTTTAACTCTAATGTGTCTGTTGTTTGTAAGTACTTTAGTACAGAAATTGTATTTTGGATAGACTGTTTTATTGGCTCTTTCATGCCATAGAACAGAAAAAGGGGAGGAAAAACTACAAATAGGGGGGAAAATAGCCAAAAATAGGTATATAAGAAAATATATACCATAGTATGTCAAATTATCGCCCCCCCTTGAATAAACCCCACCCCTCGAATTAACCCCCCTAAAATTTTGCTGGCGAAATCATATACCCCCATGGGGGTATTTCGAGATACTATGGTAGTTAAAAATAGATGAAAATTGGCAAAAAAGCACATGAACTAGTGAGTTTGAGGTGAAAATGGGCAAATATAGAGAGATTTTCTCGAGAGATTTTCCCAATCAGAAGAAAATATAATTAAATCTCTCTGGAAAATCATGGAAAAAATATAAATCTCAGAAAATCTTATATTTTCTGAGATTTTCTGAGATTTTTTAAATATAAATCTCCCAGAGATTTTTTCAATGCTAAGTGTGATGCTTTTAAATTTTTATGTTTAGTTGACATTCAGTTGACAGAATTGTGCGATGTCAACTAGTGTGTGTGGGCCCATTTCAATCACATGGACAACTCACTCTAAAACAGATGGACCCACCTTGTAAATGTCGCTCAAATGAAAGGGCAGGTAACCCTTGGAATTTACAAGTGGCTTCCTACATCTTTACACCTGACAAGTGGACAATTCGGCCAAGGTTATTCTTGTTTCTAAGCGGCACATCGTGATAAGATGAAACCGTGAAATGAGTCGTGACCGTACGATCGGGGCGCAGTCCCAGACCCTGTAAAATGTCAAATATCATGAAAAGTGTCTAAAGTCATGTAAAATGCCCTGAAAAATAGCAATTTTCCATGACTTTACACACTTCACATGATATTTCACATTTTACAGGCACTTTTACCGGGTCCACCTTAAAACATCCCCTGGTTTCCTCCCCAGGAAGAACACGAATTTCTGATCCCCATTCAGCTTGCAGGTGGTGCAAATTGAACACGTGTTCACCGGCGAAATTTTGCATGACTACAAATCTCAGTCCAATGGCAAATTTCGAATGTAAAGCTCATTATTGCGTGAATAATAGGCACTTATGTCAGGATTTCGAGCGTGTTGCAAACAGATAAGATCGCATGAGTACCATGCAATTCCTGATATGCCAATCTATCAATATGTTATTCCTATGGGCCACATGTTGCACGGCGAATCGATGCCAATCACGAATCATTTTCGCTCGAGGCACAAATCTCGTTCAGCCGAGCGTGTGCACATTGTGGTCATTTGTAAAATATCATGCATTTGGCGCATGCGTATCACAAATGTGTGCATGGATTCGCTCCGTGAGACGACCATCTTCAATTAAAAAACAACATCTAGCTTGATTGATGTGTAAAAAGGCGTCATATTGATGACACGTTTAAATGCATGTCTCCAATTTGCAATCACAAAACACCATTAACCTACCAAAAAATGATGAGTGAACCTTTGCGTGATTTTCGCTTCCACCCCAAATAAAAGGTACTCAAATTCACATGTCCACGGCCGGATATGAAGCATGATTACAATCTGACAGAAAATTTATGATCTACATGCACACCTGCGTAAATTACTGAACCGAATGAATGTATACACCTGGCTCGTCATGCTAAATATTGATTCATTGATGAGTTTTTGCCGTTTGAAGCTGTTTTGAACGCGCGGCTAAACAGATGCTTACAGCGTCGGAGGCCCCACTGATTGCTCACTTATATTCAAACGAACGGGGCAGGGCCGGAAAATCGAACCGACATAAATACCGTATTTGCTTGAAAAGTTCCCCCCTTGAATAATCCCCCCCCCCTGTAAGACGAGTGAGGAAATAATAATTGCCCCCCCCCCTCGAATAACCCCCCCCCTTAAAAGATTTGATCAATTTGTTATACCTAATTTTAACAAAAATGGCAGGTTATTGTGTTTATAAGGCACATTTCGTGAAATGAGTTGATGGAAACATGCTTGAAAATTTTGACGAAATAATAATCCCCCCCCCTTGAATAATTCCCCCCTCGAATAGTTCCCCCCTCAAAAATGTCTGACGAAAAAATAATCCCCCAGGGGGATTATTCAAGCAAATACAGTAGTACAACAGTTTCCCACCGATGAACGCAAGCAATTAACTCATCCAAGCATGAACTGCGCGATTTGCTGCATTATAAATCGGGAACAAAATTCATGGACCGACCGACCCCCAGCGCAAAATTCATATGCACAGTCACCAGGAATTAAATTGGCACATTGCCAGTCAGTGCACAACATTGTGGACAAAACAAAAACACTCCAAGATGCAATGACCCTTGGCTAACCATATGAAATCGCATGTAATGAGTGAATGCACGTTTCACCCTTGAATGATCTACCATTGTATTGTGTTTACTGGAGATAAGATAGTGGGGGGAAATTGTAGTTATACTAATTTGCATTTTGGGTCAACACAGCCACGCAACAACACACAAATAGGTATCGCAAACAAACCGCTGAGCACTAGCGTTGGGAAGTGAACCCGGTTTGCTAGCATCAGTGTGAATACCGCATTTCCTCGAAATATCCCCCCCCTCGAAATACCCCCCCCCCTCAAAATGGGCACTATGATATTGTGGTCCGGGAAATGCATAACAGACGTTCAAAACACTTACTGTGTTACGTTAGAACATCGTTTATACCATCTACATCCTTATATAAGGCTGTAAAAACTTATAAATGGTGGTTATTGTTGCATTTTTCACGTTTTTTCTCAAAATTTTCACACTGAAAAAATAAACCCCCGGGGGGTAATTCGAGGAAATACGGTAAGCATGGAACACACAGGAAATGATATCCCAGTTCTTGCGAATCAATCACAGACACATCGATAATAATTGCCTGCACTTCCTGACACATTTACATTGTCAAGACTCAAAGGTATCTCATAAAATCCGTTTTCAAGGCTGAAACGAAGCTCGCCATGTATACAGACAATAAGAAAATATTGGCACATTCCCACACGTCGGCGGACACAGGGCCCCATTGGACACGTGCCAATAAATCACTCACACATCACAGGCAAAATTATGTCCACAAAATTACCAGAGGCATTCAATTCACGTGTAATGACAAACCGCAACGTCTTTTAAATTGATAGTCCCTTTGGGACGAAATTTGGGCCAAAAAAAATGTCGACAAATTTTGGGCGTATAACACCCGCTGCTAAAATCGTTGCATCGAACGAGCTCGCAAATCATTTACTCAAATGCTCCGTGCAAATTTCCAGTAAATCAAAGTGAACTCCGAGCAATTTCGGTCAACTAAAATTCACATTCATCACATGGGCCAAAAATTGTTTCCTACAGCCAAACACATGGGGCAGCATTATTGGTGCACATAAAAGGTGATAAATTGTGAAATTGAGTCGAACTAAAACTACACGGTGCAGTTAACCACCGCACTCGAATTTGAACGCGTAGGGGTTTTTTCATACTGGTTTTTGTGTTTGTACATAAATATATGTACATGTGTAGTTTGACGGGTTCCACCTACGGGACCTGAAAATAGACCATAAATAACGCCTGGAACTGCGTAAAACCGCGCAAAACGGAACTGCGGAAATAGTTTTTCACGCACCGGCCAATGAAAATGGCAAATCTCGAATGGAGCGAAAATATCGCGGAATACATATTCTGGTACAGAATTAGGTGTATTTATGGGCCCAGAAACACTAGTTGACCTCAAAATTCGTGTCAACTAAATTTTGGTTAATTATGTGATTTCAACTTTTCTATGTGATAGAGCATAGATAACTTTTTATCATGACACTTAATTTTGATCGTTTCTGCTAAGCCTGGCACTTTCCAAAAAAATGTTATTTAGTTGACATCCAGTTGACACGAATTTGGATGTCAACTAGGGTGCCTGGGCTCTTTGCCAAGCGGCAATTACCTAATCAGCCCTAAAAACGTCGCCCTCAAAAACAAAAAGCCAACAAAAAGCGAACTCACAGGCGACTCTGACCAGCGCCCTGTCGCTCTTAATCGAATCCTCGTGCCGCCGCCTGCCGCCAGCCGCCGCGTAGCAATAACATTCCGCCTTCAATTTAACTTCTTCGCCGCTGCCGCCCGTATCGTCGGCTAGCAGCGGCGCAAAATCGCCATTTTGAGTGTCATCAGGAGAACTTCCATAGGGCTGCTCAGCCAGGTTCGGCCCGTGTTCGGACAATTGTTCGACGTGGTCGCGGGATAGGGAAATGCTGGTTTGCAAGTAGGGGAAGCCGGATATCTCGTCGGTCCCGTTCACGTTGCGCTCGTGCGACGCGTCGATCTGGGGAGGGTTTTTTTGGAGATTTTTTTTGATGGTGGTGGATGATTGTGAATGTGAGATGTTGAGAGAAATACCTGGGGCCACCGGGTTGAGAGAAAGACAGGTAAAATGTCCTGTAAAGTGTTAAAGTCATGTAAAATGTCCTGCTCTACGTTTGCCTTTTTCCAGGGCATTTTTACATCACTTTTGACACTTTTATGACATTTTACATTTTAGGGGTCTGGGAATTCTACCGGATTGTACAATTTAGTGTTTGAAATCAGTATTATTTAAATTACCTTCGCAAAGATCTTAGTAGTAAATACTTATTTACAATTTATATTTTATCAATCTTTTCAGCATTTTTTCAGACTTCACAACATTATGCACTGAAAAAATATGACATACGTAAATCGGTCACTGCCCCCCCCCCCCAAAAAAAAGTCGATACTCACCCACTGTCCATTACACCGAAAATCTATATTAGCCGCATAAAGAGCTTTGCAAGTCAACAAGGCCGGTTGAGATCTGAGCGCATAGGCATCTTGGGGCGACTGCAGCATTTCTGGCCTGATATTAAGCGCCATACTTCCAGGTTTGGGGTCAGGAGCCATTTTGTGACGCCAATATTCCTGCCAGAGAACCGAATTTTGCAACTGCGTGTAGTAGTGGCGCTTGTGTTCATTAGTTAGGTGAATATTGATAGTCGCCCGCGCATTTTTGGCTACATTCCCATTTTGCGGCGGCGATTTAGTCGATTTGGTCGATTCGTTGTGGGCGGAGTCGGAATCTGTGTGAAAAATTGTATTTTTTTTCAAATGGGATTTCACGTGGCGTCTGCGACAAAATCGATATGGAACGTTTTCAATCTAAATAACACGATTCCTACGCGCAAATGAAAAGGAAATGAACCAAAAATTCTCAGCGCAAAACCGCAGTGAAAATCCGACAAAAACGCCCCATATTCAATTCAAAACGCATCACAGGTGGACTGCGCTGTGAAAATTCAGATTATTCCACCTACAAACTGAATCTGCAAACAGAAAAAAGCTGGGGGCAGTCCCGGACCCTGTAAAATGTCAAATGTCATGTAAAGTGTCTTAGTCATGCAAAACGTACGCTTGCCATTTTCCAGGGCATTTTACATGACTTTTGACACTGTACATTACATTTTACAGACCATTTTACAGGGTCTGGGATTGGCACCAGGTCGCCGGGACACAACAAAAACAGTGTCACGTTTTTCAACGTAGTACAAAATGAATGTTGCAAAAATGTTTCCAAATAAGGTCACGGCACGAAATTATTCGCCTTTTGCGGTCAGTTTCGATTGGCTTGAGACATTTCTCAAAAATTAGTACGTCAATGATGTCACAATGGAGTATGGATAATTGACAGGAACACACACTAAAATTCCAAGGCTAAAAACATTCCGTAGGACTGTAGAGTGGTACAAATGTAGCATCTTATTGGGTCAACGACCACGCAACGATAGAATTGAATCAAATTTGTACATGTCTATCGCGTAAAATCGGCATTGGCCACCAGAACGGCTTATCGGTGATTTGTTGATTTTGCGCGGCGGAAAATTAATTTTTAAAATTCAAATTTTGGTGCAAAGTCGTAAAATTGATTGAATTCCGCGCCAATGATCGAGTGACACTGAAAATGCACGCATAAAACCGCAATAATATCTGCTTTTTGCGCGGAAATACTCTGTCCAATTTGAGGAGAATGCAATCTATATTACAAAAATTGTTATAGGTTCAGAGCGGCCGAACATCGGGGCGTCAGAAAAACCATAAAAGTGACATAATCTTATTCTTGCGGAAGCCAACCCACTTTGGTGGCGTCAGTAAGGGAAAAAGTGCGGCAAAACGCTTTTCAACTAGTTTTACATTTCACTTTGCCTCATTTTGACGCGCTGAATTATGCAATAAAAATTGAATGCCATCAAAGTAGCGGTTCCACTTTTGTGAATGTTGATGAGAAAACGTCATTTTTCATTTTACATAAAAATACAAAGTAAAGTGAATGGAGCCAAATCAAGGTGTCTTATACTAGGTAAATAAAAAAATGAACTTCTACAAAAAGCGAGGAAAATATTGTTTGTTTATTGGCCACCAAATTTCAGCTTCCATTTGTCCAATCTACCCAAAAATCGGCAAACATCAAAGGTAACCTCCTGCCTCCACTTTTTTGCGTAATCTAATCTTCTTTTGCGCAAAACAACAACTGTTTCTGGGCGCCGTAAAAATCGGCGGCCGACGCAGAAAAACAAAAGCGCCGAAAAATAACAATAATAATACCTAACACTGCGGTAGGTGGTATAAATTTGACCGCGTACCTTGTACCAATGTATTTTTATGTATGCAACAAGGTTTCATAATCCGGACATCACGCTGAGAATAAATAATAAATGAAAAAAAGTCTGGTCTCTGTGTGGAAAAAACACCACATATTGGACATAAATAAATAGATTTTTGTAGCCGGAGGCTAGAAACTCTGATTAAACTAAAATAATGAATAGAATAATTTTAAGACCACATGAGAAAGAGCGACATACAAACAAATTAGTCTTTAGAAAATAGGAAATTGCTACTTTACGTGCTAATGTAAATACCTATACGAAATATAAACTGAAAAACTATATAAATTGTGCAGGTAAAAACAGACACATTGGGCGGAGTGGAATTTCGAGTACCTTTCAAGCACCTTAGCACTTCATAGGCGGTATATGTGATACTTTTGTAACTTCAGGGGGCAGTTCCAGACCCTGTAAAATGTAAAAAGTCATGTAAAATGCCCTGCATAACGGCAAACGCGTTTTACATGACGTAGATGTTTTGCATGGCATTTTACAGGGCATTTTGGCCTGGTCTGGGATTGGCACCAGGTCGGAAATATCACATTGAAATTGAACAAATTTGAAAGTAATTTTCCGGCAATGCGATGGCCGGCGGCAGGAAAAAATCGCATAAATACCATGTCAAAATGTGAAAATAACCGCTAATCTGTGAGATCCGCGGCGTGGGGGCAACTTAGCGAGAAAACTAAACGGGAATGTCAAATTTTTCAGTCCCAAAACTAGCGGGACATATGTACAGCGAGTCACGCTGAAATCGTGTCCCGGTACTTTTAAAACGGGTGTCAGCGGAATGGACCTGTCATCGAAAATAAACCGCTTGCGGCGCCCAAATCGCGAAAATGTGGACAAAAACGACCTCTTAAAAATTCCCCCCAATCGTTCGTTTGCGAATCGCGCGCGGGGATCAAATGGCGCCATTTATGTCCGCATTTCTAAATGCGCGTTTTTCTTTTACTCGAAAATTGTTCAACCTAGAAAATTGAGAAGCAACTGCTGTTTTTGAAAAGTGACTCTGAACGGAACAGCTGAAAAATGGCCGGCGGCGATAAAACGAAAACAGCCGGTGAAAATATCGCACAAAAACCGCAGAAAATCGTCGAGGCATTCACGCTTTAACTTTCACTAATCACATACAATTAGCGTAAAACAGGCGGCAGAAAAATGCATGGTTACTATCGGTGCACAGTGACACTTGACATGCAAAGTGCAAATAAAGGAAGTACAGATTGCAGGGAACCAACGCATGTACGCATGTGCAATTCAGCCCTCACAAGTGGGCGGGGCTTAGGTCGCCCAAGGGCGCCACGGTGGGCGCGCGGAAAAATTGTACAGGCAGTGAAATTGTAGATTCCGAGAAGGAACACGATGAGTGACGGATGAATGAAAATTTGATATTCTTCATCCCAGAAGCTAAATATTTACCTTAATCTGAGGGCAAACACACCGGCGTTCGAGTAACCATTTGACCGCAAACATTGCAAAGTATTTATATTCATTGAAACCACTACCGCGGTTCGCATATAAATAGGTCTAGCAATAATACGAGTTCTACCAAACCTCTACAAATGTTTGCTCACTTTAAAATGACAACTGTTAAACTACACAGCACGGGGCCATCTGTAAAACTGAATAAATACCGTATTTCCTCGAAATACCCCCCCCCCTCAAAATACCCCCCCCCTCGAAATACCCCCCCTCAAAATGGACACTATGAACTTATAAACCCCCCCCTCGAAATACCCCCCCCCAAATTTAGTGTATAGAGAACATAAATGACAAAGGCTGCGGTTTGTCATCCCGACAATGCAGAACACACGTTAAAAACGATGACTCTGTTATGTGAGAACAGTGTTTGTACGTCTACACACTTATAAATGTCTTTAGAGTCTTATAAATGGCGATTTTTGTTGCATTTTTCGACGTCTGCGTACGTTTCAGACGACATTTTAGTACTGGGATTTCAAAAAATTTCTGGCGAAATAATAAACCCCCCCTCGAAATACCCCCCCCTCGTTTAACCCCCCCTCAAAATTCTCACTCTGAAACAATAAACCCCCCGGGGGTATTTCGAGGAAATACGGTATATAATTTAATAATATGAAACTTTCCGAGTCATCAACTCTAAACTGGGCGTAGTATTTGAAACTTTTCGCTCACTTCAGAGCTTAATAGTTGAGTAAATAAAATAGAAAGTAATAGCCACTGGTCATTTGGGCTATTTATGTTAGCTGGCAGCGTAATGGCCATAAAACAAACATCTAAAAGTATTTAGGTGGATTATTTATTTACAGCTGAGGGGGGGGGAGCCACTTTACACCGAACAGAAGTTTCTGTGCGCCGTGTTTTATACGCACAATATGGTTTCCCGATGGGGAAAGTCAATTTTATGAGTCACCCGGTAGCGCCAATGTGACGCCATGCCATGGCGCCAGGTATGGCGCCAGGGGTACCTATGTGCAGATATTTCCTCAAGGAGTAAGAATGTAGGTAGATGTAAATAAAGAATGTCACAGTATTTCGATGAATAAAGTCATGATAATTTTTTTTGCACCATATTCAAAGATCGTCAAAGCGATGAAAAAGTATACTTTTTGAGAAATTTGATTCAGTGGGGATATGGTAGATTTCATCCAAAAAGTGTGTGGTCAGTGTACTGTACCGGTCCAGGAAAAATGTAAATACCGTATTTCTTCGAAATACCCCTGGCATAGGCTCACTTGGCATGTTAACCACTTCGCATGTTGACCTGCTGCAGAGGTCCCATAGGGGGGCTGCTCAGCTAGCTATCTATCCAGAGGCTACCATCCCCTGAGCCCCGCCCCAAATATCTCAACTACCATATTACCCCCATGGGGGTTTATTTTTTCGCCAGCAAAATTTGAGGGGGGGGGGGTTAATTCGAGGGGGGGTTTATTCAAGGGTTTTTATTATTATTTTGTCAGAAATTTTCGTGAAATTCAAAGTTAAGAATACGCTTTTTATTACACAAAAACGGTAATAAACATGAGCAAATAGGTTATATTGGGGCTATAGAAGTACATCTGTACACAAATGAGCGTGTAAGTGTAGCTGCGATGCAAATAAGTAGTAATAAATACATCATGTACATTGCATACATGATGTACATCATTCCGGAGGGGGGTATTTCGAGGGGGGGTTTATTATTTCCCCAGCCCATTTTGAGGGGGGGTTAATTCAAGGGGGGGTTAATTCAAGGGAGGGGATAATTTGAGGTAATACGGTATCTACTATCTAAGTGGAGCAAACTCTGAGCTATTTTTCCCCAACCTTCACCCAAAATTTTGCTCCATTTTGCCAATTTTGCCATATATGATATATACTTTGCCCCAGCGACCCAGAATAATTTTCAGCTATCTATCCCTCCAGAGAAGAGATTTGTTATCTGTGATGCTGCCGCATGTGTCAAAACCTTGGAAACCCCTGATCCGCTGTCTACATGCCAAACGGGTTACATGCCAAGCGGCACAGGCTCAATACCCCTAGGGGGTTTATTCATTCAGAGTGCAAATTTTAAGGGGGGATTTAATGGAGGGAGGAGGTATTTTGAGGGGGTTACTTTGTCATAAGCTCGCTCAGGCATGGGACTAAATCGAGGGGGATATTTCGAGGAAATACGGTACCGGTATTTACGTGGACTTTTTTTCAGCGCCAACATCAATGAGACGCCAAACAAATAAAATAATGGCGCCGTTCCAAACACGGCACCAAAATGGACCACAGCCCATCGGCCATATGTTTACCAGTTATTATACTTTACACAGCGGCGAATAGACTCCCCGCGGTAAGGATATTATACGGACACACTTGAGTTTGTTCAGTTAAAGTGAGCGGAACAACATTTGCGGACTTGTAAGGCATCGGGATGCCATTTTGATGTGGCATCTAGTCAAGAATGAAAGATGGAGACAAGTGCTCTATTAGCTAGTTAGTGAATTAGTTTGTTCATTGAACTTCTGTAGTAGGTTCAATCTAATAATGCACTAGAAGTTGGGGGTGAATTTAGCTCAATTTGAACCTTGCTGGGGTAAGGTTCAAACTGGAACCCTACGCCGACAACCTATACCTGAAAATGGAAATTCCGAGCCGGATTTTTTCATTGAGATTTTGTCTTTCCCGATCTCGCCATGGGGACACAAGATTTGGGAAGACAGAAGTCTCAATAAAATCGGTAAAAGTTACAGTTCGCTTCCATTTGAGTTCAAAAAGCGAAATTTCTTCATCCAGTTCCAGACACAGTTTTTTATAGTGTAAAATGAAATGTGAAACACTTACAGGTACTCCATAATTTCACAATGACTGCCAAAATCCCGCTTCATATTTCGACATTCAAAAATTCGGTTAATTTGGAACCTTGATCTGGGTTCATTTTTTTATAAATCATGTTGTCTGAGGTTTCTTCGATTACAAAAACAATAACTTTTTTATGATGTCCAGGTTCCAAGAAACGTTATGGGCGGTTAGCAGAGATTATTAAAGGGAGAGCTTAGAATTATTCAAATGAGCACAAAAGTCAGGAATTACGAGATTGAGTATTCACATAGCAAGTGAAGAATATAACACAACAAGAACAGAGAAATTAAAATCAGCACCTTATAAACTCAGATCAAATAGTGAGTGCCAGTTGAAATAGTGAGAAACTCCCAGTGAAAATAAAAGGTCAACCAAATGTGTGAATCTTGCCCGAAACTTGGATCGTTTCCCCATTCGGCAACAAGTTCTAGTTTGAGAGCGATCGAAACAATGTTACGCATCATTGGCAAGGTGAAACATCTGCGCTGGGGTGCAGTCAACGGGGCTTTTCATTCAGACGTGGCCAGTGGGGGTCCGAGCGACGAATTTACCGTATTTACTCGAAATACCCCCTCGAATTACCCCCCATTTGCACCCTGAAAAATAAACCCCCTGGGGGTATTTCGAGGAAGAGAGGTAGGTGGACCCCTGCGGGGGTTAAGATAAATAGTAAATCACTCCTCTTGAGGGAAACCTAAATTATTATACCTGTTTTTGGTAGGGGGTTGGATGGGGGGGGGGGGGTTGGCGTGATTACAGTATTTCGACTTTTTCAAGGCAAAAAGTCGGAAATGCTGAGTGAAAAATTGCTGACAATAGGTATAGAAATACATATGCTTAAAATAGTTGAAAATAGGCGATTATGTACAAAAATTAATCATTTTGTAGGTGAAAATGCTGAAAAATGTATGAAAATTGGTGATTTAGCTAGCACGTTTTTTTTTGGGGGGGGGGGAGGGTAAATCCCCCACAGAACCCCAGATCGGGTGAGTTAGCCTAAGCATCTTATCGAGATCTTCTCCTACATAATAATCAAAATTCGCAACTATCCAGCCTTTTTCTAGCTGCTATTTTCCCGAGCAAATTTTGGCATAACGTACATGAAAAAGACACCCGTTTACTCGTTGACAATATTTTCCCATAAATATTAAGTGAAATATGCTTTGGGAACATACACGTAACGTAAATACCTCGAAAATAGCCCAATTTTGACCATTTTTTGCTTAGTGTAGCTCACAAAAACACAATTTAAACAAATTTTAGTGCTTTTTAGCCTAAACAAATGCATGTAGGTAGGCATTTTGTAGCCCTGTTCAATAAATAGTTGGAAATGAGTAAATTTCACTAGACAATGGAGACATCCAATACAATTTTTAGTTTTAACAGCCACAAATTTGGCCGGCCCGAAAAAGTTTCAAGCTAATTAAAATCGGGTTTCAATTCGGAAACGTTTTTTAGACAAAACTTTCCAAAAACCTATCACCACAGCCAAAGTGCATACTTAACTTTACATGTGTTTGTGAACTTTCCCGCAGACAAAATAGGAAACTTATTTTTGCCCTTTTCGCTATTTCAGGCAAATTCCAAACGCAGTAATTGCAACCTTCACGAGCACTTCCTGAAGAGCGATATTTCAAAACAATCAAGTCGATTCTAGATGCAAAATAAAGTACCTAATTGGAGCTCAGATGTAGCGATTTATTGGCCTAAATAATGAGTGTTGCGAGGAAACGTCAAAGTTATGGCGAGCGTCGTGAGAAATTTCTACAAATTTACTATGCAAATTGATACTTAAAAAGAAAGTCAAAATGGGAATTTTACTCGCAAACAGATGTTTCAGAGGCTCGAAAAAAAGCTTCAAACACATGTAGCTAAAACAACTTTTACTATTTATGTGGGTTCTGCATAAAAATGCAAAGTCGGCAGAAACTAAAATGACATTTCGAAAGGTTAGAAATTTTTAGCTGGCATATGAAATACACCTGCTTCATACAAGAATGCCTACAATATGATGAAAAATGGTCATGTGTTCTTTTGTCCAGTGAGTATAACACAGCATAATTATGACAGGGCAAAAACACCCTGACCTAAATAGCTACCTAAATTTTGCTCAGTAAATAAATAGATAATAGCTTTGGCTACCAAAGAATGGAGTCATGCTTATGAGACAACACAATGAAATGGCACTAAGGTATTTACCGTATTACCTCGAATCATCCCCCATGAATTAACCCCCCCTCGAATTCCCCCCCCCACCTCAAATTTTGCTGGCGAAATAATAAACCCCCATTGGGGTATTTAGAGCTAATACGGTACATAAATAACACTTTATTTGCTAGAATAATCCCCCCTGAATAATGCCCTCTCTCGAATAGGTTCCCTGTTGAACGAGTGAAGAAATAAATAAATTTTCCTCAAATAATTCCACCCGTTTTTGTGTACAATTTGAACAGAAATGACATGTTATTTTGTTAATAAAGCGTATTTCACGAAAAAAAAATTAATAGAAACACGCTTGAAAATTTCGACGAAATAGTAAAAAGCTTTCCCTTTAATAATTCCCCCTCTTGAAAAGCTCCCCCCACAAATAAGTCTGACAAAAAATAATAGCCCAGGGGAATTATTCGACCAAATACGGTATGTGCACTAAGTGTATGAGATTGCTAAACTGTCGCGTGGAACAAAAGCAGCATAGTGTAGGAGACAGCTATATAATACAGCTGACTACAAGTGCAGAATGTAGCGTGGCCCAGTTAAAAAGTTCCATGACTAAAATAACCTTCACGTGTACACAAAGTGCACAGTTTATAATGAAATCTGAATAAACAACCAAACTTTTTATCATCACATCACACCGTTTGGTGAATTTGCTTCAAATTTCTGCCGTCACTTTATTCACCAAAGTACGGTAACATTTTTTGTTCAGATCAGCATGCGATAAAATTCTACGAAGACAGAAGCCCAAGCTCAACACGCACTGCCCTGCACGTACTTATGCATTATGAGAAAAAGTATTGTCCCAGTAGCTTACAAGTGTGGCTTACATACATATACCTGCACTTAGATGACAGCAAAGAAGCCTGAAACCTAACCTAACTTTAAAAAACTACGCGTTATAAATATGTACTGACTGGACCGCATGCTTGGCATAGAAGTTACCGTAATTTGATGAATAAAGTGACGTCATAAATTATGTGCCATATGATCCAGTATGTTCCAGTGTGTTGTGAAGTTAGAAAATATGTAATATTTTGGTTCCTTATTCATATGAACTATGGTAGATTTCAGTGCAAATGCGCTCGCAGTGGACTATATTAGAATCATATCCACCAGTGTTGTAGCGGAAATGAGAAACAAAATACTGTGAGAAAAGGACCTCTACGCATATTTACGTCCGAGTCACAAATGTGCCGCCAGGCCACTTTACTTCCACAAACAAAACAGTTAAAATACCGCTAGAAATGTAGATAGAAATAGCATTAGCTACTCTGACAATACAGTTTAGCAAGTTTGCCACAATGGTCAATAAATTTGCATTTTACGCTGAAACAGATCTATGGCTGCGGTGCAGTGCCTATGCAAATTGTGTTTATGTGCAGAGCAACGCATATTGTAGCTGTCCGTGTGAGACGTAGGGGCAAGGTGTGAAACACGCATCAAGTTATTTAGGTATTTACCGTATTACCTCGAATTATCTCCCCCCTTGAATTAACCCCCCCCTCGAAATACCCCCATAAAATTTGGCTGAGGAAATAATAACCCCCCCCCTCGAAATACCCCCCTTACATTGAGTGTAAAGAGAACGTACATGACAAATACCGCAGTTTGTGATCTGTACAATGGAATGCATAACACACGTGAAAAGTGATGATCAAGTGACGTTAGGGAAGGGCTTATGTTTACATGCAGTTATATATGCCTATAAACACATATACATCTACGTAATTGTTCGATTTTTCTACGTCTGCGTATGGGGGATTTCCGAAAATTTCTGGCGAAATAATAGACCCCCCTCGAATAAACCCCCCCCCCCTCGAATAAACCCCCTCGAATTATCCCCCCCCCTCAAATTTTGCTGGCGAAATGATAAACCCCCTAGGGGTATTTCGAGGTAATACGGTATACACGATACATGCTCACTTCACTTGGACTGGATGAATAGCTCCAAGGCATTATTGAGTTCTGGGGTGCCTTTAAATGCGTATTGTAACTTTATTGCTTTTAGTTTTGATACTATTTATTTATTTATGTTCAAAATAAAAATATATTGAACTTGTAAAATTTGCCGGATATTTCACAAACAAAAACCGACAAAATTACCAGCTATACTTTCTCCTAGTGACAGATGACACGCCTCGACAAGGTCACAACTTCTAATGTCTATGTGCAAAGTTTCAAGGCTACACCAATATCTATCTTTTGGTAACTTGACAGTGATCATCACATTTGAAATGGATAAAATGAAAATGGAAAAAAATGTTGTAAACTTTTCACATTTACATATTATCTACAGTCATGATCTGTTTTGCGAAAATGAACATGCACTGAGGAGGGCGATTTTGTTATGGATGTGCCCATTGAAATACTCATAAATTATTCATGCCCACTTGTCAAACATTAGAAAATATCAACTTTGGAAACTTTGCAAGGAAACTACGGTTACTACCGTATTCCCTCGAATTACACCCTCAAATGACCCCCCTTGGACTACTTTTTTTGCTGCGATCGTTCACAAAAGTTTCTGTCGAAATAGTAACCCACTTAGAATACCCCCTCGAATTAACCCCTCCCTCAAAGTTTTCTGGCAAAAAAACACTGGGGGTATTTCGAGGGAATACGGTAAATGTGTTTATTTAAGTAAAATAGGGTGAGCAGCTTTGAAAATTTTAAGAAGTACAAGTTCTATTAAACAACTTAAAATACGTGAATGGCACTTGAAAAACTATTCCATCATTCAAATTTCAATGCTGAAACACGCTGTGACATCTCACACCGTGGAATTTGTTTTGCCACACGCTGTGTAAATATCACAGTGCAACTGATACGCAATTATTTGACGCGCACAACTTATTTACAACTGATGAAACATATAATTATCAAATCGACATGACAAGCCACATTGAAGAATGACTTAAAAATGTGAATAAAAATGTCATAAAACTAAAAGACACTTACGCGGAAATGTCATCGGAAATTTAGTTTACGTAATTCTTGTGGTCTGACCAAAAATACCTAAAAACGCGCAAAAAGTGAAAAACAAACAGATATTTGCTACTGAGTGAATGTGTCGAATCACACTAAACATTCCCGAAATAAAACTGTTCGCCCAGTTGGCGCCTTTGAACACTAACACATAACACTCAAAATTGAAATCTGCAGCGAAATTGAATTGGCCCGACACGTTTTTTTTGTCGGGCAGCTTGTATTCAAACGGGAATGAGTTTTCTGGATCGGGATTAGGACTGGGGTGTCGGAACTGTGAACCATACAGGCACCCCAATTCACTGGTCTCCTAGGGGGGGGGGGCTGGGGGGGCTACCCCCCCCCAAATCGGCCAGCTATCTATCTATCCCGGAGGCCGCTCAGCTATCTATCTATCCCGAGGCAAAATTTTTGGCTACTACCCCCAAAGACCCCCCAAATCGCTCAGCTATCTATCTATCTGGAGTGGTTTTTGAGAAATTTTGCCCCAATTTTCGCTCAAAATCACTAATTTTCGCACGTTTTATAGTTTTTCACCTTCAAAATCGTGCTTTCCGGCTATATGCATGGTTATATACCTATTTTTAGCCATTTTAAACCTACTTTTGGCTACTTTTAACTGATTATTAGCTATTTTTTCTCCTTTCTGCCTTCTTAACCTTGAAAAGGCCTATATATTGTGCCCCCGCCAGCCCCCCCCCCAAGTCCCCCCCAGCCCCCCCCCCCCAGAAAAATTTTCAGCTATCTAACCCCCCGGATGAGCGATTTGCTATCTATCCAGCCCCGCGAGGGCCAAAATCTTGGAGACCCCTGCCCCAATTCACTGTACCGCATATCCTCGAATAAGTCCCCATTGAATGACCCCCCTGTTGGCGGGGAGATAAAAAATAACTCCCCTGGGGTCTTATTGGAGGATACACGGTACTTGAAATTTTCCACGGCCAAATAAAATGTGCAGCCAAGCTGCATATATACATTGAATCGGGAAACCCGAAAAATATGTCGGGCAGGTTGAATTTGACCCATCACACCTAATCTCGCTGTAATCCGAATGCGCGCAGCAAATCTTGGCACCTTATTAACAAGACCATAAAAGTTATTCGCCTCGAGAACAAGAACATTTGTCTAAAAATGCGCGTAAAACTGGGGACCGTTTTACAGTCCTTTATCCCATTTACACTGCATTCTGTTGCCTCACAAGACCGTACTATTTAAACTATTGTAAAGTAGGAGTTATTGTAACGCATTTCGGTAATCCGTTTGAGTGGGGGGGGGGGAGGGGGGAGGTGGCAAAATTACACAGATGCATAATGAGAATTAATTTTAATTTTAGTTTTTTTTTGCTGTGTGACCAGTTATTTTCCATTTATGGCACCAGACATAAATATGTCTGCCATTTCGTGTCAAATGGAAATGTTTAAATAATATGATGTAGGTATGTATGAAAAAGTTCTAAGGTGCCAGCCAGGTAACTGACTGGGCTTTTATGTCATTTCTGACATTCAAACAGATTGACGGCATGCAAAAAGTGTGAATGTCGCACATTTGACGAATATAAATACCTGAGTCGAGAAAAAAACGACTGGACTTGTGCACTTTGGTGCCACGTAAAGTAAGCATCACTTTAAAAGTATAAAAAACTATTTACCCCATTCAAGTATTTATAAGCATCGTACACTTCGTATTGAATTTCAAATACTTTTAAACACTTCGAGAGTGCGCATGAATAAATGGACATTTGAATATTTTGAAAGCAAATAAATACAAGTCTACTACTGAATAAACTAAAACATGGAGCAAAGATATATATGGCACATGAAAACCACTAAGTGGCCTCGGCTAAATACAAACAAAAATAATACCACAGGAAAATGAAAGTGCATTTTGGATCGGCTCTGAATTTAAAAGTGCATTCTGCTGTTGGTGATCAGGGACGAAAATTGAAACAGCACGCTACATTGAAATAGTATGCATGCAGTTAACGGCTCCACGCACATTAGTTTACCGATGGGATTTCGGAAACTGATAAATAAGCTTCGAACGATTTTTAGTTGACCGGAATAAGGAGTATGTCAACTACTGATTTACAGCGATTCATTCTGGTAAACTCAAATGTGTGAACAACAGATTTGTCAGTTGCCAAATATATTGGCCGTGAACTAGTGTGTAGTGATGGAATGGCGCCATTGGCGTTTGGCGCCCCTTTTCTGTGGCGCCCTTGGCGCTTGGCGCCCAGTTTCTAAATGGCGCCATGGCGCCATTGGCGCCCTTTTTTCTGGCGCTTTTCCATCACTACTAGTGTGTATAGCCACAACAGGTTCAAATTAAATGCATGAATATGCATATAACGATAAATATAAATACTTAAATAAATAAATATAAATAAATATAAATATAAAACACACTTACAAGTGACAACATAATTAAAATTATGTTGGAAAGTGCCGGTGGAATTGCTACAATATTTATATTTATACCAAAAGATTATTAGCAAATAACCACATGTTATGTAACTAGGAAGGCATTTTAGAAAAAACAGTGATGGATAGAACGTTGGCGGATAAAATCAAACCATCAACAATAATTATTTAAAAAACATTCCCCGCCGCTGCGGACCAATTCAGTTTCAGCTCAAAAAGCGATAAGCGACTCGTTTTGACAGACATCATATTTTTAAGAAAAAAAACTAAAACGGGCACTAAAAATCGAACGGCACAAACAATGATTGAACGCCTTCAAATGCCAACCGCAATAAAATGAAGAAAAAACGACATATCCAACTTTATGGGTGCAAATTTTTGCTGGCACTATTTTCAGCGATGCGATTTTTCGCTGTGATGTGTCCCTGTTTGCACTTGGACCACCAACAAAGTCACTGGCAAAAAAAAAACAGAACACAACATCACACACACTAAAGTGTTGTGTAAATAGCGGTCCTTTGCTGTGGGGAAGTTCTGGCGGAAAATTACTCTGATTGGAATTTTTCAGAAATAATGAAATGTTCAATGATCCATCAATATGAAAGTAAGGTGGTAGTGACTGTATTTACACTTTGTACATAAGACATAAAAAGTACTTACCAACATAAAAAGTAAATACCTACCTGACGTCTTTCCTACACATCAAATCAAGGGGAGTTATTAGAGGGATGGTTATTTTTCACCACTAACTAATAGGGGGGGGGGGTTATTCGACGTATGGTGGTCTTATGGCGGCAAAGAATTATGCCTATTTCATGTTAAAATTATCCGCCAAAGAACAAAACCGCAACAACAAATGCTTACAGAATAATCGCAGACCAGTTCAAAAATCCTCTCCAGTCTGCAGTGATTTTTTTTCGTTTGAAATAGGCCCAATTGAAATATATTTTATTTCCAAGTGTTCTACAAAAGAAAATTCCGGTAATCCCAAACCAAAACTGTGTATTTATTTCGTACAAAAACTAGGCATGTGAAGGAATTTGGAAACCTCAAAATTCCATCGCACAGAAGGCATGATAAATTCTTATCAAAAGCCACTTATCAAAAGCTCCAGCTATAGTAAGTGAACACGCATCCAGGCAATTAATCGTGCATGTTCGAAATTCGAAATTAAAGCCACCCAGAGATCGGGAGACGGACCCGGAATGTGGAAGGTTCAATTCAAGGTCAAAAAGACAGGATATGAATTTTGAACTACAAATTTTATACGCCCAAGAATTGTCGCCTGCGCGCTTAACTATAGGAAAAAAACGAGAAAATTGAAAAAGTATGCTTGCAGAAAAGAATACTTCAGACAGAATATTACCACAATTTCATGAATTAGATCACATAGTATATTCTGTGCTATGAAAATTATCCCACACATATATAAAAAAACATTGTGATAAAAGATTTATATCTTTTTTGGTGAATTTTTTAGATGGAATATGGTTAATTCGAGTGTAAAGTGCGCTTCGTCAATTTTAATTCGTACACCCTCACAAATACCCACCACAATCACAACCCAAGTCCGGAAACGACTCAACTCCCATTCCAAACGCGTGCAATCACTTCCAAACTGCTAGGGCCCGTCCGAAATTCATGAGACATCAATCACGCTGCCAATATACGGCCGAACCGCGGCGTTACATGATATAGAAACAAGATCTTTGCTCGAAGATTACTGCTAATAGTTGGGCGAGCCTTGAAATTGGGAAATTGCCGAAAGTGAAACTGACTCATCCGCCATTCCTTTACATGGGATATTACAGTAATCCGCCGATTTGTGTACCCTACACTTGTAAGGGTTTTGTAGGGCGGGGGTTGGGGCCTCAAAACCTTCCTTAAATTGACCTACTTAAATCTATTTAGCTTTTATCTGGAGCGTTTTTTTGGGAAATTTTGCCAGACTTTTTAATATTCACCTTTTTGCCCCTGTATTTATTTTCAACGTCGTTAGTTCATGTATTTTATCTTGTTGCCAAATTTTCAATTATTTTTGACTTGTTATGACCTTATTTACCTATTTATCAGTCATTTCCCCCTATTTTCAGTGACTTTTCTCCATTTTCTGCCTTCTACACCTTGAAAAAGAGTATAGAGTAAATATATTGAACCGACGCGAAGCCCCTGAATATCATCTAAAAAGCTGGAAAAAATCGCAGGTGGTTCCCTTTGGGCGGGGGGGGGGGGGGCAAACAAAATAAATGACCATAAACCACGGACTTTAATCACAGTAATACGGTAACAATTTGGCCAGTCGGCCGAGAACAAAGCCACCCACAAGCAATAAACCACAGTACCGATTTGTGCAGCGCACTGCACAACACCACCCGAGTCAAAGTTGATAAATCCACGGGGGATTGTGGGCGGATCAAAACTACCCGTCCATTACAAGCATTCATGCGCATCGCTTAAATATATACTACGATAGCAGTGTAACTTGTAAATACAAGGCATTGGGGATTTATAATGCCATTGGCTTGAAAGTCTGGAAGTTTGAACTCGTTTCAAATCGCTGGGATAAGATTTGATTGACACTGGATTTGTGGTGGTAGACCGCCGCAAATTCAGTCGACTGTGGGGAATGATAAAAATTTGAGTTTGAGGGGTTGAAGTGCGCTGCGAACTGTACACTGCGATTTGGCTCGATGCCAAAAGGTTGTTGCGAGAATAGATTTGCTCATAACAATTTGATTTTGTTATGTTTATCATTAATTCAGTTGTAATTACAATGGAAAATGAATTCTTCGAGAAACTTCGAGTATAAGCGCATAATTCAATGATACAACAGAACAGACCAGAAAAAAGCACAAAAACATAAAGTGGGAGGTTGTCTCAGCTGAAAATGTCCACGTTGGGTGGTGACGCCACATTTTAATGCTGGTGCTTTTAAACTACCTATACGATCCAACGTCAGGCACCAAAATTTTGCAAATGCCACACTCCACGCGACGACAAATCTGCGCACAGACAACGCACTGCCATGCAACACGAACATAATGCCTGCTTACAATAGAAAGGTAACCATTTATGTATAGGTACCTATTGGGAAACAGTTGGAACAATATTACGCTTTTAGCCCCACGAACACTAGTTTACAAAAGATTTAGGAAACTGATAAGTCCTGTTTGAACACATTTAAGTTTACCGGAATGAGGAGTCTGTCAGTAGTTGACGGTTATCAAAATTGATTCATTCCGGTGAACTCAAATGCGTTCAAAACCGATCTATCAGTTTCCTAATTTCGCCAGTAAACTAGTGTGTAGTGCAACATTTAGTTTTCGATGGTGGGTGGTTACTTCCATTGTGCTGGAATAGTAATTGCAACTGTTTAGCATGTAACCAAATGTTCAAATGTGAGTTACCTAAATACTATTTATGCGCGGCCGCAAGTGCACCACTTGATTTTCATGTGCCTAAGAATAAATTGTCAGACAGGTATCGAATTTTCAGTGACAGCTTTCTAGTGACATGCGGCGGAAATCTGTGTGCTTTTACATCGGCCGACCGCAAAGTATGCGCCGAAAATTACTTATGTCTTAGTCAATAGTGCGCGAGAAGTATACTTGTGTATGCACTTTCACAAAAAATTATTTTAAATAGGAAAAGGCATAGCAGAGTACAACCAACATGCGTTTCACGCCTGAAATCATTTTTTTGCTTTTTCTTGGAACAAATTTTTATTTTATAAATGTTGACGTCAAGATCAAGTGTTTCCTCCAGAAAAGTGCATAGCCTGCGGTCCACCTATATACCAATTTTACTCGTCGACATTTAAACAGAGTGAAGAAAGCAGTGCTACGTTCACACACACACACACACACGATAAACTTTGGACACTCATGTTTCAATATTTATTTATGAATATATCCTATACACACTCTTACCATAATTCCAGTAAATGGCACTTGTGAAAAAGGTCACAAAACAGCTGAATGCCTTGGTAATTCATAATCGAAACGCAAAAGACAATGCTCAATGCATCATTTCACAAGTTTGAAAACCGCAAGATCGCAATGTATGCATTACTGTCGCTGTCACATGAAAAAAGGCATCCATTTGTTTCGCGGAGCACTACTATCTTTACTTTGAGCTAAATACTGTGACTTATTTACCGCATGTTACTGTTTTTATAGAGTCAATTTTGCATGATATTGAGAATTGAAGGGGAGTTGATAGTTGGTGATTAGAAAACGGTTCGCCTGGTCCCAGTCCCAGACCCTGTGAAATGTCAAATTTCATGCAAAGCGTCAAAAGTCATGCAAAAAAGCCTTGAAAATAGAAAACGTATGTTTTGACACTTTACAGGGCATTTTACCTACATGACTTTAGACACGTTGCATTACATTTGCCATTTTACAGGATATTTTACATGAATTTGACACGTTGCATGACATTTGACACAGGGCCGTATCCAGGGGGGGGCGGGGGGGGCTGCAGCCCCCCCCCCCTCCGGGGGCGAGGCCAGAAAGTGACCGGAAAATGCGACTTTTTCAACGTCAGCGTCAAAAATTTTGCGCGCAAGCGCGCATTCTTCACCAGACATAAGGTATTGTCATTAGATTTGCTCCATGTGGCCGCAAATCGCTATAAATACACTCGGCTACTAATGGCGCCAGCACCATGGCGCCATTCAGCCACTATGTAGCTAAAATTTTCGGGGGGGGGGCTGACCCCCCCCCCCTCGCCGGCCTCCGTAAACAAGCAGCCCCCCCCCGCTCAAAAATCCTGTATACGTCCCTGATTTGACATTTTACACAGTCTGGGTCAGCCCCCCCCCCGCACAATATGTAAATATTTTGTAAGGAAATGAAACGACGCGTGTAATAATAATTAATTAGAAGGTGCGAGTAAATCATGACACCAAATATTCGAACATAATAAGAAAGAGTAAAAAATTTCGATGTCGCAAAAGTATGGCCTAAACAACAAACACAATTTGTCATTTGATCGAATAGTCGGCCCGCATTTATACGATACTATTATAGCTAGACGATTTTTGTAGTAAGAACAGGTAAGGCGGCAAACCTTGAGATACGCTTGCGACCACCTTCTTGACAGCTTTCACGGATCGCATAGACGGGAAATTTTCTAAATTTTTTCAAATTTTGCCAATTTTAAGGGCTTCACAAGGACAACAAAACGTCGATGATTTACTAAACGACACAAGTGTAATTTTCAGACTGAAAATTCCCAAATATTTTAACCCTCAAAATACACTAAAGTTCAATAATGGAAGATAAACAAGATTATCCACCAACAAAAAATCATGAATAATAAGCAGAGGTTACGCTTTGACAAATGTAGTGAATACATCGTGTTCTAATAGAATGGCTAAATATTGGGGGGGGGGCAGCGCGGCAATTTGCATGCTAACAACTTTCTGAAGCGACAGAAAACACGTTGCACCTGCGCCGCGCAGAGTTGTCGCAGCGGCAACTGTTTATTTTCTATTTTATTTTAGAAAAAATAGAGTAATTTAAGTGACAACAATTTTCCCGTGGAGATATTACATTGCCAACGAATTTACCTGTGTTTGCTTCTTAGACACGCCTTTTTTGTCTTATTTGTTCATATTTTGCCTGAAGAGCATTGATAAAATAAAAAGTGATACAAAGCGAAGTAGAGTTACTACAGTCCACCTAAAAACAAAACATTCACAACATAAGATTATCTCAAACACTGTTCAAAAAAATAGCCATCGAATTAGCCCCTAGACGTCAATGGCACCTGCAGGAAGAAAATCGTGACGTGCGTCAAAAAAAAATTTGATCTCATTTTTCAATGCCATCACATCACAAGACATCAAACAAAAATCAAACCCAAACTACAACTCTGCCACTTTACATCTGGCTACAAACATTTCACAAGTGACCAAATTTGCATTCCACACCATCATAGGCGGATTCCAGCTAGATGTACAAATCCAGATGTGTATGTATTTATAAAAGTGCAAAGGGCTTCAAATTGCATTTTCGCAGACCCCTAAGCATGTGCACCAAAATGCATGGAAGCAACAATATATGGGATGATGTTACAGTTCTCACAATGGAAACACGCTTTCGTAATACAAGAAAAGTTGAATGAAGATGGAACTATTTACATGTAAAATGGTTCGTCGGTTTATCTTCGTGGATTGGGAAATTTCTGCGTGGCTTGGGGCTATAAATGCGGCAAAAAATTGTGCTGGAAAAAGCCATGATATAAAGTGGTTTACAGCAGCTGCATATTTATCATTTCTGTGAGCATTGCCTGAATTTTACTTGGTTCTGTAGATAATACCATAACAATGTTGAACGATTCCTTTGGGACCCAGACAAAATTATTTAATACACCTGAAAACGAATGACCAATAAAATTTCTATCAAAAATTTCTAATTTCTCGTGGGAATCCAGCAGAAAAAATTCAATTGGAACGATAAGCATTATCGAATTTGGGTTGAATCGAAATTTTGAGACATAACTCGCTTAACCTACAAGTTTATGATTGGTAGATTCGCTGATGCCACAAGGGAGTTTGGTTGAAAAAATACGCATCTTTACTCCGCAGACCGCATTTTATGCATTTTTGTGAAAGAAACAGCCCATAATGACGTCACTATTAATTAAATAAAATTTGTTCAAAAATAGAAAAATTATATTCACTGAAAAAAATTTATTAGATACGAAATATGGTTGTCATTATCGACTCAGCCTTTTTCTTCTTTCAATATTTTTTTGTAAGAGTGCGTACATAAGTTTCGCGTTGGCGCCTTGGCGCGTAAGACATAAGTATGTGCGGATGCATACTATGTGTGTGCTCCGCGGAGTATACGATACAATGGGCGAAAGTCCAAATTTGATTGGCCCGACACTTTTTTTTTGGTATGTGGCCATATTCTTTGTACCCTAGATTATTTATATGCTAGCCGGGCAATATACATATTTCGGATTGTCAACCTAGTCGCCCGCCCAACAGGTTGGGCTGGTTAAATTTGCGCCCAGGGTGCAAGTTATATTTTTACCTAGAAAATGGACTTTTTCCATAGGGTAATTATCGTCGAAATTGATATCGGTGATGCACATTTCGAAGGTGCCACAAATCGTAAGGTGTCAAAATACTGCATTTTTCACGATAACAATGGACAGACACAAAAATTTACAAATCAGCATCAAAGATGGTCTTCTTATCATATTTAAACTTGCATAAATAACTCCGAAACTACATTCAAACTACCGAACCTTCACAGCAAAATTAGATGGACAAGTAGCAGTGTGGCAGAATTGACTGTACCGTACCGCAAAACGGTACATTTACCGTACTGCACCTACGGTTAAAACGGGATCCCGATCCCGAATCCGGAGAAATTTCGGTATTTTGTGGTCCCGATCCCGATCCCGAAACCTCAATCCCGATCCCGATCCCAAAACATCAATCCCGATCCCGATCCCGATCCCGAAAGTTGAAAAAACCAATCCCAATCCCGATCCCGAGATTTTGAAAATCCGAATCCCGATCCCGAAAAAATGCCCCAAAGCCAATTCCGATCCCGATCCCGAAATCTCAAAAAAAACAATCCCGATCCCGATCCCGAAATTTGAAAAAACCAATCCCAATCCCGATCCCGAGATTTTGAAAATCCGAATCCCGATCCCGAAAAAATGCCCAAAAGCCAATTCCGATCCCGAAATCTCAAAAAAAAAACAATCCCGATCCCGATCCGGAAAAGTCAATCCCGTTTGAACCCTAACTGCACCGCACCGTACCGCAAAACGGTAGAATAAACCGTGCCACATCGTACCGCCTTTATCAGATTTTCCATACAGTACCATTTACCGCAAAACGGAAACTTTACCGTACCGTTTGTCAACCACGTTTACCGCAAATCCGAACCGTTTGCCACCCCATGGGCAAGCGGGCCGTTCAAATCACAATTCCCAATGGCCATTGGGCCGGCGGCAGTGCACAAGCACACACGAAATAGAACGCGTTCGAGTTTTAGTTACACTTAACAAGAAGGCTTCCAGACTTGCTTTGCAAGTTTAGCTAACATTGTAAGCCGTAACTGTAGGCATAAGTAGATGTGTTCTCAGCTGGGCTGCCGCGTGTGATGTGCACATTAGTCAAAGTGTGCCACCATAAATATGTGCATGTGCGTATTTATCTTGACTGGAGTGGTCGGTTTTGAAGGGTGGACATTGTCCACTACATGCTAAATTACAGCGTGTTGAAGTTGCAATAGCACACGTAAATATAGACGTTGAGTTATTTCAATTTGAATGCGAATTAAAGTTGCGTTCAAAATAAATAGAACACGGCAATGATTGGATTAGTATTGGCGAGAGAAAACGTGAAAAGCGTCACGAAACGAGTTGGGCAGCGTAATTGCACGAATATTTTTTGAAGAAAAAAAAATTAGCGCAATGCTGTTCTTTGAAAAATGACATAATCCTCTCAAATATCCCACCTGGCTGAGCGGCCTATGGGATAGATAGATAGCTGGGAAAAATGGGGGGTTGCGGGGGGGGGGGTTGCGGGGGTTCGATATATAGGCTTTTCAGGGTGTAGAAGGAACGAAAGGGAGAAAAATCGCTAAAAGTAGGTGTAAAATAGCTCGAAATGGGTATACAAAAGCATCTAGTACTAAAAATAGCTGAAAATAGGTAAATAGGAACAAGAACTAGTTATTTTGGAGGTGAAAATCTTTAAAAAGGTATGAAAAATAGTGATTTTGAACGAAAATCGGGGTATAGTTTCTCAAAAATCGCTCCAGATAGGTAGGTAGCTGAGCGAGTTTGGAGGGGGGGGGTTTAGGGGGTAGTAACCCAAAATTTTGCCTCTGGGATAGATAGATAGCTGGGCGGTATCGGGAGGGGGTAACCCTCCCAACCCCCCCCCCCTTGGAGACCCCTGCTCGCAGGAAATCCCACACAAGAACGAGATGCCATTAAACCATATCCCCACTCGATTATGCAATCTAATGATTCAAGCCAATAAACTGATCAGAGTCACAACACCATGAAAAGTCAATATGCGACTGATGTGTGGCTGATGTGATAAAAATGGCCCATACTAAATTAGCTACACAGACAGGTACCTGCGCGGAATAAAATCGTGTGCGCGTGAGATGAGAACAGAATAGGAATTCATATGGAATGGAAGCACGTTACCAGGTGGCCGCGGCACTAAAAAGCCCCGAAACCACGTAAAATGATGGAAATTTTCGCTGTCAAGTGCTCCACCTATATCATCCAGTGAATAAATAAGCTATCATTTTCAGCGGGTGCAACACAACATCGTAAAATTCAGGACAGGTATAGCGCTGAAAACATGAATGACAAATGAAGCTGATATGGGATGGGAATGTGCATCTATACTATAAAGTAGCTATAGTGGATCAAAGTTGAAAAATAACAGGATAATGTGGAAATTGAATGAATGTGTAAACTTCCAGGTTCATAGAAAAAGCGCTAAAATTCCAAATCCATCCATGCACCCAGTTCTGGTAAATACCTGAAAAATCATGAAATCTAGAGCACTACATACCTGCCTTTCACAACCCACTCAATAAAGCACACAAATATGGACACACACAAATATTCATATGCGCGGCTGGCAAACACCGCAAACCCATGAACAATCATTCATTTACGTTCCCCTGACAAATGGGCGCCATCAAACAACCATTGAAGCCATGAAGGGTGCATCTTGCGTTCTATATTCAGGTGCAGTGCAATGCAACCAAAGGTGAAGTGCCCTGCGCTCAGATGGAGCCAAGGGGGGGGGTTGGAATTGTAAATAATTGATTTTTTTTTTGGGGGGGGGGTAATTTTGGAACTGTAAATAGTTGACCTTTTTTTTGGGGGGGGGAGGGGGGTGAGTTTTGGAACTGTAAATAGGTAGTTAATTTTTTTTTGGGGGGGGGTGAATTTTGGAACTGTAAATAGTTGATTTTTTTTTGGAGGGGGGGTGAGGGTGGATTTTGCCCGTTTGTGGATTTTGGGATACGTTTAAGGGCGGTGCTATTTCATTTACCTATTTCAATGAAGCAAGTGAAATAAATCAGTTTCTCATTTCAGGTGACTTTCAGAAAAAGCGATGGCGCCAAGCGTCAGTATCTTTTCAAAAATCATTTGAAAAAATTCAAGTATCTGGGGACACTCACAGACCCTGTAAAATTGCGAATTTCATGCAAAGTGTCAAGAGTCATGTCAAGTGCCCTGGAAAATAGTAGACGTTTGCCATTTTCCAGGGTATTTTACATGACTTTTGAAACTGTGCATGACATTTTACATTTTACATGGCATTTTACATTCTACAGGGCATTTTACAGGGTCCGTCAGTGGCACCAGTAACAAAAGCTGTGACGCCCAATATACACCACCCATTGACATGCTTGTCATTGCACAGCGCGCACCTGTTCTACACGGCAAATATTGACATTTGCCATGTGATTTCCACAACAGCAAAGGTATCCTGAAGCATGGGAAAATTTGTGCGGCAAATTTTGGCGCAATTCTCAATATGCATGGAATAATTTAGTCACAGGAAAACTGGTCAATAAATGTGAACCGTTTAAGTCTTGGGAATGACACAAACGCATAGATGTGTGTTCGAATTTAATTTTACAATTTATTTTCATCTTAAACGTGAATTCACTCATGAAAAGCTCAAAAATCGTATAATGAAAAACGCTATGATTTAATGATGAGAAAAGTTATTTACTATTTTGTAACCTAAAAATTTTGCCCAAAATACACGATCACGAGAATGGCTTAGCGCAATGCATTATCACGAAAAGATCAGAAATCATATAAATACATAATTACACCAATCCATTTATATTCTACCTTCCATCTGAAGGCGCCGTTTTTTTATTACAACGTTTTTGCAGAAAGGTCAATTCCCAATATATCCATTCAGTTTTCGGTTCAATGAACAATTTCAGTCAATTTTTCAAACCCGCATTTCCCATCAACACGAGATTCGGTGTTTCCGTGCAGATTGACACTTATTCGCGTCGAAAACGCCATAACTTATGGCGCCAGGCGACAATACGCAGTTGGCGCCGTGCCAATACAGCGCCAGGAGTTTACACGCCAGCGCCACTGACCCCACGCGCACTAGTTGACGGGCGAAACTTCGGAAACTGATAAATCAGCTTTGATAAACTGACAAATTTGAGTTTACCGGAATGAGGAGTCCGTCAACTGCTGTTGACGGAGTTAGAATATGATCCATTCTGATATACTCCAGTCACTTTACACCCTGCACGCGTGTTTCCCCCTGGAAGTGTGCCAATGATATTTTACGCATGCGATTTTCGCAGAAAGTGGAAAGTCATCTCTGTTATAACGCTATACGTAAACTCATTCAAAACAATGTTTTTTTTCAACTTTTATACAAAAATCGCATGCTTGATCATCATTGGCACGCTTCCAACGTGAGACATAAATGAGTGCGAGGGCAGAGTATCATGTCCGCCGAGTATACACTTAAATGTGTTCAAAACAGTTTTATTAGTTTCGGAAATTTCGTGGAACCAAAAACATGGCGCTACGCTATCGCTATACGGACACTAAATTATTTCGACACATAAACATGGAAAAACACCTGGAATCTGAATGACCTCCTCGTTCGATTTTACATGCAATGATAATGGGAAGGGAATATCGCGGAAAAACATGCACCGTGAAAAATTGTCTTTCAATTGATTTTGGAAATGGATTGACTGGTACGAGCTAAAAAAAGACATTTTTCAAAATGGAGCATTTTTAGATCAATTCAGGTACCCGAAAATCGCTTGTCATTTTCAAGGGCACTTTCCGGCGAATCTGCCGCCCATTCATGCAAAAATGCATGCATAAATTGGTGGACATTGGAACGGACTGAAAATAATGTAAATGCGCGAATTACCTCACAAATTTGAGGATGCAAAATGGTGCCAGCCGCCAGGTGCGTGAAATGTGAATAAATGCGCATAATTTCTCGACCGAAATTTGAATTACAATTTGCACATTTGGAAATTGAAGGAGCACAGTAAATATTTATAAAATAGATCCGTCTATCACGGTTCAGTTTCATATTTTTCATTCGTGAAATTTCATTAAAACGATGAAAAAAGTGGCCAGAAAAAGGGTGGACGACAAATTAACATGGCAGCGCGATTCAAACGGCTTTTTAATCATTCCATGTGCTCATGACAAAATATAACGTGACACATGGACATTATCAAATTTTGGCACCATTATAGCTCCGCGTTTCCCGTCAAATTTGAGACACGCCGGCGCAAAATTCTCAATTCAAATTTTGGCCTTGTTTCAACTGATAAAATTTCAATTTTCACGATTATTGCAATTTTCCGCCGCCCCCAAGCGACTGATAGCGGCATGAGAACAAAGGGCTTCCTGAAAATGGTGCATCGAATAAAAATTCAACCAATTCGACAATTTCGCATGAGTTGATCGCATGTGACATGGCAATAAACGAGTGGCTAATTAAAATCGCAGTTGAATTTTAAAACTGCAAGCCACAAAAGGCCTTTAAATCCATGTGCCAACCCCAGACCATGTAAAATGGTCTGTAAAGTGTCAAAAGTCTTGGAAAATGCCCTGCAAAATGGCAAACGTTTTTAATGACATTTGACAGTTTACAGGAAAATTTACAGGGTCTGGGACTGCCCCCAAAAGAAGCATTCTTCGATGGATCACACTGTACCGTCTTTTCAGACAATATGGCGCCCGTTTGGCTGATTTATGGGCATAGTAACGACCAGAACTTTGCATAAAAGATATTAAGTTTCACAAGGAAATTATCTGTATTTACAATATACAGTAAGAAACAAGTGTTTGTAAAATATACTTGGCGTGGGTGTCCAAGTGTGAGCAAAAGTGGGTGTCCAAAAATTGTAAAATTTCAAAAATTTTAAGTATAAATGTATATATAGTTCACTTAATGAATTTATGTAGAGGGTTGTTTACACTTCCGAGCTTACAATAATTTAAACATTTCAGTTCTACTTCGACGATGGTTTTGGGCGATTCGGTGGGCGAACGTGGCGTTGACGTTTTCGGCTACGTCGCTGCGCTACGTTGGCAACGTGGCAACGTGCATTTCCGTTTTTCCGGTGCCCCATTGTGTTATGTGTGTTTTTTCTGGCCAAGGAAAGGATTGGAGGTATTGAGGATCTGACACAAAGTTGACGCTGTGATGTAAATAGTTGTTTTTATTTGTTTAGATTTTTTTTTTAATTAGGTAGTTTTTTTTTTTTTAGAAAGTGAGACAAGTGAATTGGCAACAATTTTAATTGTGACAGTTTAATTTAAAAGTAATTTTTTACTAGCGGTTTGGATTGCATAACAAAGTTTCAGTTATTTTCTCTAAGTAAAAAGAGTGACGCTGCAGTTACGTGTCGTAGTGCGTGAATGGTCAGTGATAACTGAGGGCACATAGGTTGAATTTTGACTAACTCTCGTTGCATTTTTTTTTGACGTGAGGGTCGCGGCTATTGATCTAGTATGTACTGTGCATTCCTGCATTTCCGGATTGAGAAACAAAAGTTAATTTACACGCGATTTTACAAAGGTACACTGATTATAGAGGTGCGATGATGATTGGTGTTGAAAATGAGAGGTAATTAAAAGAATCGAGTCTAACTCGACAGGCATGATCGCATGTCTAAATGCCTACTCCCTTGGCTTGTTGTGAGAACAGCCCAGTCCGCCGATATCATCGAAACAAGCACCCATACAGTGACAAGTGTACCTATTTTTGAGTGAGTTGAGCAGTTCGGTATTTTCGGGGTGTGGTTTTTGCACAGTGCGTATGGGATCAAAAAGCCGTGGCTGACTAATTAATATTCTGGTAGCAGAATGAGTGGTGTAGCAGCGAGAGTGGTTATATTCGTGATAAGTGCCTTCGGTAGTTAATGGCTGTTGCGTTTCGGCATGTGGCAGTGGATTCACTTGAGTTTGTTGTTTATTAGTTTTAAACTTCAAAAAGTCATGCAATCCAAACATGCATTTAAGCTACAAAGATTGAAATTTATAAACTTTCAAGTTGCCAATCATTTGCATTCGTATTTCTGTTAAACGTTATACCGACTTCATATTCATTTTAACTTTAGGTTTGGTAGGGAATAGGTAAAACTCGAGTATGCTAATTTTTATTTGACTTTACGTTTGCAACTTCGTTATTTTTTTATCTACCTAATCCTAGATTGATTTTTTTGTATTTCCCTTTCCCCTAGAAAACTGATAACTTGACATTTGGATATTTAGGAATTTATGCAAATTTCGTGGTTGATCTTTATTATACAAAGAGATGAAATAATAAGCCGCTTGTTCTTCCTGTTTTTTCCCCGAATATTTTGATAAGTGTAAAGGTGATCTGATTTGAGTGCGTATTTATTTAATCACTCTGATAGAATTTCCGCTAAGAGTCTTTAAAACGGTACCGTAATTCATTTTTACCTTGACAGTCAGTGTGAAAGTTAATTCCATTCGCCTTACCGGTATCCTAATTTTATCATGGATTATCCCGCTTACGACATTTTTTCGTTGTGCATTAATAATACGTGTGCTTCTTACGCTTTGGATATCAACGTCATTTTCATTTATTATACGCTCTTTTTGCTGATGGGATTATTGTTCGCGTGTTTATTTGTTTCGCTAATTGCTGTGTGTTTTCCCGTTCGTGGAGGTGGTTTTGGGATTTCGGTAGAGTTCGCTGAGTAAAATTTGAATCGCCCGCCATTTTTTTCGCGCTAAAACAGGTTTTTACAGTATCTCGTGTGTTTTTCCTGTTCTTTTTATTCTTGTCGCATTCGTTCATTTTTTCTCATTTTCTATTTTCGTACTCGCTCTTGTTCCCAACCCGATTTTTGGCGCGTGAATTCTTTGTGTTTTTGTGTAGTTGATCGACGTATCCTGTAAACTGACGCCGTGAATAATTTTAGGTATGCCCGTTTTAAAATTCCGTGTGTCTGTAAAGTCGTTTGTAAGCATGCTTCTCGTGGTATGTGGAAGTGTTGTCTGGACTTGGATTATGTTGTTGCGTATAAAAGCGTACCGTAATTTAGAGTAGGGGTCGATTCAGTCGAAATTGCTTCGGTTTCATTTTCTTGGAGTTTTTTCGAAGGTTTTGTGCCGCTGGTTAGAAACTCGCTCTCAGTGTGTTCCCTGTGTTCTATCTAAATGTGTGAAGTCTGAGTCTAAAAATCGCCTAAAATAAAATCTCTTCTAAAAACTTCGGACCCCTTGGTGTAAATTAGACATTCAACTAATTGCTGGTGCGTTGATAAAAACGCCATTCGCTAAAAAGCTAACTTAATTGACGTAGCGTACACCTGTGATATTCACTTCGGTGAATTCACCATTGTGCGTTGCGAATTCAATCGGTAGTCGCTTTTCCGTTGCCTTACTTTGTCGCTCATCCAACGAGTAGGTGTGAGATCGGTAAAACTTGGCAGTTTGCCATAGTGGAATTTGGTTGAGTAAAAAGTAGCCGGTGAAAATTCATGACAACTGGTAGCAGCGAGTGGTTTGTTTAATATTCCCAGTGAGTTCAGGCGACTGATCACCGTTTGACAATCGCTGGTGAGAACAAACGAACCACCGCCCGGCTGGAGGAACGGAAGGCTACCCGATCGACGCAACCGATAAGCACGGATATTTTTGTTTTGGGACGCGAAACTGACGAAATTATTAGTGGGCAAAAAAGGGAAAAGCGGAAAAGTAAGAAAAAACCGAAATCGGTTCAGTTCAGTACGGACGCGCACTGTTCTGAACCGGGAACCGCTGAGTTGAGTGACGAACCTAACGACTTTGACGTCAACTGCTGGGTGGACGCGGAAGGACCGGTCCCTGAAAGAGGTGCGGAGGAGTCATTCCCGACCTGTGAGCAAGGCAAGCCAAGTGCGGGTGCGGAGGTGCCATTCCCGACCGCAGGGCAAAGTAAGTTAGGGCACCGAAGCGCGAGTGCCGGGTACCGAAGCGCGAGTACCCAGTCGTCGAGTGAGTGTGTGTTTTTCCGGTATTCTACCTTGAGTATGGCGCATGCGAGCGGTAGTGGTGTGAACACGGGTCCCGATGTGGTGCAATTGTTGATTCAAGCGAAAAATTTGACTTTGAATCAAATTAATTCGTCGATAGTGGGGAATTCGGTTCAGGGGTCAGAATGGAACCTTAGTCAGGTCGTGACTCAAACGGTGAGTATTGCCGCTTATTTGTATAATCAGCGACCCATGAGTTCTCTGGAAAATGGGAACATGAGTGATAATGACGAAAAATTAGTGTCATTAGTAAAGTTAGGTGTTGACTGCTATAATTTGCGAAATGATGTGAGTCAAATTGCGGACGCGATTAATGCATTTGCTGAGTATATTCATTTAGAAAAGCCTGATATGCAAGCGATTAATTCTGTAATTAGCGCTGTTTCTAATTCGGGAGGGTGCTCTACCGCTACCACACCACCTATACCTGCTGTGAGTATGATTGCTACTAGTAGGGAGGGTTATGCTGCTGCCATGACCGCGCTTACTGGACAGGTGATACCTTTTAAGGGGCGCGCTGATGATAAATTTGCTGATTGGCGTAAAAATTGGGACGCAGTTTGTGAGGCGTTGCAAATTCCGACGGATGAGCGAAAATCGCTGCTTCCGGTTTATTTGCGTGACAGCGCGCGTTCGATTTACATGTCGCATAAGAGTGAATTGATTAATTTAGATTATGAGGAGTTTATGGATGCTTTGGAGCGTTATTATACTAACCCCATTTCGGAGCATCATGCGCAAAGGGAAGTGATTAGTAGTGAGCAGGGCGAAGATGAAGATGTGTTAAATTGGTCAGTGCGGCTGGAGAAAATTATAAAACGCGCTTTCCCGAAACTTTCAAAAATTGAACGCGAAAAGATGGCAGTGGCGAAATTTGTCAGTGGATTGTATCCTGACATCCGTAGGAATGTATCTATTACTGCTGGGGCTAAGTTTCAAGACGTAGTCAATAATGCGCGCACGCAAGAAAGTTTTCTGGAAATTGATAAGGACAAAGTGGGTGGTAAGAAAAAGTCAAAATCCAACGCTGAATTAGTTTCAGAAGCCACCAATTCGGTAATCGAGCGAATTTTTGCTTTAGGGGGTGCGGGAGCTTTCGGAAATTCCCCGCCCGTTCCGGCGGCGGCGGAAAATCCAAAGTTTGAGGAACAGCGACTGAAATTGGAAGAACTTTCTAGGCAGTTAGAGGATAAGGATAAGCGTTTAGTTGACTTGGAAAAGCAATTGATAGGTAACAATGCTGCGAAACCAGTTTCCAAATTTAGGCCGCGTAAATTTGATGAGGGCTGTTATGAATGTGGGGCAGATGATCACTTTCGCTCTGATTGTCCTAAATTGACAGAAGAGGAAAAAGCGCGCTTTAGAAATTTTCGGCGCGGGCCGCCGCAGCGACCGATGAATAACTTCAGAGGTCCAGCGAATATGATGCGCTCTGCACAGCAACCTGTATATTCCATGCAAGCGCCGCCTTACCTGTATTATCCCCCTCCCGCGCAAGTGTCAACTACTAGTTGGTCTCCAGTGCAACAAGTTCAATCATCGCAAATGGCCATTGCGGCCCCTCCGTCAACTGAATTGACTGCGTTAAATCCGACGCGCGTGTCTGCGAACTCAGTGAATCATGCACGCAGCGTGCAAGAAAGTAAGGAATATGTGCGCATGATTAGGGTTGTACCGGGTCTTGAAAGTTCAGATGAGGAAGCAGAGGATCCATGCAATCCGCCTGAAATAACGCCGCAAGAACATCAATTCATGCTCGAAAGAGAGGCTTGGATTATGCCTTGGGTTTATGCGCGTTCGTTAGATAGCATGATTTTTCGAACAAAGTGGTGGGCTCAATTGCAACACATGGGTTTGCAGGGGTTGAATATAAGCGGGTTTTGTGAGCATGCTGATGAGCATCCGCATGATGACCCTGAGGACACGTTGACGTACGTTAAGTTAGAAGCGCTGCTAGAATTGACCATGCATACATTTATGTGTGAACCGCCGGACATTAGTTTGTCGCGAACGTCATCTGACTCTGAATTGTATGTGTTATCCGAGTATTGTGAAGCGAGCGTGTCGACTTTGTACCGAACGTGGTCGGAACCGAGTATGTTGCCCAGTGTGTTGAACCGTGTGTTTTTCCTGTGCTGTCTATTTACGTTTTTTGCAAGTGCTGACGCCCTGGGTGTTCCAAGTGGTGGCGTTGTTAAGAAAAAAGGAGTGTCAGATGAGTGGATTTTGACCGTGCGAAATTTTCTTGAGGGATTTATCGCTGGAATGTGTACTTCCGTGTTTTTGAGATATATTCTGCCCGCTTTGTGTGAATTGGTGTTGTATTTAGTGTTCACAGTGTGTGATTGGATAAAAATGAGAGTGTTGCGGGTTCAATTAAATCGCATGTTAGCGATAGAAAATAGGCGCAATCCTGCAAGGGGTGCGACCCCCGTGACACCGCCGCAAAGGTTAAATCCAAGTAGCGCTGACAGTTCAGGGTATGGTGCCGATATTGAAGAAACGCCAGTGAGTAGATTCAAGCGTTTGCCGCCGCTGCGCGTTCCTAAAGGTTCTGCCGTCATGGAAAAGGTGAATGTAGTCACGCTGACCAGTGAAGAAATTGCGAACATCAAAAGTATTACAGCTAAGCGTAAAGAACTCGTGCCAATTTACTATAGTCCGTCGATTACGGTAGAAATTGAGGGGAATGAATACAAAAGGTGTCTGTTGGACACAGGTGCGATGAGGTCATTGTGCAGCCCGCTGGTGTTGGCTAGGCATCGAAATAATTGCATAGCTTTTGATGAGGTCACGCCTGTGGGGGGATTGCAAAGCGCGTCTCAATGCAAATTGCAAATTGAGGGTCAGTTGGAACTTCAAGTGATGATTACCGGGAAAGCGTTTTCTATTGTATTTCAAGTGATTAGCGGTTTGTCGGACGACATTTTATTAGGCGCTGATGTATTGAGGCATATGGTTATTGATATGCCTGCGCGTGAGTTGCGAATTGAGAGTGGCGATGCGCGTAAAAAGTTGACTGTGCCTTTTGACAACCCAGCGCCTGTAGTGCAAGAACGGCATATTTATGCAGTTGTGACTGAACCGACTGAAATTAAGCCGCGGCATGAAACGATAATTAGTGCGAAATTATCTGAACCAATTGATGAATTGACGTTTGCGATTGAGCCTTTGAACGAATTTCATGTGAAAACGGGTGTGTTTGCAGCTAATGCTGTTTATGAAAGCGCGAGTGAATTGTTTCCGGTGAGGTGTGTTAATGTGACTGAGGTGCCAGTAAAGTTGCAGGTGGGCCAGAAAATTGCCATCGTAGAGCCAGTGGAGTGTGTTTTACAAGTGCGACGAGGTGATCCGCCTGCTGAGTGGGTGCGAGAGTGCCGCGAGCGTGATATGAGTTTTACCGATACTATACTTGAAACTAGTGAGGAAAAAGTACCAACGAAGGGCACTGTACCTTCAAAAGCAGCGAATACGACTATGAAAGTGGTTTGTGCCGATGGGAGGGAAATGGATTTTGAAGTACCGGTTGAATTGGACGAAATTAAGCGCCAGCAATTGAAAGAGTTAATTTTGACTCATCAGGATGCTTTCGCCAGGGATAAGTATGATTTGGGATACAGTGAATTGGTTGATTATCGACTTCAGTTGACTAGTAAAATTCCGGTCGCGTGTCGAATGTATAGGTTGAGTTTGGATGACCAGCAGTACTTAGAAAAGCATTTAAGTTGCCTGCTTGAGCATGACGTCATTGAACACAGTACGAGTCCGTACTGCGCGCCGACATTAGTCGTTACTAAGCCGGATGGTGCCAAGCGCATGGTGATAGATTATCGACGATTAAATGCAGTAGTTCACGCTCCCCAATTTCCGCTGCCCAGATTAGACGATACAATAGAGTCATTGCACAGTTGCAAATATTTTTAGCAGTGTCGATATCAATCAAGCGTTTTACAACATTGCGCTGCATCCGGATGATAGACATATTACGTCGTTTCGTAATTGTTTTGGTCAATTTCAGATGAAACGCTTGCCGATGGGATTAAAGTGTTCCCCGGCTTTAGCGCAGCGCTGTTTTGAAGTTACAATGGCTGGATTATTGCATCGAAATGTGTTGGTATATATAGATGATTTGCTCATTTACAGTAGGTCATGGGAAGATCATTTGAGTGATATAAGTCAGGTTTTGTCGCGTTTGATAAGTAGTAGTTTTAAAATACACCCAAAAAAGTGTTTTTTCGCGCGTACAACTGCTGTTAAATTCCTGGGTTATATGGTAGGGCGTGAAGGGATTTGTATACCCGATGATAAGCGAAAGTATTTGAGTGACTGGCCGCTACCTGTGTGTGTGCGTGAAGTTAAAGCGTTTTTGGGTGCCGTTGGGTTTTTCCGGAGATTAATTCATAAATGTGCTGAATATGCCGCTCCTTTGTCTAATTTAACTCGAACAAAAACTGAATTAGGAACTGAAAAGTATAGCGGAAGTACTCCCGTAGATTTAAATGCGAACCCCGCCGCTTTGGAAGCTTTTAATAAGTTGAAAGTGATGGTGGCTGAAAGTCCCTGTATACAGTATCCTGATCCCAGTAAACCGTTCATAATTATTACCGATGCTTCTAAAGTTGCATTAGCTGGCATTTTAGTACAACGCGCTGAACCTGCCGCCGCTTTGCATGCGTGTTCATTTTATAGTCGAAAACTTTCCGAAGCGCAATCCCGATGGCCTGCAATTACGCAAGAAGCATGTGCTATTTTTGAGAGCATACGTAATTGGCATTGTTATTTAGCGGGCCGGCCGTTTGAAGTTTGGACTGATGCGAAAAGTATTTCATGGGTGAAAAATCCAAATTTGGAAACCCATCCCCATACGGGTTTGCACCGATTTGCGCTTGCTATTCAATCATATCAAGTTACTTTTAAGCATTTGCGTGGGAAAAGTAACGAATTGGCTGATGCTTTGTCGCGCCGGCGTGATGCACCCGTTGAATTTGATGAGCGTGTTAATTTGGACGAAGCGTTTGAAGAATATGCATTTGATATACCTGTTGATGAATTGGCGAGAATTTTGACTGAGGAAATGGCGTTGTTAACATCTGAGGAACATTTGGCTTGTCAAGCGGTAGCTAAGGCCATGGCGCGATTGGCTTCTGCTCAAAATTGGCTGAAACATGCGAAAATGAAGTCTTTGGAACCGCCAGTTACGGTAGCTACTGAACTGCCAGTGGCAAGCGTTGCTACTGTGCGGGCGCCGCATCCAATGACAATGCGTGTGCGAAGTAAAAAGAAGGTGGAGTCCAATTCTGAAAATGCTTTGAAATTGCCGCCCAAAAGTGACGATGCGCCTAAATTAATGGCTGGTGGCCGCCGTTCTGTTCAATTAATTAAGAAACCGGAAAAACTCGATGCTTTACCTCCTCCCATTACCCCAATTGAAGAGTTGTCGCGTTTGCAAAAAGAAGAACCGTATATAATTACAATTCGTCGTATGTGCGAGGAATCTACTTTGCGTAGGGCCCCACCGTTTTTCATTGATCAATTTGATGTTGTTAGGCGTGATGCAGAACCGTCAATATTAGTGGGTGAAAGGAAATACGACCCTGCGTGCATTCCCCAGTCACTAGTTGTCACTGTGTTAGAATTGGCTCATAATCATCCCACTGCTGGACATTTAGGTGTGATGAAAACGTTTGAAAGATTGCGCGAATTTGCTTGGTTTACAAATATGCGTCCAGAATGCGCTAGATGGGTTTCTACTTGCCCTTCGTGCAACGCGAAGAAAGGATTGCGCCGCTCAATGAAAACTCAAATTCAGAGCCGGAAAATCGCTAAGTTTCCTGGTGATTTTATTGCGATTGATGCAGTAGGGCCATTGCCAATTACCGAAAAAAGGAATGTGCATGTATTGGTATTTGTGGATCAATGTACGCGTTTTGGTTTAGCAGTGCCTGTTCCTAATTTGAAGCAAGATACTGTGGCTATTGCGTTCTTGCAACATGTGTTACCGATTTTTGGTGTGCCCGCTGTAATCTTATCCGACAATGCACCAAGCTTCATTGGCGGCATTTTTGCGGAATTGCTACGTTATCTAAATACAGTGCAGCATAAGTGTTTCAATTATACGCCAAAGGGGAATGGTTTGGTTGAGCGCAGGAATGGCGTCTTAATGGAAATAATTTCGCATTATGTGAATGGCTCGCATTCGGATTGGGACAAACACTTAGGCGCCGCTGTCTATGCGTATAATACGTCTATGCACCCCTCTATGAAAGTGACACCATATGCGTTGCTATTTGGATCAAATTCTCCGTCACTTTGGGAGCGTATGATCGAGCCGACGGGAAATGGCACCGATAAGACCGATAAGCCGACGGCGTACAGTCCTTTTGTGTCAAATTTAGACGCGCGACTTTCGGACGTCCGCACGGCCGCGCATTCGGCTTTACAGCGCGCGCAAGAAAAAGAGTGTTTTTATGCAAATCGCAGTGCGCGCCGCTTGAATTTGAAGCCCGGTCAATCAGTTCGCGTTTATTCGCCCCGAATTCTTCGAAAGTTAGGCCGCGTTAAGAAGTTCACGCATCATTATATTGGCCCGTATGAATGTTTAGATTATGTGCATCCCATTGTGACCGTGTTTAATAGGTTGTCTAAGAAAACTTATACCGTTCATGCTGATCGCGTTAAATTAACAAATGAACCAGTTAATCCCACCTATTCGCAGATTTTCGGTTAAAAACCCCGAGATTTTCCGCTCTTCAACCTAAAGTGTCCCAAGTCAATTATTCCGTTCGAAACTTAAATTAAAATTCATTTTCATTTTTATTCGGATTATTCGCGTTTAATTTCGGCCGTCAATTCGTGGTGAGTTCGGGGTTGCAATTTTTGTGTTTTTGGTTGTGCGCGAGATAATTTTGTAGCAAAAAGTTGTTTTTTTTATGTAAGAGGTAAAGCGCGAAAATTTCATAAGTGTTATTAATTGTTTGTTCCTAATTGTCGTCGCAGTTTTAATTCACCAGTTATTCATATAATCGCATTTATTTCGTTCTAAACTTGTTCTTTAATTTCCTTCTCATTTTCGCCCATTTCGCAACAAAATCAAAATTATTTTTGGCGCAATACGTTCAACGTAGTGCGTTGAAAATAATTCGCAACTTTTCGATTAGGGTGTCGCTCAGACCTTCGTGCATTTCGGTGCCGACATTCTGGGTGGCGCATTTTAAGTAGCAATAAGTTGTGTTTTCCGGTGCTCTACTTTGAAGTGTGAAATATGACTAGTTCGGGTGGCGTACCCATGGGTGGGTATGGAGCGAGTTCCAGTTCGTATCGTGGCGGGCGCATAGCCAAAGCGCCGCTCAAGTCGTGGACTTCTCATGGAAAACAGGGCGGTGACACTATTCCGCCGCTGCCCTACAATCCTCCTCGAAACGCCCGATCGACTTGTCCTGAATTTGTCATCAACCAGAAGTTGTCGGGAATAGTGGATCGAGTTCACGTCGGTAACGAGCCGCGTCCTACCAGTTATCAATGCCACATTCGTTTCGACGGCGATGCGCAGGCGCTTTTGGAAAGTTATCCGGAGTGGTCGGAAGCGGAAACGGCTTATCCCTTTTTCACCTATTCGGTCAACAAAGCGGAGCGCGCTCGTGAGCGGTCGGTGCAGAAAATTTTGAAGGAATATCGCGAGACTAACGAAGCTTACGACATGTTTTTGCCGCTTGTCCGCCACGGCATGCATTTTGTCGCGACTGGTATCAGTAGGGTTAGCGCCAATCCGAAATATTGGGAATTGCGAGGTGTCACAATTATGAAAAATGACGCTCAAATGCCATTGTTTTTGGGCCGCCCTGTTGTTATCGTTTCGCAAGGACAGGTTGACCTCTCCGTCGATGAGCCCGCATCGGAAATTTCACAGAGAGGACAGGAAAATCGCGAAGGATATCATCCTTATCCGGCCAAGTGGAGATACTTGCGTTTAAGGGCAGCGTTCACCCCTTCGCGGTACATTAGTGCACCCCCCTTCAAAGGCGCCGACGAGCGGGATCCGGGCCCTGAAAAGTTAATTTTTGCGCACAGCGAAAATGTCATGGAAAGTGACATACACCCGCACGCCGGACAATTAGGTGTGGCGCATGTAGAATATCACGCTTTTGATGACGCCGGCAAAGTCAACAACTTTTATTGGGGTCATGCGTATGGCGTGCGTATTTTTTCGGCGCGGCAAATCGAGGCTGGTATGGAGTGGAAGGGCGAAATGAATAGAGATTACCTCACTTCTCAGCTGCAGCTTCGTTCCATCTTTTTGGCCGCCGCTAACGTGTGTCACGAAGCGCATTTGCGATACACTGCGACTAGGGCGAAAGCGGTGCGCGCGCAGGTAACTTGGCAAAATGGGCCGCGGGGATTAATTGCGATAATTAGGTGGGAGCGCGTGCATTTGAATCCAGCTGCTGCGATGCGCGACACGGCCGAGTGGCACAGGAATAAGGCGCAGGGCTACATGTTGAATTTTACTTCGCCCATGTCGTCGCTACAAATCGTCGAAGCTGATCCCCGGGGGGAGGAGCGCGCTTTGACTGGCCGCCCGCAAATAAATTTACGTACGGTCAGCGCCGACATCACTGCCGAGGCGGTGCAGTTGATCGCCAAGCCGGATGTGTTGGTGCCGCAGGCGCTGTCGCCGCATTTGCTGCCTAATTGCGATTACATGGTGCGCGGTTCCGCTTTGTCGCCTAGCTACAATGGCCGCATGGAAACTTTGGAGCGGTTGTGCATAATGGGGCCTAGTGGCTACCGGCCAACCGAGAGCAACACCGGAATGCTCGCTGTGGAAGACCAGGTCAAAATGGCGGTAGTGCTGCACAAGCAGTTGAGCCAAGTTGAGACTGATTGGCAGCGCACGCTCGACAAAATTGAGTCTGACGGGTTGTACGCCGAGGTGCGCAGAGGCACATGCGAAGATTTATTGCAAGCGCAGCAGGGTGATTTTCGGCCGCAGGAGGGGCAGGGGCGTGTGATTGCGTCAGTTATCAAGTCTGTGCGAAAAACTGCGCCGCTATTGTTGATGTGTGATTCACCGTTCGGTTCCGGTAAAACGACTGTGCAAAGTCAGTGTGCGTACGCGGTTGCGTTCAAATTTACTGAGAAAAACGGCCCGCCGAACCCGCTGAAGAGGGAATTGCCCTCTGATGCAAACAAAAATGCGCTTTACCACTCCACAATGACTACTTGCAGTGTGAATTCGGCCGCTGATGAGTCTGCCAGACGGTCGTTGCAAAGTTTGGCAAACATTGGTCTGCCTAATTTGGAAACGGTCGTGGAAGTTTTGCTGCGCGATAGGGAGAGGTGGACTGCGATGGATGATAAGCCAAATTTTCAAACACCTGGCTATGCGCGTTTTTGTCAGGTGCGCGCCGCTTTCGCGATTCGCGTGCTGAGTCCATTGTTGGAAGTTGACGATCGCTACGTCGATATGACGCTCCAGCAATTGCCGCTGCTGAATTTGATCGCGCAAAACATGCCCATGCATGTGATCCGATTGAATGACCACTGGCTAACTGCCTATGAACGCTTTACCGCTCAACGCCATATTTGTGACACTTTGAACGAGATCATCGCGAACAATCAGCACCCCGCCGACATTTTCGAAGCTATTCGGTCGCAGTTGCCTTTGGTTCGTTTGTCCATCGACGAAGACGACGAGGATGACCTGGTGCCACTGGACGATGGTCAAGAGGAGGGCGTGCAGGCGTGGGGGGCCGCGGCTGGCTTTGTCGATGACAACCAGGTGTGGGGCAAAATTTACAAGCGCGAAATGCGACGCCTCGTTAGGGTGGCTACTAGGTTGCATAAGGTGGTGTTGAATGTGCTGCAGCCAGGCCAAGTCCATGTGACCTTGGATTCATCGCGCGATAAGCGATTGCAAGTTTTGAAATATGCCGCGGTATTTGTGGACGAGGCGTCTTTGGCGGATGAAACTGCGATTTTTGGCGCTGTTTCAAACGCTCGACTCCCCCACAATGGCTTGGTGCTTTTGTTTGGCGACAGCAAGCAGTTGACCCGAATGGTCAGGCCGCATTCGTGGATCGCTCCGATCCTGAAACCTGATCCATCGCTGATCAATAGGTTGGTGGAAGGTGTGTTGTGCCCAATTCTGAAGCTCGAGACTGTCTTCCGCGGCCACGACGCGCTGATTCAAGCGAATTCAGTCGCTGCGTACGATGGCCAATTGCGCGCGTTCCACGAATACAGCCAGTGGCAAGATACTTTGCCGCTCATGGCTTGCGGTGCCGATCAGGTGCCTTTGTCTTCTGTGATCGTGCACATGGGTTTCGAAACGAGCGAGGGCGTGTCTGTTAAAAATTTGACGGAAGTGGACATTGTGGTGCGCGTTGTGCAGCAATTTGTCATTTTGGCGCTGAACAGCGAGGGCGAGAATGTCGTTCCGTGGAGTGATTTAGAAAGCGCCGATTCGCTGCTGATTGTGTGTTTCTATTCCGCGCAGGAGAGAAGAGTGATTGACGAATTGGTGCGACTGAGCTGGGCGCAGTTGTTAGGGGGTGAGGGGTTCCCCGATTATTTGGTGACCCCAGCGTTTTGGCGGAAAAAAGTCATCACTGCCGATCGAGCGCAAGCTCGTGAAGCGCACGTGGTGATTGTGTCATGTGTGAGGGGCAGCGCGCCGCGCGTGGACGCTACTGGACACCCGTCGCAGCGCGAGCGCGATGTGATGGACAGAATTGGCTTTTTGGCGATGCCGGAGCGGTGCAATGTGGCCACGTCTCGCGCCAAAACGGCCAGAGTCGTGATCATGAACGCCGCTACCGTGCTGCATTCTGAATTTTTCTGGCGCTTTGTGGCGGTGGAATTAGGAAAGGGGCACGTTTTTGCGTACCACGAGCGACATTTGTGGGAGAGTGACCCGTTGGCTAGGTTTCTGGGCCACTGGAGAAGTGCCCCGGTCGATCTGCCAGAACCCGCTCCGCCCGTGCAAGAAGAAGAAGAAAATGAGGTTCCGCCGCCGCAGGAAGAAGTTCAGGAGGTGGATGTGAGCGAACAGCGAGTGTCCCCTCAGCCAGACGCCGATGTCGTTCCCGCTCCCGATTCCCCAGACGTACAAATGTTGCCGCCCGAAGAGCAGGAGGAGGAGTCATCGGAGAAAGTTCAGCCGCGCGCGGATGAAAAAGCGAGTTGTTCTCGGTCTCGGCGTCGGTATCGCGGTCGTCGTCGCTCTCCCTCGTCGAGTTCTTCCTCTTCCTCTAGTTCTTCGTCGGGTTCGTCAAAATCGGGATCGAGCAGTGAGACCGATTCGGCCTCGGAGTCTGAACACGCGCCGCCCGTACCGGCACACAAACAGAAAACGCACCAGGAGGAGGAAGTGATGGAGGTGGAACAGGAGGAGCAAAGTGAACAAGGTGCTCAACAGCAGGAACCGACAATGGAAGGTCAACGGCAAGAGCAAGAACCAGAGCCAGATACTGAAGAGGCCAATAATGCAATTATTGGAGAAAAATTGGATGAGTTAATTCAAATGGCGGGCGAATTGAACACCGAGTTGGACGCTGAGCGACAGCAACAGTCCATGAGCCCAGACCGGCAGATGCTAAGACAAATGGACGCCATCCAGGAGGAGGCCAATGAGTCTGCTGAGCCCATGCAGGAAGATGAGCAAGAGCAGCCTGAGGAAGCGGCCGTACAGCAGCTGCAGCAACCTGTTCAGGTTGTTGTAGTTGGCGCGTCACCGCCACCGCAAGAGGAACAGAGTCCGCCCCCGCCAGTGACTCCAACTTTGGCAGGTTTGGAGCCAGAGGAGGAGATGGAAGCGGAGTAATGGTAATTTAGGTGTACAGGAATTTTTTTGTTTTTGTTTTTTAGTTGTTTTTGTTAGAGCTAACGTTTTACCAGTAGAATTGAGCTTTTGTTGAGTTGGAAATTGACTTTTCATTGAGTTTTACCGGTTCAAAAGTTTTTTTTGTGTTCTCAACAAAGTGTGGAAAAATGCGTAATGGTTGTCAACAAATTTAAAATTGGTTTACAATAGTTCTCAAAAAACGGGAATTTAGTTCAATTCGTTTCTTTAATAGTTTTGCTGTGCTTCGATTTTAGCCGGGAGGTAAAATGTATGGCTGGTGGAGTTTGTGAGCAAAAGTGGGTGTCCAAAAATTGTAAAATTTCAAAAATTTTAAGTATAAATGTATATATAGTTCACTTAATGAATTTATGTAGAGGGTTGTTTACACTTCCGAGCTTACAATAATTTAAACATTTCAGTTCTACTTCGACGATGGTTTTGGGCGATTCGGTGGGCGAACGTGGCGTTGACGTTTTCGGCTACGTCGCTGCGCTACGTTGGCAACGTGGCAACGTGCATTTCCGTTTTTCCGGTGCCCCATTGTGTTATGTGTGTTTTTTCTGGCCAAGGAAAGGATTGGAGGTATTGAGGATCTGACACAAAGTTGACGCTGTGATGTAAATAGTTGTTTTTATTTGTTTAGATTTTTTTTTTAATTAGGTAGTTTTTTTTTTTTTAGAAAGTGAGACAAGTGAATTGGCAACAATTTTAATTGTGACAGTTTAATTTAAAAGTAATTTTTTACTAGCGGTTTGGATTGCATAACAAAGTTTCAGTTATTTTCTCTAAGTAAAAAGAGTGACGCTGCAGTTACGTGTCGTAGTGCGTGAATGGTCAGTGATAACTGAGGGCACATAGGTTGAATTTTGACTAACTCTCGTTGCATTTTTTTTTGACGTGAGGGTCGCGGCTATTGATCTAGTATGTACTGTGCATTCCTGCATTTCCGGATTGAGAAACAAAAGTTAATTTACACGCGATTTTACAAAGGTACACTGATTATAGAGGTGCGATGATGATTGGTGTTGAAAATGAGAGGTAATTAAAAGAATCGAGTCTAACTCGACAGGCATGATCGCATGTCTAAATGCCTACTCCCTTGGCTTGTTGTGAGAACAGCCCAGTCCGCCGATATCATCGAAACAAGCACCCATACAGTGACAAGTGTACCTATTTTTGAGTGAGTTGAGCAGTTCGGTATTTTCGGGGTGTGGTTTTTGCACAGTGCGTATGGGATCAAAAAGCCGTGGCTGACTAATTAATATTCTGGTAGCAGAATGAGTGGTGTAGCAGCGAGAGTGGTTATATTCGTGATAAGTGCCTTCGGTAGTTAATGGCTGTTGCGTTTCGGCATGTGGCAGTGGATTCACTTGAGTTTGTTGTTTATTAGTTTTAAACTTCAAAAAGTCATGCAATCCAAACATGCATTTAAGCTACAAAGATTGAAATTTATAAACTTTCAAGTTGCCAATCATTTGCATTCGTATTTCTGTTAAACGTTATACCGACTTCATATTCATTTTAACTTTAGGTTTGGTAGGGAATAGGTAAAACTCGAGTATGCTAATTTTTATTTGACTTTACGTTTGCAACTTCGTTATTTTTTTATCTACCTAATCCTAGATTGATTTTTTTGTATTTCCCTTTCCCCTAGAAAACTGATAACTTGACATTTGGATATTTAGGAATTTATGCAAATTTCGTGGTTGATCTTTATTATACAAAGAGATGAAATAATAAGCCGCTTGTTTTTCCTGTTTTTTCCCCGAATATTTTGATAAGTGTAAAGGTGATCTGATTTGAGTGCGTATTTATTTAATCACTCTGATAGAATTTCCGCTAAGAGTCTTTAAAACGGTACCGTAATTCATTTTTACCTTGACAGTCAGTGTGAAAGTTAATTCCATTCGCCTTACCGGTATCCTAATTTTATCATGGATTATCCCGCTTACGACATTTTTTCGTTGTGCATTAATAATACGTGTGCTTCTTACGCTTTGGATATCAACGTCATTTTCATTTATTATACGCTCTTTTTGCTGATGGGATTATTGTTCGCGTGTTTATTTGTTTCGCTAATTGCTGTGTGTTTTCCCGTTCGTGGAGGTGGTTTTGGGATTTCGGTAGAGTTCGCTGAGTAAAATTTGAATCGCCCGCCATTTTTTTCGCGCTAAAACAGGTTTTTACAGTATCTCGTGTGTTTTTCCTGTTCTTTTTATTCTTGTCGCATTCGTTCATTTTTTCTCATTTTCTATTTTCGTACTCGCTCTTGTTCCCAACCCGATTTTTGGCGCGTGAATTCTTTGTGTTTTTGTGTAGTTGATCGACGTATCCTGTAAACTGACGCCGTGAATAATTTTAGGTATGCCCGTTTTAAAATTCCGTGTGTCTGTAAAGTCGTTTGTAAGCATGCTTCTCGTGGTATGTGGAAGTGTTGTCTGGACTTGGATTATGTTGTTGCGTATAAAAGCGTACCGTAATTTAGAGTAGGGGTCGATTCAGTCGAAATTGCTTCGGTTTCATTTTCTTGGAGTTTTTTCGAAGGTTTTGTGCCGCTGGTTAGAAACTCGCTCTCAGTGTGTTCCCTGTGTTCTATCTAAATGTGTGAAGTCTGAGTCTAAAAATCGCCTAAAATAAAATCTCTTCTAAAAACTTCGGACCCCTTGGTGTAAATTAGACATTCAACTAATTGCTGGTGCGTTGATAAAAACGCCATTCGCTAAAAAGCTAACTTAATTGACGTAGCGTACACCTGTGATATTCACTTCGGTGAATTCACCATTGTGCGTTGCGAATTCAATCGGTAGTCGCTTTTCCGTTGCCTTACTTTGTCGCTCATCCAACGAGTAGGTGTGAGATCGGTAAAACTTGGCAGTTTGCCATAGTGGAATTTGGTTGAGTAAAAAGTAGCCGGTGAAAATTCATGACACAAGTGCACGTGAAAAATTTGCAAATTAGTGTTAGATTTCATTAATTCTACTAATATGTAACTCAATATCCAAAACAGGAACTTGAACTAAAATTTATTAAAACGCACAACACGATTGAACTAACATTTTGTTTTGTCATCCCACCCAGAGAAGAAATAATCTTGAGAATGGTCAATGTTTTTGTAGCGAAAATTTGATTCCTGGAATAAAATGGCAATACGAAAAATATTCAAAATAAAAAAATCCTCGAAATATACCTGTTCTTCTTTCTGACTTCCAAAACGGTCCAAAATGTCAAAATCGGGAGAATTTTCAACTGAATTGCTTCTCCACATTTTTATTCGATTCGAAATAGATTTACAATTTATTTAAATTTAATTCGAAATTCATACAGGCAAAGCTAAATTTATAAGCTAAAACAGTCGGAACAAACAGACTTATTTTGCTTACAAGACTGGTAAAGTTTCGGGAAATAAATTTGTATTCCACAGAGCCCATTAATCATGTGCTTAAGATGAATGGTGAGTTCATTTGCGCGGGGCAGGCCTGATACGCACATCTGCCCGTTACGCACATTTGCCCGTTTTTTTTCACTTGACACTTTTTCAAGTGATTTTCAGATATGAGTGAAGTGAAAAAAGTTCACTAATGTCATTGCGCAGCGTTTTTCACTTCACTCATATTTATCTGAAAATCACTTGGAAAAGTGTCAAGTGAAAAAGATGGGCATATGTGCGTAACGGGCAGATGTGCACCCCCCATTTGCGCATCCAAAGGCAAGACTCAATTTGAAAACAACAGCTTTCAATGATCAATTTTGAGCATACCGCCCGGCAAAAAAAATACAGACTTATTTGGGGTCTAATAATATCAAGTGAAAAATTTCCGCTCAAATTCAGTACTTTAATTCGAGGGGTCGTCACAATTGCAAAAAAAAATTATGAAAGCAGGTGCGCTCGCCCCTCAGTTGACAACGCTGCGCTTAAAACAAGACAGTTGGCTTAAGAAAACAGTTGTGCTAACTTGTAATTTACCAAAACAATAATTTTCAAACTCATTTTCAAGATAAACATAGTGATTTGTGGGGTTGGATAAGTAAATATAGTGAGATGTCATTTTAAATAACGAAAACGTCATTCGAAAACGAAATTATACGTTTCAACGTAGTATTACCTCGAATTATCCCCCCCCTTGAATTAACCCCCCCTCGAATTAACCCCCACCCTCAAAATGGGCTGGGGAAATAATAAACCCCCCCCCTCGAAATACCCCCCCTCCGGAATGATGTACATCATGTATGCAATGTACATGATGTATTTATTACTACTTATTTGCATCGCAGCTACACTTATACGCTCATTTGTGTACAGATGTACATCTAAGGCCCCAATATCACCTAATTTCTCTCATTTATTACCGTTTTTGTGTAAGGAAACGCGTGTATCTTACTATGAATTTCACAATAATTTCTGGCGAAATAATAAACCCCCCCCCCCTCGAATAAACCCCCCCCCCCCTCGAATTAACCCCCCCTCAAATTTTGCTGGCGAAATAATAAACCCCCATGGGGGTATTTCGAGGTAATACGGTAACTATTACAATATTTAAACGACAAGCTTCTTTTAGTTGTCAAAAAGCACATTTGCTAAGCCATTGAGAAGGTGAAACAGATGTGGAAAACGTCAGGTGTAAAATCTTGAAAGAGCGAGTAAAATCAGATAATTTTGCAAAGGACAAAAATAGATGGTATAATAAATGGTAGTATTACGTATATTTACGTGGTATATATTTATATAGGTACCTAATTATTTACGCAACAACCTTTAAAACGTTTTGAAAGAATGAAAATAAACCAGAACTAAACATCGAACCAAAATTTCAAAGCCGCTGACAAACATTGAGTACTACCCCAAAATCCCTCACAAAACACTCAAATAAAGATCCACGATTATCTCAAAAATATCACAGATAACTCTGGAACCATTCATCATGATACACACTCACAGGAAAACCTCCAGATAAATACAAAGCCATTTTTCAATATAGCACAACTTTACTCTCCATGAATCAATCGAATACGCCGGGGAAATGCGTGATATATATACCAAAAGTGTTCCAAAAATATTGACCGCCAAAATTTATCATTCAAGCTCATTTAGGGGCCATTATTGCGGTGCAAACGAGTATATAGTATGACAACACCAAAGCTTCATAATGAAATGACGCAACGCACGGGGGCTACTTATCTTCCATGCATAAATGCCGCTTCTCCATGCGCCGTGCAACAGGCTGGATGTCCATATTATCACAGCTACAGTAATAGTGTGATTAAAACACATTTGCGTGAATATGGAGGCGGGGTTAGATGAACTACCGTATTTCCTCGAAATACCCCCCCCCCCTCAAAATGGGCACTATGAATTTGTGGTCCTGGAAATACATAACAGACGTTCAAAACACTGACTGTGTTACGTTAGATTATCGTTTATACCATCTACATCCTTTTATAAGGCTGTAAAAACTTATAAATGGTGGTTATTGTTGCATTTTTCACGTTTTTCTCTCAAAATTTTCACTCTGAAAAAATAAACACCCGGGGGGTAATTCGAGGAAATACGGTAAGTCGAATGATAATGCTGAAGATAAAAATATTCGAATAGTGGAGGTGGAGCGACTTTAAAATGAGAAGAAATCCATGACCTTACATTCATGTAAAAAATACTGTAGTCGGCGCATAAGGAGGCTCCAGTGGTTGTGAAATATGCTTGATCTCAACGTATTTAGAAACGCGCGCGGCACCAAAATTCTCAAAATGTCCGCCGCGCTGGCGGCAATGCATTTTCATGATTAACTAATATGATAACAGGGAATGCATGGAGTATATATGGACTATATTTGGGTATAAATTTTGGTGGAATTTTGAAGAGTACAAAATACGCGATAAAATGTCAACTGACGGCCAACGGTCAACTGAAAATCTGTTTCGAATGTGACTTATTTCATGTTGTTGTAGTTTCAAGTTTTGTAGTAAGTTCACTCAACTACTACAATGTGACGGAAAGATTTTCGGTCACCGTGAACGCTTGTTTACAAAGACCAAAAAATGCACTTTCCCGTTACTTCGTCATCCTTTCTAACAACTTTTTCAGTTGACGTACTTTTTCAAAAGTATATGTAAATGTTAGTATTTTTTTACTCAGCACAAAGTATAGAAAATGTAGAATACTTTTTTACTCACACTCATGCGTAAATGTGAGTAAATTACTTTTTTCCCAGACACATGTAAAAGCGAGTACTTTTCCCCTGGAAAACGAAAAAAGCTACCAATTTTTACATGTGAAAGTGAGTTTTACACTGGAGTATTTACCGTGTACTCGCGTACGCGTATTTTTTGAGTAAATGTACGTACATTTTAACAACTGTGGTGCGAAGCGACAACAATTTACAGATATTTACCTAGAACAAATTATTATAAACAGCCACAAATGATAGATCATAGACCCCTAGCAAAAATCTAAGCTCCAGCACAAACAAAATTCAATTTCCCACAGAAGCTCAGCAAATCGTGGAGCCATGAAAATCTCACTTTTCCATGCATCTCCCAGTAATTAGAGCACGCCTCATTAACAAAAGCCGTAACGCTTCACGGAATAAAATTGGATACAAAATACAAAATGCCAATACCAGCGTGCCACGCTCTAATTGTTACACAATCTCTGATTATCTTTGCATGAAACATAATAGATTCAGTAAATAGAAAGCACCGTGTGCTTATTTAGGCACATTATTATTGCATGTGGTTATTATCCATTAGAGAGGGCAGATACCTATGTACATATTCCTATTTCTTGGCCCATTTCTGGGTATCAAAATCAATGAGTGTTCAAGGTCAATATATATGACCACGCAGTTTCATGCAGATCAACTGAACACATGCATCAGATCTGATGAACCGCTTGACAGGTAGTCAATTCATCCGACTAATTGTCAGGTTCCAATCTCGGCTAGTGTCAAGTCAAGTTGCGTCAAGTCAAGACATGTCAAGTCGCAAAGTTCAGACTTCTCAGTGTACTGTAACGTGAAAAGTTTTGAATTCCATGTCAGCTGACAAGACAAGTTTTCGCGGTCAGTTTTCCATAGTTGTTAAAACGTATTTACGTTTACTCAAAAATATGTATACTTGAGTACTGAGTAAATACGTTTCCTCTGAAATAAACGCCGACCACAAAAATTCTTTATCAGAAAACAATGTATACACGCAGCTGTGCAAAAATTACCTGTACTCGCTTTTACGTATTTTGAAAGTACTCGAGTATAGAAAATGTATTTCAGATAGGCTTTTGTATTACGTTGTTCAAGGCGAAGAAAGGGAAAAGGGAGAAAAGGCACATTTATAAACAAACATAACAAAAGGCAAAAAGTGATGCCATTAGTCATAGCCTTTCACTAAAACCTATGAAAATTAGTGGTTTTGGGTGAAAATTTCGGCAAAATTTCTAAAAAGTACTCACTTTTACGTTTTCCAGGGAAAAACTATTTTACATACGTTTACTCACGAGTAAAAGTAAAATATCTTTACTTTACGTTTTCTGTACTCAGGAGGTGAGTAAAAAAGTAATACTTTATATTTACGTACACTTTCAAAAAAGTTTTCAACGCAACAAAACACTTGACAAGATGAGGGATTGAGCCCTGGTCAACTAAAACTCGTGCAACTCAAGTCAACTCATATTTATTCATCGGCACAACACAAAACGATCGGAATATAAAGTTGTCACGCAAAGTAATGAGCGTGCAGTAAGCACAAGGTCAAACGACATGCAGATTATGACCTTTTATTTCACTCATCACTGAGAGTCATATTGGAAGTTATAGTGATTTTGATAGGATCTGTGGAGGTTTGTGAATACCTAGTTCAGGCATTGAACATGCTGTTTTTGTATTGTGGGATTTTGTATTTGGGAGAAAGTTGTGAACAAATGAAGATTTGGCCACCTGACTGAAAGAAATACTCGCCTAGTTTTTCCATTAAAATAAATAAACAACAGAACTAAATATCTGGAACAAAAAAACAGCATCAAAGAAAAACATCGGGGCTCAGTAGGGGGCCACAAACGGGAAAAAAATCCTCAAATATAATATTTGCACAGGAGCCATCAATAATTAGCGAATAGAAAGTCAATTACCTCTCATTTACTCACCGGCAGTCTTCAAAGTGAAAAATACGGCCCATGGCCCGTGATTCATGAAAGAAAAGTAAACAGAAATCGGAGATGTTTGATTTCTGGCCTTGAATAAATGAATTGCGTAACAGCGGAACGGCTTTGAGAACGCATTTCGAGTAGGGTTCAAACGGGATCGAATTTTCGGGATCGGGATTGGGATTTTGAATTTTCGGGATCGGGATCGGAATTGGGTTTCGGGTAGGGTTGGCCGATGTTTTTTTTAAAACGTTAAAAAAAAAAAAAAAACGTTTTTTAAAAAAAAAAAAACATGACGTCCGAAATGTTTTTTTTTTTAAAAAAACATCGGCCAAAATTTTTAGTACTAAGCACTAGGTATTTTGCAAAATTTTTGCGCGCAAGCGCGCAATTTCACACACAAATTGACATTGGTGGTTGTTTTCATTGGTTTTGTTGCATTTTTAGTATCAAAACATCCATTTCTATGTGCTACCATGGGTGGAATAAGCCGACATATGTTGCTGTAATATATAATATTGAGGTAATGTGCTTCCATGTACCTCCACAGTGTGTAACTTCACTCCCAAAGTAACAACCTCCTTTTATAACCTTGTTTGATCACCATTCCGTGCCAAACTTTACCTGAAGTCACAAACATTCAACTATAAGGCGATATACGAACGATATGTCGACGAAAAATGGATATTTTTGACACAAATCACCACTTATAATGCTATCCCATGGCTCCACAGGCATTATATGGTCATATTTAACATCACAGAGTATTGCCAGTGTCTGATATACCTATATATGTTGACACTAGGTCATATCTGGGAGCTTTTAAAAAAAACATCGAGTTAAAAAAAAACGTTTTTTTTCCAACCCTAGTTTCGGGATCAGGATTTTGGACAAAGTTATGGTACTTTTCCTCTAACTTTTAACAAAAATAGATTTTAAGAATACTCTTGAATGTCAGAGATATCCATTTCAAATTCCATGTTTCCATTCGCATTTCTCAGTGCAAAAAAGTTCTTTGGCAAATTTAGAGGTTTTTCTGGGATCGGGATCACGATAGTTGATATTTTATCGGAATTGGATCCGAGATTCAGGATCCGGATTCGGGTCCTATTTGAACCCTAATTTAGAGTTGGATTCGATCCAAAAAATCCCATCAAAGTGGGGAAAAATTAAAACTAAAACCACTAGTTTCCGCAATAAATAAAAAGCCACAGGTAGACTAAACTAATGGCTATTGGCTAGCAATAAAATAAGCTAAAGCAAGAAACACAGAGAATAAATGCAGTCGGCCCACCAATCTAATAGCTCAATTACGGGACAAAACAGAAACAAAGGGCGAGCCGAAACTTTTCAGAGAGCTTCTGAAGGGCGGCAAACATCAAAGGAGAAATTGTGGAAGCGCTAATGGATCATTCTGTGCGCAGACGTGGTAATGGGGTGTGGTCAAAGATAGGGGGGAAACACAAAATTCAAGCATGCATAATCCAAACAGCTTTTGGGCATAATCTTTTTAACACTTTTAGTGCAAAATTCAAACACTTTTTGTGCCACTAATTGCAGGATGATCCAAGCAAATGTGAGTAGAAAACCAAGCATAAATTAAACAAATGCAAAACAATCCTATTATCTATTAAGTCATAAGTTATTATGATAAGTCTACACAACACACAGGGCTTATCTCTTTAAAATGATGACATTGGTTTCACATCAGAGTAGCAAATTCATAAATACAACAGAACACATGCGGTGATTTCATTGGATGAGATTTGCTTGGATTATGTAGTAGTGCTTGGATTTCGTCTGATTTTTGCTTGGATTATGCTGAATTTGGTTAAATTTATTTCATAGCGAGTTTAATCAACTACTACAAAAGGAAGGATGCATGAAACTCTGGCAATACAAAAAAAAATTCAGCACAAATGATGGCAAATGAAGTACGAATAAAGCAATAAAATTTTCCCACCATTTGACATGTCTGGCAAAAGACATTCACTCTGGGGACCACATAAACTTGCTTGTTTTAGTGAACGAAAACAATAGGGAACCTCTACTCAATTCATAGCGACCACTTCAAACAAACATTCCAGCCTATATTCCATTGTCCATTTATAACTAATATCATTATATTTACTTTCCAATATGCCATCATGCCGCAACAAGCAAAAATTACAGCACATTATCAGCCAAAACAATAAAAATGGGACACCCTGCACTCTGCAGCGCACCTAGGTATTTGATCTAAAAATAGACCCATTCAAATGGACTACATAAAGGCTAGCCGCTGGTCACACCCACAGCAGTTGATTTGTCAATCAAAACATTGGGTGAAATGAATGACACATTGTGCCTACACACACTAGTTTTCACCGTGACTTCGTGTGAAAACTGAAATTTTTTCAAATGCAAATTAATGAACACGGTTGAATCATTTAATTTCAAATAATTTTGAATTTAAATTAAGGCAGCGTTTACACGGTTTTTTGGGTGACGACAAACCACAAAAATCGCACTTTCAAAAGTTCCATAAGTCGAGTGAAAAGTTCCATATTTATGAGAAAAAGTGGTCAAGGATATATATTAGGTAGGTGCATATGCTTGTCAAATTAAAGTCCAATCGGTTTAGTCTCCAAAGAGTTATAAAAGTTTGATTGTTCTTGCTGTCGGCTATCGTTGTCGGAAGCCGACAACGATCACCGACAAATCAAATAAAATTTTTTTTGACTGTGACGACCAGCAAATTCATGATCGTGATCGTCACGCTCATATTGCAGTGACACAGAAAAGTGGCTGATAGTTGTCACGAGCTGTGAACATGTTTTTCAGTGACGACAATGTGTCTTCAATCTAAAACATGCACAGCACTTCAGCAAAATATTTTGATAGGTGCAATCTTAGTTTAAACGCTAGCTTATATACCATTTTTACTCGAATTACCCCCCTCCCCTCGAATCGACCCCCGCTCGAAATAACCCCACCCAAAATCATAATATACATAACAAAACTGTAGCTTTGTATCCATGTGGAGCAGCCAACGATGGAAAAAACACTTGAAAAAATTGAACACAGAAACTCATTGAGTTTCTGTGTTTTTGTTTTACACAGAAACTCACAAATTTTCAAAAACTCAAAACTCAAAAAAGTTTTTTTTGGAGAACACAGAAACACGGAAACGCAGAAAAGTTTTTTCAGCTACGTGGTTGAATGCACATGAATTCAATTAAACTAAACAATCTAAGATATGCATGTATAGTATGTAAATATGTATGTATTTACATAAGGTATCCATATTTTATGTTGGAACAAAAAAAAATTAAAGATGACATGCATGTGTAACATTATCGTAAAATGTAAAATCTTTAATATTTAAGTTGACGTTCTTATGTTCGCTTTTATATTTAATTAATTCAATTTATTACAATTCCATTTTTATTCACATTCCATTTCTTAACAACTTCACATTCGTCATTTAATATCTCAAGCACGTTGTTTACAACGTGCGCTTCACATTGCTCACATATTTAGATCTTAGTCATTGCTCACATTCCGCCACATTTCCTTGACAAGCAGCACGCATATACGCCGTCATGTTTATGTTAAGCGGCGGGCCCGCCCCGAGTGGGGGGCCGGGCCCGCGCGCCATTTCAAATGCTGTCTGGCTTGGCTCACATTTTCACTATCTTGTCAGTTTAGCTCGCTTTTCATCGGAGAAGCGAGCGGGCAAGAATTGAACTTTCACAATTGGAAATGTTGGGTAAAAATCGGAGATTAGAGCTGACCGATTGGCGCCAAACCAATCGCCATCGGTCTGGCCCTTAAAAGCCGATTTCACAGCTAGAATCGGGAGTGTTTGCAACCTCGTCAACTTCACACGAATCTCTTCCTAGGATCTAAATAAGCGCCGTAGTCACTTTATTAAGTCGCTTGTTTTTTGGTGCTAAGTTTAACTCTTGGTGCTTTAAGTCACCTCAGTGCTTTATTTCACACCAGCGCTGTTTGAGGTGCCTGTTCTCACAACCGCGCCACTTAATTGTCGCCTTTTGTCGTAATTAAGTGCCTTCTTTAAATTGCCTTATTTCTCCGGTAATTAGAGCTTCTCTTACGTTTTAAGTAAGTAATTAATTTAGTTGTAAATTAATTCCTTTGTTTACGTATATTTTATATATATTTTATTTTACACTTATTTCTTTGTATTTAATTGTCTAAGTAAAAACGTTCATCAAAACCTTTGGTAAACAATCTAAATTTGCTTCACACTAACTCACGTCAATTCACTTCAACTCAACTAATCACATTTGATAAAATAACGGAACGTCAACTAGAGACGACGCTTCACGTCAACTTTCATACGTTCACATTTGTCCTCTTCCTTGGTTAGGAATAGGAGCTGGTTCACAAGTCAATTCAATAAGTTCCGTATTATTTTACATGGCGCAGCGAGCAGGGTGACTAATTAAACTAATTGGTCACTCTAATTAAGTCGTCTTGCGCGAAATTTCATTGGAAATTGTTTTTCACAGCCTGAGTCACACGCACAAGGTTACGGTAATACGGTTTTGGACGCAAAATCGTTAGTAGCACGTGCATATTTACTTACGATTTTACAAGTACAAGTCACAAGAAACGAAATATTTATTTTATTATTTTATTTCGTTCACAGCTAGCTACCACTTTGCTAATAAGCAATCAATCGATCGAGATTTGCTATGGAGGAACGCTTACGCACTCAGCGAGGCGCCCAAGCCGCCGCAGCTATGCCTGTGAGCAACGTAGATGAGTCCGACACAACTCATCCGTTGACTCAACATAGCCGGGCGTTAACTGGAGTGCGCAACGGAGTGCTACGTTTCACATCCAAACCGATTCCTAAAATCGTCAAAGACGAGTCACAACCCGCCGCCGTGAACTTGCGCGCGGCGGAGGAAGTATTAGAATTACTTCAAGCCTACGGCTACCAAGCTGAGCTGAAACGCTCGGACCTGTCTCAGGCTATGGACAAATTCACATCTATTGTCCAAGATCACATCACAAGCCTGGACAGAGATCAAGACGGAGTGGCCGAAGAGATAAAGAGCGCCAACGCAAAATTAGAGCGCGCGCTCTATTCGGGATCGAACAACGGGATGATGCTCATGGATGAGCTAGAATCGAGGATGGCGACCGCCCAAGCGCAAATCAAATCCGCGGAAAGGTTGATACTTTCCTTGAAAGGTCAGTCAAATGTAAATGTTGATTTAACTACTCAACCCCCTTCACAACCCCCTTACAACAATGTCAATATGGGAAGTAGTTCTCAACCTTCACAACCGGAAACTTTGTTAAAGTTACCTAAAATCGAGCTTGCTAAATATAACGGTGATCCGTTAGAATGGGCAGCTTGGTGGGAGATTTTTCGAGCTCAAATTCACGACCGAGCTAATTTGTCAAATGGTATGAAATATACATACCTCAAGCTCAGCCTTATCGGTCCAGCAGCGGAACTGCTGGCCGGATTAAAAGGTGATGGTCGAGATTACAACACAGCGGTCACCATGTTAAAATCAAACTTTGGTGAAACGCATTGGGTACAAGCCGCCCTTTGGGATAAATTGTATTCACTTGAAAAACCTTCGTCAAGAGGAGACTCTCTCACAAATTTCACACGAACCCTTTTGTCAACTCTCAATCAACTTAAAGAAAGGGGTGAAAGTGTCGATTCTGGTGCGGTGTTAAGAATAATTCGTGGTTATCTTCCCGATAATATTGTTCTTGCCATCACAGAAGAACACCGGAATTCGATGCGCACTGCTGCAACTGACGACACAGAACTCACAGTCGTCAGGTTTGTTGATGCATTAACTACCATTGCTCGTGCTCGGTTAGATGCGATGAAAACTGAACAACAAAGTTCACAATCTTCAAATGTTGTTCAGAAATCACAAAATTCATCGTTTAAAAAGCCACAAAATGGAGGAGGTTGGCAACAGCAAAAGAAAAAAGGAAATAAATCACAAAATACCTTTTCAAAACAAAAACCTATTCACAATACGGTTGCTTTTGCTGGTACAAATGCTAATGTTGGTAAGCAACAAGGAAAAAATAAAAATTCCACTCAACCTCCCAGAACTCCGGCGATCGGAGCGATTAGTCAAAAGCAGTCCTCACAACCTGCTGCTGACTATCGCAAGCCGAAATTTGAGTGCTTGTTCTGTGGCATCAAAGAGCACTACACAACCGATTGCCCTCAATACGTCACACCGAGAGAGCGCACGGAACGGTTGCAAGCTTTGGGCGATGTGTGCACGCGCTGCACACGCAGAGGCCATCAAGCGGCACAATGCACTCAACGATTGAGTTGCTACTATTGTCGCCAGATCGGTCAGCATCACGGGGCGTTCTGTCCTACCAGACAGGCACCCGCCAGGCGTCAGGTAACCAATTCACAAAATAAAGCCTTTGTCAAAGCAACGAGCGCTAATTTTGTCAACGCTCAGGTAATCACAACGGGCGCGGCTTCTTCACATGCACCGCCATCGTATCCGCCTTCACACACGGAACCGATGAGCGTGTGTGTCATCCCCCCGGACAAGAACGATTTTCGGTGGAGACAGCAGACGCTGTATCAACTGGATATGGACGGCCCGCTGGACATGGGCGAATGGCCGAGGCCCGCGAACGAGCTCCAGGCTAGAGCTCAAGAGGAAGCCCGCAGGTATCACAGCGAAAATGAGCTGTGGACGACGCTCCGCGCCAGCCTCATCAAGGACGGCATGGACATGGAGACCGTCGAAGCCAAAATCCGCGGCTTCCAGCAGAAACGGTACGAGGTGTACCCGCACCTCAACCCGAACCAAATGTCATCGTCGGAGCCACTTCAACCCAGTCACAGGCCTACGGTGGAGGTGCTGAGCGCACAAGCGGGTTACGGTAACCCCAACACCGCTACCAGACAGCAGGCCGAACAAGAATGTGAGTTCGATTTTGCGCCTATTGTTCGTTTGCAAGTGGCCCAGGCTTCATTAATTAATAAAGACGCTGAATTAAATCGAGTCACAGACCCTTTGTTAATATTCTTTGACACTGGATGCGAATATTCATACATTAAAGCATCCGTGGCAAATGAGTATAACTTTGAAAACAAAGGAGACGTTGTTCTTCAAATGAACGTGTTTGCGACAAAAACGCCTGTCACAGTCAATACGTTTTTGGTCGAGGCTATCATGCCTATTTACAAACACGTCGACAATAAGGGCAATATGTTACAAATTCCGCTCACTTTACGTGCAGTGGATAATTTGGCAACATATGCATGCCCACCTCCTTTGTCACAAGATGACAAAACAGTCATTTATATTGTGTACGGTGAACACGCACAAGAACAATTCGCGGAACCGCTTGAATTGACCGAAATGACTGATGAGTTTTGTCACAAACTATGTCAACCAGATGTAGTCATTGGTCAAGACTATTATTGGAAGTTCGACATTCGACCAACAGAAATCGAACTCCCTTCTGGATTGATCATAGTCGAATCAATACTTGGATTGATGCTTGGCGGAAATGCGTCATCACAGTCATTTGTCACAACACCCGACATTTCACCACATCAATTCATGGTTTCATGCAGTTCACATGCTTCATCAGCTGTTGCTGTTGGCCAAGAGACATTATTTCAGTTTCACAGTCTCGAGTCAATAGGTATCACAGATGATCCATTATCACATGATGACGACATAGCTGAACAGTTAATTCTGGAATCAATTACTCTCGATCCAGAAACTGGTCGCTATAGCGTAGATTGGCCATTCAAATCAACAATTCAAGAATTGCCAACAAACAATGCAGAAGCATTTCGCCGCTTTCTGTCACTGTTGAAACGGTTTCGAAAAGATCCCGATTTATTCGCCACATACGCGAAAGTCATCTCAGATCAACTTCACAAGGGTGTCATAGAACCCGTATATGGTTCACAAGATGGTTTGCAAGAACACATCCTACCTCACCAACCTGTCATCACACCTGGCAGATCGACAACATGTCGAATAGTGTATGATGGTTCTGCAGGCAAGCCAAGTCTCAACAATTGTTTATTTCGAGGCCCAGTTCTCACACCACTGGCGCTCGGATTAATGCTTTGCTTCAGAGCTGGAAAAGTGGTGTTATTAGCAGATATTGAGAAAGCATTTTTACAAATTGCTCTTCACCCAAAATCACGCGCTTTCACAAAATTTTACTGGCTGCGTGATGACACTATTCCATCTCACGAAGACAATATTCAAATGATGCAATTCACAAGGGTGCTGTTTGGTCTCACATGCAGTCCATCCATTTTGTCAACTGTTATCAAATATCACCTAGAAGCGGAATTAGCTCACATGCATCCCGCTGAGACACATGAACGATCGAAACTGGAGCTGTTGCTCAACAGCATTTACGTTGATAATTTAGTTATCAGCGTAGATGATGAAAAATATGCAATACAGCTCTATCGCTTAATTAAAGCTGTTTTTGCTAGAGCAAATTTCAACATGCGCGAATGGATGACAAATTCGCGTATGGTTTCGGAGAAAATCAAACCTGATGATCTCAACCCGAAACAGTCACAATATATCAAAGTAATGGGTCTTGTTTACGATCACATTGAAGACACCATTGCGGTGCCAGCTCCCAAGAAAGATTTCACGCTCATCGTCACAGCCACGCGCCGCAATTTGAACAAATTGCTGGCTTCAACATACGATCCTATTGGCATCACAGCACCCGCGTTATTTCAGTTGAAATTTCGCGTGTCACAAATAATTCAAAGGTGCAATATCACAACCTGGGATGAACTCATCGAAGACCCAGAGGCGGATGACTTACTGGACGATTTAAAACGACATCTCTCGTCCATAAGTCAAATCAAATTCCCGCGCTCATTTCATTCTTTTGGCATCGATGTCAAAGCCGAAACACGGCCATTAGAATTACATGTGTTTTGTGATGCCTCAAAAGATGGATACGCCGTTTGCGCTTATTTGCGTCAAAAAGCGATTTCACCTGACGAATATGGCTATGAAGATGACCGATATTTTAGTGGTTTTCTCACAGCTCGCACAAAACTAGCCCCGCTTCCGTCAAAACAAGGTCAACCCCTCACAATCACACGCTTGGAATTGCTAGGTGTCACAATTGGTGCACAGCTCATCGATTATTTACATCATGAACTCGCTGAGCTGGGTGGATGGAAAATTCACAGTAATTTCCTCTGGACCGATAGTACAGTTGTCATCGGCTGGCTGTATACAGCAAAGCCGCTGGCTACTTTTGTCAACAATCGGGTCACCAAAATCCATTCACTAATGTCCAAACATTGCATTCAAATTTGCAAAGTTGCTACAAAAGACAATCCAGCTGACATTGCGTCACGGGGATGTACTTTTGATCAACTAATGATCAAAACAATGTGGTTTACCGGACCCACGTTTTTCGCTGAACCCCTCACATCAACCATGCTTGACATTTCGCAATATCAAGCGCAACCTGTCACCGAAGAGCTTGCGAAAGGCGACACTCACATCAGTCGACCTTTATATGCTGGAGCAGTAACTTCACAGCCTGTTTCACAACCAGCTAATGCTCTTGCACAGCAAGTGCCTGTCAATTTGGACCCCAATTTGTCACAAAATGTCACTCATCAAAATCCGTTTGTCGAAAGTCGACAACGTCACATCCCTTCAAATCCATTCGAAATTGACATTCGACAATTTTCAACACTGTCAAAATTGTTGCGCACTGTCGTATATCTACTTCGTGTCAAAACATATTGGCTAAATCGCTCTATGCATAAAGCTGCAAAGCGCGAAAGCGAATATTTATCAAAACCCATCACACAAGCTGATTTAAACGAAGCATTTAGACATGTATTGCGCATTTCACAAGCAGAGGAATGTGCCGGTTGCATTTCACAAGCGCAACTTGGCAAACACCACATGCTCAAATGGGACGCGTGGAATAATTTATTATATTGTGTCACGCGTGTGTCTCACAAAGAACACCGAAACCCTTCGTTGTTTTACTACCTGCCGAAAACCGGGTGGTTAACAACGCTAGTAGTTACTCACTTTCATGAGCTTGCTGGTCACAGTGGCATGCTTCACACTTTAGCCGATTTACGCGAACACTGCTGGTTGTCAAGTGCCAAGCAGGTAGTTGCAAAAATTCTGCGAAAATGTGTCACATGCCGCAAAGCGGAAGGAGGTCCATTCACATTACCTGATTTTCACACACTACCTGTCACTCGCACTCAATCACAAATCAAACCATTTCAACACATTGGCATTGATTATATGGGACCGTTAATTTATTCACAAAACGGTACCCGTCACAGTCAACACATTTTGTTGCTAACATGCTTCAGCACACGCGCCATCCATTTAGAGTCAACTAATAGTGTCTCAACAGCTGACACAATTATGGCTCTAAATCGTTTTATTTCGCGTCGTGGCATGCCGGACACAATTTGGTCCGACAATGCCCCCGCGTTTAAAAACTGTGTCAAATTACTGCCGGACGTGAAATGGCATTTTATCACAGCCAATAGTCCTTGGCAAGGCGGCGTGTACGAACACATGGTAGGACTAGTCAAACGCTTGCTCAAAAAAGCATGTGGACGACGTTGTCTCACATGGCATGAATTTCTCACAGTCATGCTTGACGTCGAATTCTCCATCAATACGCGACCATTATCATATTTGTCAAACACAGACATTGGTGCAGCGATACTGCGCCCAATACATTTTCTTTGGGGCACCCCACCACCATGTTACATGGATGAAAAACGTGAGATGGAACTCGATTCCACCACGATTGAACCCATGCGAAAAATTCCAAAAGAGGAATGGGAAAAGCTGACGGATGGATCTTTCAATCTCACACCTTCACAGATTGGAAAATCCTACACACTCACACCCCCACGTGTCAATGACGTCAACTGCATTGATGAAATTGCACTCAACTCTGTACCTGAAAAGGACAGAGATGATATCACACTACTTTGGGACCAAATTCGTCACAATCGTGAAGTGCTTTGGTATGAGTGGTCACGTCAATACATTGACCTACTCAAAGATCGAGCTAAAAATCAACGCTTGAAAAAAGGTACAATCAACGAAGCTCCCAAACGTGGCCAAGTGGTGTTAATCACAGATGATAAACAGCCACGCGGCATGTGGCAAATGGGCCGCGTTCACGAAATACACGTGTCAAGCGATGGCAAAATACGTGCAGTCACAGTATTGTCAAGCAACGGCCGTCGCACACGTAGATCTCCATCTAACCTAGTGCCTCTTGAAATCGACACAGAGGACGGTGTTGAATATAAAATCGACACTGAGATAAAAGATGATGATAATTCACAACCTTCACCTGATAAGAGTGATGATTCACAAACAGATCAATCACATCAACAATCACAATCTTCACAACAAGATGCAAGACGCGCAAACCCACGTCGAACATGTCGCTACACTGGCACATATTCGTTCTGGGGAAACGTGTCGCATTTAATGGCGCTCACGTTGCTAATACAATCAAAATTAGCCAACGCGCTCACATGGACAGATCAATATCACAAAACTTTCAATCTGTGCCATAAAACACGCACTGGTCACGCAATTCAACTTCCGGAAAAAGTAACATGTCACTTTCCTCAAGTCACAGCCATAGAGGATATTGTGGTATCCATATGGACATTGCGTGTTCAACCTCAAACGACACCAATTTATAGATGCTTTCAACAAGAGCATACTATAGTCACGTATATGAGTCTGGTGGGCGGAAAAGCTATGCTGCCACCAGAAATCATAAAAAACCAGAGTCACAACTTACGATTGCATGATCGCCTACCAAAATAAAACTTGGAAAGGCGAACCTTTAATAAAAATTGGTCATGCATTGTGGAGCACCAACAAATCACTTCACATCGATTATTGTTACTTTTGTCACAATCTAAGTAACACAGTAATGAACTTTCACATAGAGGAAGGTGTGGTCGCAAGTCTTGACGGAAAGAAAATTGTTTCTGAAATTCAAGATCTGTCACATTGCAACCCACAAGCCGGCTATTGTTATGACAGCGACAATGGCGTCTCTTTATGGAATGCTACTGCTTTTAACAAGCAGTGTGCATTCCAAGAGATTGGTCAATTTGATGCGCAATATTCACAAAATCATTACATAGTGGAAAAATTGCAAGCTGCATTTTCTGTCACATGGAGATCACAACAATTTCCAAATAATGCAGAATGCGTGCCAAAAGACGCAAAATATATTGACCAGGGCTCAGCATTCATTCAATTTCTTCGATATCAACTTAAGAAATTGAAAAAACCTGAAACCGAAAAAGTTCCTCTTCATTTCAAACTCGCACCAAATCTTGATGTTGGCGTGTTTCACTTGCTCACAGCCCGTCAACAATACGAAGTTGACAAAATTGCACATCTAGAACAAAAACAATTTGGATCTATCTGGCAACAATTATGTCACATCCGTCAGACCCAGCTAGATATAATTCATGCAATTGTCACATTCAATCCCACGCTTGGCTTGCGAGCATTGCTAGGACGTCAAAATCTCTATGCTGAATGGCATGGAGATATATTAATGTTCTGGGATTGTAAACCAGTCACCGCAGAAATTATTTATTTTCAACATGAATATAACCATACTTGTTATAAATTTCTGCCGGTCAAAGTCACAAATCACCCACATATTATGTTCGTGGCTCCTGGTACCAATGATCTGATCACACATTCACCAATAGATCATTGTCTCATGAAAGATCACAAATATTATCAATTAAATGATAATTCATGGGCCAACGAAAACGGACCAACGAATTTGCACGTCACAAAACTCCCAATCAAATTAATTTGGGCTGGCTCGTGGAAACCATTCACACTAAATGTTTCCGGGTCACCAGGTGTAAGCATGACTGACATTGCATTCAGTATCATGGCTGCACATCATCACTTTCAAAATTTGCAACGACTCGAACAACAAGTCACATGTTCAGTCGATTATATAGCAACAAAATCCAACGATCCTAAAGCAGTGCAAGCATATATTGCTGGCATTGGCCAAGGGGTTGGTGCATATTTTGAAGGTGTAGGAAAAGAATTGGGTCACATCATTCACGGTAGCGTCACAGGTGGTGCGTCTGCATTAGACACGTTACTTACTGGGCCACTTCAAACAGCTGTGAACATCATACTCATTATTATCACAATTGCTTGTATTGGGTATATTGGTTATGTTTACATGCAGTGGCGGCTCGTAACCGGCAGGGGTATGCTGCCAGACATCAAGGGCTTTTTCCGAAGAAAGGGCAGAAGGGACAGAAGCCCAAACAAATGGGAACCCTGTCCGTTCAGCAAGGAAAAATCGGTAAGCGACGGCGACGTAACCGCCAGAAGAAACCGAAAAGCGGCTTCAACAAACCCGCTTTGTCAAATCAAACCGTCACACAATCGTCAAGTTCGTCACAATTACCTTCAAAGTTTGTCACACCCCTCAAACGAGTATCTCCATTCAAACGGCTTTCAGGACGCTCGGTACAGCCTAGATCGGATCCCCTGGTCGGTTATAGTACCAAACGCGCCGAAGAAATCGAAATGGAGACGGGTGCGCGCCGGGTCACAAAACCTGCACCCCCCTGCGAGTCACAACCGCAGAGCTCGTCACCAAACGCCAGACTCACAGTCACCGAGCCTGTCACAACGGAAGTCACAATGGAAGACGCGATCCCTGAACGCAAGCCCTTGCAAAAGCGACTCAAGAGATTCGCTGGAGTCGCAGGGCTCCCAGGTGAGCAGCAATCGTCACACCAGACATTTTCCTTTATACCCCAAACTTTTCACAAATTCAATAACATCAATAAAAAACTGGTCAAATCAAAAGTTAAACGATCTAAAAAGATCCGTGACCTTCCTCAAACAAACACCTTCACAGTCCGACATAGAGCTCGGAGAGATGGAAGAAAGTCACGATCAAGAACTAGATCCCCCTCCGTATCATTTGACCAACTCAACTCAATCACTTCACAATGTACGACCTCATTCACAACCTCCCATGTCCCCTTGCTATCAAGCCAACCGCTTGCAGCATCGGAGCAATGGCAGCCCACCGAGCCGTCGAAGGCGATCGTCGACAAGACCGACACGCTCCGACAAGCCTTCGAGAGGCTCGCCAAGGAATCTGAGAAGCTCCCCAACTGGCCAGGCAGACCAGCGGGGGCCCCAGAAGACCAGGCGCCCGGACACGGGGAAGGCAGCCAGCCTGAGGAGGATGCCGTCGAACCCATGGACGAGCATCATGAGGAGGGCCGGGAAAATGCCGGCGTCGAAGACGCCAACGATCTGCTACCACAGGAGTGATGAGAGTATCACAGGCGTTTGATTTTGATTTTGTTTCACATCAATTTGCCGAGATTGGCTGAGATAAAATTAAATTAAATTTAATTTTTATTCTAGTTTCGGGAGTGTGTAACATTATCGTAAAATGTAAAATCTTTAATATTTAAGTTGACGTTCTTATGTTCGCTTTTATATTTAATTAATTCAATTTATTACGATTCCATTTTTATTCACATTCCATTTCTTAACAACTTCACATTCGTCATTTAATATCTCAAGCACGTTGTTTACAACGTGCGCTTCACATTGCTCACATATTTAGATCTTAGTCATTGCTCACATTCCGCCACATTTCCTTGACAAGCAGCACGCATATACGCCGTCATGTTTATGTTAAGCGGCGGGCCCGCCCCGAGTGGGGGGCCGGGCCCGCGCGCCATTTCAAATGCTGTCTGGCTTGGCTCACATTTTCACTATCTTGTCAGTTTAGCTCGCTTTTCATCGGAGAAGCGAGCGGGCAAGAATTGAACTTTCACAATTGGAAATGTTGGGTAAAAATCGGAGATTAGAGCCGACCGATTGGCGCCAAACCAATCGCCATCGGTCTGGCCCTTAAAAGCCGATTTCACAGCTAGAATCGGGAGTGTTTGCAACCTCGTCAACTTCACACGAATCTCTTCCTAGGATCTAAATAAGCGCCGTAGTCACTTTATTAAGTCGCTTGTTTTTTGGTGCTAAGTTTAACTCTTGGTGCTTTAAGTCACCTCAGTGCTTTATTTCACACCAGCGCTGTTTGAGGTGCCTGTTCTCACAACCGCGCCACTTAATTGTCGCCTTTTGTCGTAATTAAGTGCCTTCTTTAAATTGCCTTATTTCTCCGGTAATTAGAGCTTCTCTTACGTTTTAAGTAAGTAATTAATTTAGTTGTAAATTAATTCCTTTGTTTACGTATATTTTATATATATTTTATTTTACACTTATTTCTTTGTATTTAATTGTCTAAGTAAAAACGTTCATCAAAACCTTTGGTAAACAATCTAAATTTGCTTCACACTAACTCACGTCAATTCACTTCAACTCAACTAATCACATTTGATAAAATAACGGAACGTCAACTAGAGACGACGCTTCACGTCAACTTTCATACGTTCACATTTGTCCTCTTCCTCGGTTAGGAATAGGAGCTGGTTCACAAGTCAATTCAATAAGTTCCGTATTATTTTACAATGCACATCTCCCGGTGGATTTGACAATTTAAGTTTCAACATGTTTAAGTATAGTTGTAGTTCAAATCAATTCCGTAGTCTTCCATATGGTGCACATCCATTGGAGAATTTTGAGGTACTGTGCAAATTGTCGTTTCTGGGCATTTTGTTGATGCTGGTGTTGTGATGTGGATGTCCTCATTGTAGACATTTTTATGGACTTTTTTGACATTTGAAAAAGACACAGATGTTATGTGGGGTTAAAACATGTGCAAAACCAATATTTTACAAAATATTGGTTTGTACAAAATGCTGTAATTCATAATTTTTGGGGAAAAACTCAAGTTTTTAGAGAAAAACTATAAAAAAACTCAAGTTTTTACAAATAACACAGAAATGAAAACAGAGTTACTTAAGTTTTTTTGAGAAAAACTCAAAACACAGATAGTGTTTTTTTGGAGAACTTACCCATCATTGGAAGCAGGACATATCTTAAAAACAATGAATGAGTTGCATTAGAACACGTATTAAAGCATCAATATACTTACTTATGTGTCTATAAACACTGATATATCTTTGTTACTACTAGGGATGGAAAAAAATATTTTTTTTCAAGACCTTGTTTGTTTAAAAAAAAAATTTTAAATTTTTTTTACATATAACTTTTTTTAAAGCTCCCAGATATGGTTAGGAGTCAACATATATAGGTATATCAGATAGGTGACAGTATATATTGTATATGTTGACTTGTTACCTACCGTATTTCCTCGAAATACCCCCAGGGGGTTTATTTTTTCAGAGTGGAAATTTTGAGGTGGGGTATTTCGAGGGGGGGCTTATTCGAGGGTGGTTATTATTTCGTCAAAATATTTTGTGAAATTCATAGTGTAGAATACGGCTTTAAATACCCAACAACGGTGGCAATAAACGTGTCCAAATAGGATATATAGGGACATATAAACATACATCTATACACAACATAGAGTATATGTGTACCTGCGATGCAAACCAACGTAGATAATTACATCATGTACATCAAATACATAATATACATCATTCCAGACGGGGGTATTTCAAGGGGGGTTTATTTTTTCCTCAGCTCGAAAACACCTGGGGGTATTTCGAAGGGGGGGCCGGGGGGGGGGGTATTTCGAGGAAATACGGTATATCGGTTTTTGCTGAACATTCATGACGTGAAGTGAAGTTGGCCATAGTGTTTTAATTAGGTTACAATAGAAGCCAATATTTTACATTGGCAGTAATTTTTCACACTGTACAAGTATATGAAGGCACATTGACTGGATATTATATACTGCACTAACATATCACAACTTATTATTACATGCTAGAATGCACGAATAGAAGCAATGACAATAAAAATGCCACAAAACCAATGAAAACAACCACAAGTGGTAATTTGTATGTGAAATTCTACACTTTCACACAAAAAAAGCAAAATACCTAATGCATAAGTATTTACTAAAAAATTTAAAAAGCGCTGGGACCCTTGTGCTTTTTTTAAAAAAGGTGACATTTTTATTAAAAAAGTGAAAAAGTCTCAGCCAAAAAAATCTACTTTTATGTCAACTTGATATGAATATTGCCTTTTGTCAAATGTTAATGACTTGGTGAGGTTGGGCAAGGAGTAGCGCTTAGATAATGTTGTTAGAGAAGGCTAATACATTGACAGTGTCATTTCATACTGTGGAAGTATTTAGGGATCAAACAGGATCCTGATCCTAAAACACTGAAAATTTTGAGATTTGGCAGTCCCAATTCCGATCCCAAAAGCTCAATCCTGATCCTGATCACAAAATATCAGAAAACTAATCCCAACCCCGATCCCCCTCCATAAAAGTGTCATAAAATTTCGGAAACATACTGTATTTCTTCTAATAGAAGAGAGCCATTCTATTTTTTTCATCAACTTTTTTACCTGCTGTTCTCTTGGAGGTGCCGTTCTATTGGAGGCGATGTTCTATTCTTTTTGTGAGCACAAAAAAAGAGTAAAAACATACCATTCTGTTCAAGGTGCTGTTCCATTGGAGGTATACCATTCTATAAGCAGAAATATGGTAATTGGGCACTCAAGGATTCTGTTCACATTTCTTGTTCAAAAATTCATATATATATTTTACTTTTCATTTCCACTAATTTTCCAGGATTATGATTGGGGTCATGAGATTGGGATCGAGATTGGTAAATATTTGGACAGGGATCAGGATTGGCATTCGTTTTTTGATTATTCAGGATTGGGATTGCGGTTTGCGGATCAGGATATGGATCGTGACAGCCAAATCCCAAAATTCTCCAGGATCGGGAACCTGTTTGAACCCTACTCAGGGGTCTCCTTGAGTTTGACTTGGGGTTGGTAGGTTAGATAGCAAATTGCTCATCTGGAAGGAGAGATAGCTGAAAAATATTTGGCTGCACGGTTTCATACATGGGCTTTTTCAAGGTATAGAAGGAAGACAAGGGAGAAAAATTGCTAAAAGTAGTTCAGCAGGATAGCTCAGGATAAGTATACAATAATGAGATTACTAAAGATAGCTGAAAATAGGCAATAAGGAACATTAACTAGTGATTTTGGAGGTGAAAATCTTAACAAAAAGTTATGAAAATTAATAATTTGGTAAAAACTGGGGTATAATTTGTCAAAAATTGCTCCAGATAGGTAGATAGCTGGACAATTGGGGGATAGATAGATCAGCTCAGGTCTCAGGGATAGATAGATAGCTGAGCGCTCTTCAAGATACATCGAAAGCTGGGCGGCTTTGGGGTTACCCCCATTGGATACCCCTGCCCTACCTCCAACCCATGCCCCATTGGAGACCACTAACCCCCTGCACTTCTGAAACCCTGCTTGTCATGCAGTTATGTGCAAAATGCAACTTTGAACTGCTAGAACTTTTGATCAGAGAAGGATGCTGAAAAAAACTCTTTGGAATATGAAATCTTTTTGTTTCAACTATGTGGGGGCATGGCCAAAATGTTTTTATGGTGTATGGCAAAGTCGGGTCAAATTGGCATCACTAATTTAGACATCACTAATCAGACCACAAAAATGAAATCTACAGGTTGTTCCGATCATTTTGAATGTTGATATGTCAAAATCGGTTGTGAAATATCTGAGATATTGATGATTGAAAATTTTGTCGGAATTATGTAAATCAGCCTCGCTACCGAGGCTTTCCGACAACTTTCCGACAAATTGTCAAATGCGTTTCCAAATCGTCGTCACAAGCTGTGAACGTGTTTTGCTTGTGACGACATTCTACAGGTGCCATCACCTAAATGTCATTAATGCAACACACAATAAAACAAAAAATTGTCTGGACATGGCCCAATCAATGATTAGGCCCAATCAAGCCCCATCAGAGTATGACAATAGCATCTGGTGTACATGATAACAAAAAAATTGTTTGTCGGCGACAACGAGGCTAATTTGTGTCATGCAACGACAAGGCCGATTTGTTGTCACATGTGTGATATTTTCAATTTTCATCGCAGAAAGGTCAGTGATGACACGGTTTTTTTGTCGTCACGAAAAATCCGTGTAAACGGGGCCTAATAAAAGTTAAAATTTGAAAATTTGATAACCAGAACACATAAAGCATACAATAAGAGTAGGCTGGATGTGGCCATGTGGCCATTTCAGTTTTCACACGTGTCACGGTGAAAACTAGTGTGTGTAGAGCCATTGGCTGATTGAGGCTGAATATTATTTGCGGGGATCTAGGGTTCAGGTATTTTGAAGAATGTAAAAATGAATGAATTGTCCCCCCTTGAATACCCCCCCCCCCGCCCTACATACCCCCAGGGTCTGGGCAAGCTGGGAAAACAATGTGAAAACAAAGCTGCACTCTAGTTGACAACCGGAATTATCAAAGCTGATTTTATAGGTATATCTGTTTTAGACACATTTGAGTTGACCGGAATGAGGAGTTCGTCAACAGTACTATATAAAAAATACCATCGCAAACACAACTGTGTTTAAAACTGTTTGATCTATTTCGGAAATTTTGGCTGTCAACTACAATAGTGCCAATATTCGCAAATTATCATACTTTTTGAATTGACGGTTTCAACGCGGGGTTTACAAGCGCAATGATTATTTTACCTGTTATGTGAATTTTGATCAATCTGCTCCTACTTTCAAAACGAGTGAACGGGAATTTGACGTAAGCCACCGCCTTTGATACGAAAACTCATTTCCTCGCTCGAAATTTTCAATTTTACGAAATACTTCAATTGGAATCAGCCCAAAATACGTTGTGCGTATTATACGTTTTTACGTAAAATAAGCATGACACGTGAATTCGATCGCTTTTATAACTCCCCACCTGAGAATGAAAATTTTACACGCCAAAATACGGTATTTTTCGTTTTACAACTACTCGGATACCCGATACAACTGCTATCAGCAATGAATTCGACAATATCCCATACAGATCGATGGAAAATGAAAATTAATCATCACCCACACTCGTTCTTCATTTTTTTCTATCGATATGTAAGTTTTATCGCGTCTACCGCCAGAAACGAAAACCACCGCTATAAACTGGCTAAATATACGTTTCCGAAAGTGTCAAATGAGCATTTTTTCATCCAGTGCAACAGTTTGTGTAACAATTCCATCATTTCCGTTTTTCTTTACGCCAAAATTTGACATTACTGCCCACTCCCGCCCAAAAAGTACAAAAGTACTATTACCCCGTAAATTGGACAGATCATCCTAAATTGCATTAGAACTGTATCAAAATGAGCAGAAGCACCGTGCAAACTCACGTTTCTGGTCCCAGCGCAATTCAGAGACAACTCAGGGAGGACTGGAATGCCAGAGAATGTGTTCAAGTCATTTCTTATCATGTGAAAAAAATTGGCGACTTTTTGAATCAATTTGGTACGTGGAAATCTTTTGAAAGACTTCAAATTTTCTTTCTTAAAATTTCAAAGAGTTTTTCAGATTTTAACATGACGTTTTAACGGGTGCGCCGCTGCCGCAGATTTGACGTGTCGAACGAAATTGGCAAATTTGAACGAGAAAGTGAATCGATTGGAGAGAAAAGTGGAATTTTTGGAGGCTAGAGTGAGTTTTGAATGTGGCTATGGCCTCGATCTCTTTGATGGTCTAGTGACAAAAAGTTGTAGAAAGATGGGTACATTGGATGATGGGTAAATCAAGGGTCACTCTCAGACCCTGTAAAAAAGCAAATGTCATGTTAATTGTCAAAAGTCATGTAAAATGTAAAATTTTATTTTTATCAAACATTTTACATGACTTGACACTTTGCATGGCATTTGACATTTTACAGGATTTGTAAATGGCACCGGTCATCCCAGTTGACACCAGATGTGATTGTAAGGCTATCACATTATGGGTACCTGCAGATCCGGGTATGCCAGGGCAAAGTTCCCGTTGTTAATTCCTTTTTCAGATTCAGGATTTGGATACATACAGAATTTTTATACTGAATGTACTGTACTGTACGACAACGCCAGGGGTCGCTGAGTTTCAAAAAGGTATACAATCCGGGGAATGTACGGCTAAGGGGGGGCGATTTTGCCTACGACGACGCCAGGGTCGCTGATGCCAGCAGACTGTCGCTTTTACAGCTATCCTACGGTGCATGAATATCAAGGGAACTTTTCATACGTTTGTACAGAATTGCATGAATATCAAGGGAACTTTTCATACGTTTGTACGGAATCAAACTGCACGTGGCGCGACCGCTAAAGTGGAACTGCACGCGTGCAGTTTTTATACTTAAGCCCAGTTAACAGCGAGTTTGTTAACTGAGCTGTGGCGCAGTGCGTGAGCTCGCGCTTCCCGCGCGAGAGGTCCTGGGTTCGTTCCCGGGGCCTGAGAGGTCCTGGGTTTTCTCCCAGGGCCACTTCTCTCGTTCCCCGTGCCACTCTCCTCCCTCAGCACCGATGATTACACACGTCGGTGCTGGCAGGCCGCCGTCTAGCCTTCCAGACCGACCGTCCAGCTGCCTGATTGTAAAATGCAAACTAGTGTTTGAGACTGCGGTGCGGCCATTGACGTTCCGCGCACCGAATCCGAAACACCCTATTTATCTATCCATGTCAGACCACCACCTAACTACCTAACCTAAGCCAGCGTCCCTCAAGTTCTCAACCCTTGTGGAAATAGTCTTTTTGGACTATTATTATAATGCGTTGGCTGGACGCCCCTCACGAATTGCAAATTTGAGAGATGTTATCGCATGGCTCCACATGAGTGATGGAAAAACGTTTTTTCTTGTCAAAAAGTGTTGTTGTTGTTTTTAAAAACTGCTGTTTTTCCAAAAGGCTGGAAAGGGTGGAAAAAAATCAAAGGGTGGAAACTGATTTTAATTATAGAAAATCAAAAGTCAAAATTTCTGGTAGACTTGCACTAGGTATTTTGCATTTTTTGTGCGCAAGCGCGCAATTTCTCATACATGTTACCGTTTGTGGTGTTTTCATGGGTTTTGGGGCATTTTTAGTGTAAAATCTTCCATTTATTCATGTTGCCGTGCAATAATAAGCCGTGATATGCTACTGTAGTATATAATATCTAACCAATGTGCTCCAACATACTTCTACACAGGGGTATCTTGAATTTTGACCCTCCAAGTGGTTGGATAGATAGCAAATTGCTCCTCCGGAGGGATAGATAGCTGAAAAATTTTCTGGGGGGGGTTTGGGGGGGGGTTGTGGTGGTTTGATATATAGGCTTTTTCAGGGCATTGAAGGAAGAAAAGGGAGAAAAATCGCTAAAAGTAGGTGTAAAATAGCTCAAAATGGGTATACAAGAGCATATAGTACTTAAAATAGCTGAAAATAGGCAGTTAGACGCATGAACCAGTGATTTTGGAGGTGAAAATCTATATATAGGTATGAAAAATAGCGATTTTGAGCGAAAATTGGGGTATAGTTTCTGAAAAATCGCTCCAGATAGGTAGATAGCTGAGCGATTTGGGGGGGGGGGGTTTAGGGGGTAGTAGCCCAAAATTTTGCCTCCGGGATAGATAGATAGCTGAGCGGCCTCCGGGATAGATAGATAGCTGGGCGGTTTGGGGGGGGTAACCCCCCCCCCCCCCAACCCCCCCATTCGAGACCCCTGCTTCTACAGTGTGTAACATCACTGTCAATGTATTAGCCTTCTCTTACAACGTTATTCAAGCACTATGCTGAACTTCACTTGAAGTTTCAAACATTCGACAAAAGGCGATATATGTAATAAGTTGACGTAAAATGGATATTTTTGACAGAAATCACTGCTTATAATGCTATCCCATGACTCCACAGTCATAATATCACCACAATAGACAACAATACGTTCAAGGACGTATCCAGGGGGGGGGCGGGGGGAGGGTGCAGCCCCCCCCCCCTTCCCGGGGTGAGACATGAAAACCCCCCGAAAATGCAACTTTTAGTACAAATTTTCGACGGTGTATGCAAAAATTTTGTGCGCAAGCGCGCATTTGCCCCCTAAACACACGCTATTTTCAGCATATCGGTCCCCGTGGAACATATACCAGAAAATGCACCCAATAATGTACCTTTTGCTGTGAATGTACGTATATTTACATACATTTACAGCGCTTTCTGGCGCTGGATCCAACGTCAATGGCGCCATGGCGTGGCGCCTACGAATGGCGCCAGCGCCATGGCGCCATTCCGTCATTATACAGGCAAAATTTTAGGGGGGGGGCTGAGCCCCCCCCCCCCCGCTCGCCGGGCCCCGTAAACAAGCAGCCCCCCCCCCGCTCAAAAATCCTGGATACGTCCCTGAATACGTTGTCTGACACTTAACATACACATATTTTTCTCTATACCCCCATTTTTGGCGATTTTAAAAAAAATCTGATTTTAATTTAAAAAAATCAAGGCGTTCAAAAAAATTGATTTGTTTCCAACCCCAGGGGATAGTAGCCAAAAATTTTGACTCGGGTTAGATAGATAGCTGGGTTGGCTGGGCAGCACCCCCAGCCCCCCCAGCCCACGGCCCCCCAGACCCCCTCCCCATCGAATATCAATTGTAAAAAGTGTATCTATTTCGAAAACAAATGATTTCATTCCAACAGAAAGTGTTATCTGCGCGTATGTAGGATAAAGATGTCGGACAATTCCAATGCGCAGTCGACATGCACAATGTCGATTTTGTTGTACAGCGCAATTTCTTTGCATTTGTAACGATCTATGAATACCATTGTGAGGTGTAAATTATAGCCATTATGAGTAAAAATCGTATGAGAACTGTATTTTTATAATTTTTCAGGTGACGAAGGGTGAGACAATGAATTGAGAAAGGGGTGTGATCTCGCTATACATAAAATGTTCAAACAGAAATATGTTCCATTTTGTTTTTCAGATATTTATTAAATGTAATTTCAATCAGTTTTTGTGGTGCTCGCTTATTGCAATTGTGTAATGTGTAAACAAATAAAATCAGAAATAAAAACAGGAACTTTTGCTATTACACCAATTTCTTATGGGTCAATCTAGATTTGAACCCCGCATCAGTTAGAGCCATTTTTGCGCTTTGTCAAGTGACAAGACTAATTTAATTTTCAAGGGAAGCTGTAAATTGCTCGTCTTTTTTCTATTAAAAATGTTTTAACAATTAGCGGCAATTTGTAGTTTATTTTTCTTGTGTCTTGACACTTACAAAGCGCGAAATTCCCCATGGCGCTTACATTTCTCATTGTGTCCCATTAAATACCTAAATCTGTTCACTTTTTACTTTGCATTGTGATAATTTTAAGTGCTGAAATATTGATTTATGTTCCCCACCTTATTCCACGCGCAGATATTTATGCGTACCTGAATACATGAATACACATTTCACTGGTTTGATTTCCATTGTGAAATGTACCGCGTGTCAGAGTTGTTAAAAGTAACGAACTTTTTCGAAGTATAGTTCGAAGTATTTTTTACTCTCTCCGTGAGTACAGTAAACGTGAGTAAACGTACTTTTCCACAGAAAATGTAAAGATGAGTATTTTTGAAAAATTTTTGCCCCAATTTTACTCAAAATTACCAAATTTTCATAACTTTTTGCACATTTTCGCCTTCAAATGCACTAGTTCGTGCTTTTTTGTTAAAATATTAACCTATTTATGGTTAATTACGTGTTAATATATTTTTGGCTTATTTTATATGGCTATTTTTTCTATCTTTTGTCACCCTTTCTCCTTTAAAAAGCTTGTATAAAAACTTACCTGAAAGTTTTCTGTGCTCAAGTACTTTAAAAAAACTATACGTAAAAGCTAGTACAGGTATTTTTTTCAGAGGGAATGTAAACGTATTTACTCTGTACTCGAGTATACGTATTTTTCCGGTAAACGTAAATACGTTTTAACAACTGTGCCGCATGCAAAGTGCGCCGAAAATTGCCCATGCCGCCATTCATGAATTGTTTCCGCTTATGTTGTGTGTCAGGATTTGTTTGCTCTTTCATATAGGATATTCACAACATTGTCATATACATGGTCCGGCTGAAAAGTCCCCGGGCAGTGCTCGCCATTCGCGCTAGGGGTAAGCTACGGTCAACAAATTTTGACAGGTTAAGATATCAGGTGTTTTGAGTTACCACCCAAAATTTCACCCCTCTAGCTCCAACCACTGTGGAACTGTGGGTGTCACAATTTCAATCATTTTGTACTGATGTACAAATGGTGCTCTAGCTCAATGCTGCTTTAAGTTGTGATCATGAAACTTTGGCTAGTGTAAGCCACCAGTATTGGTAATGTGCTGATAATATTCAACACTTTTATCAACATCATTGCTATTAAGGTAAAATTAATCTGCAGATCAGGGTGATGTGCAAGACACGTGGAAACTGTGATGGATTTTTTCGCTGATCATTTGATGTCATGTTGTAATGCAGTGATTTTAATGTTTTTTTTGAAATATGCTGTAAGTGTATTATGTGTTTAAAATTTCCATATGTTTCATTACTAATTTGTAGTGGACACATGACCTGTGTTCAACAGCAGTGTGCATGCAAAATGCATCCTGTAGAAGAAGAGGCAGAATTATGAATTTGGTAGTGAGGGAAGTGGCAGTAATGCCATTATGAACTAGGCTTATGATATCATAGCTAATGTTGGTTAGTACTGGCACGTTGCCAACACTGGTGGCTTACACTAGCCAAAGTTTCATGATCACAACTCAAAGCAGCATTGAGCTAGAGCACCATTTGTACATCAGTACAAAATGACCGAAATTGTAACCCCCACAGTTCCACAGTGGGTGGAGCTAGAGGGGTGAAATTTTGGGTGAAAACTCAAAGCACATGATATCTTAACCTGTCAAAATTTTATGACCGTAGCTTACCCCTAGCGCGAATGGCGAGCACTGCCCGGGGACTTTTCAGCCGGACTATGTATTTACAAATAGAGTATTAATCTTGTCTTTTTCACAGGCTAGATAGCTTCTCTATTTGCTGGGGAATTGATTCGAGCAGTGTTATTAAAATTGTAGCTAACATTTTGGTTGAAAATGGATGAAGAGTATGATTGCATCGTTTTGGGGACCGGACTTAAGGTTACCTGTTTTTACGATGTTTTTTGTAGATTTGATCCGCTTCGTGGCTGTAATAGATGGTAAATCGCTCCATCTAGTCGTTAGAAATGTCTGGAAGCTTCAAAAATCGCCTTTTTAGGCTATGGGTAGCAGGGAAGTGATAAAAATGAGAATAAAACCGCTAAAATGAGGGCAACAATTGCTTAAAAATAGTGATTTTTAGTGAAAACCGGGGCAAAAATACTCTCAAATTATAAGGTCGATAGCTGGCCGACTAGGGCCGGGATGTGTGTTCAAGGGAGAAAAAATAGCCTCGGGTATAGCTGTAAATACCGTAAAATGCCCGCGCCTATCTGCCCTACCCTACAACCCAGGACATTCACCCACAATCACCCCCCATCACTTACCCCCTCCCCCGCAGGAGTGCATCATCTCCGGCATGCTGTCCGTGTCTGGCAAGAAGGTGTTGCACATCGACCGCAACGACTACTACGGCGGCGAGAGCGCCAGTCTCACCCCCCTCGACCAGCTCTACCAGAAGTTTCTAGGCGCCCAGGCGAAGGCCCCAGAGGACATGGGCCGCGGCAGGGATTGGAACGTGGATTTGGTGCCCAAGTTTTTGATGGCTGGAGGGCAGTTGGTGAAGTTGTTGATTCATACGGTCGGTTAGAACACCTTGTGATGTGAACCCGCTGCTACTGACACCTAACGAACCCTGAAATACATGTCTGGCGGGTGTACATGACTTGCGGGTTTACGTCTTCTTGCCGGAGCGGGTGGGGTTGTTACGGGTTTACCTGCCGGTGCGCCTCAGAAATCTCAAATACCTCTGTATAACTTGCACTTGATGTGGCGTTTGGCGCCATATGTATGCACTGCGCCAACGCCATGCGCTGGTGCGGTACCTACGAATGGCACCAGCGCCATTTGGCCTCATTTGGTTACTATATGCGCAATATTTTAGTCTCCAGGGATGGCCGGTGTGTTTTTAACCGTTTTTTTTTTATAAAAACGGAGGCATCGAAACCGTTTTTTTAAGCACCAAAATTTTTAGTATTAAGCGCTAGGTATTTTGCAATTTTTTTGCGTGCTAGCGCGCAATTTCACATGCCCTTTACCATTGGTGGTTGTTTTCATTGGTTTTGGGGCATTTTTAGTGTGAAACCTTCCATTTGTTCATGCTATTGTGTCATAACAAGCCGTGATATGTTAGTGTAGTATATAATATCCAGCCAATGTGCCCCCATTTAGCTGTACAGTGTGATACATCACTGCCAATGTATTTGCCTGCTCTTATAACCTTATTTAAGCACTTTTCCGTGCCAAACTTCACTTGAAGTCACGAACATTTGACAAAAGGCGGTATACGTAAGAAGTCGACATAAAACGGATATTTTTGACATAAATCACCACTTATAATGCTATCCCATGTAGGGTTGGAAAAAAACGTTTTTTTTTAACTCGATGTTTTTTAAAAAAAAACAACGTTTTTAAAAAAAACAACGTTTTTTTAAAAAGCTCCCAGATATGACCTAGTGTCAACATATATAGGTATATCAGACACTGGCAATACTCTGTGATGTTAAATATGACCATATAATGGCTGTGCAGCCATGGGATAGCATTATAAGTGGTGATTTGTGTCAAAAATATCAATTTTTCGTCGACATATCGTTTGTATATCGCCTTATAGTCGAATGTTCGTGACTTCAGGTAAAGTTTGGCACGGAATGGTGATCAAACAAAGTTATAAAAGGAGGTTGTTACTTTGGGAGTGAAGTTACACACTGTGGAGGTACATGGAAGCACATTACCTCAATATTATATATTACAGCAACATATGTCGGCTTATTCACCCATGGTAGCACATAGAAATGGATGTTTTGATACTAAAAATGCAACAAAACCAATGAAAACAACCACCAATGTCAATTTGTGTGTGAAATTGCGCGCTTGCGCGCAAAAATTTTGCAAAATACCTAGTGCTTAGTACTAAAAATTTCGGCCGATGTTTTTAAAAAAAACAAACATTTCGGACGTCATGTTTAAAAAAAAAAACGTTTAAAAAAAAACATCGGCCAACCCTAATCCCATGGATCCACAGCCACTCTGTGGCTATATATAACAGTACTGCCAGTTGTCTTATGTACCTGTATATGTTGACCCATAACCATATCTGGGAGCTTTTGAAAAAAACGGTTTTATTTTAAAAATAACGTTTTTTTTATTTAAAAAAACGTTGTTTTCTTAAAAACAGGGTCGTTGAAAAAAACGTTTTTTTCCATCCCTAGTCTCCACCCTATTCTGACCTACCCCCATCCATGAACAAACGATAGGTATTTATTTACGTCCCTGGGTCAGGACGACAGCTTTACACCACTCGTTTTTACACCATTTTTGCGGCGCGCAGGGCGTGACCCGCTACCTAGAGTTCAAGTCCATCGAGGGCTCGTTCGTGTACAAGGGCGGCAAGGTGTACAAAGTGCCCGCCGACGAGACTGAGGCTGTCACTACCAGTTTGTGATATTTTATTATTATTATTTAATTATTCACGGCTAATTTAATTTTCTGGTATTTCGCAGGTCTCATGGGCATGTTCGAGAAGCGTCGCTTCAAAAAGTTCCTCGTGTGGGTGCAAAATTGCGTCGCGGACGACCCGAACACCTGGCAGGTGTGTTCGCGTTTTTCTTTTTTTTTCGCATTTCGAGTGAAAAAACAACGAAATTTTTATGCAGGGCGTTGACATCAACAAGACGACAATGAATGAAGTGTATGAAAAATTTGGATTGGATGAAAACACGGCCGATTTTACTGGGCACGCGCTCGCGCTGTATAGGGACGATAAGTTGGTTTGACGCAGGGGTCTCCAAGATTTTGGCCCTCGCGGGGGCTGGATAGATAGCAAATCGCTCCTCCCGAGGGATAGATAGCTGGAAAATTAGATAGATAGCTGACCGATTTGCGGGGGGGGGGGGGTCTTTGGGGGTAGTAGGCAAAATTTTTGCCTCGGGATAGATAGATAGCTGAGCGGCCTCCTGGATAGATAGATAGCTGGCGGATTTGGGGGGGGGCAGCCCCCCCAACCCCCCCTAGGAGACCCCTGGGTTAACGAGCGGGCTGGCTATCGTTTCTTAGATTGTCTTTCATACGGATTTGACGTGAGGACAATGACAACGACAAAGTTAACAAAAATTATGAAATTTGAAATTAATATTTACTAAGTTGTCTTTGTGCTATAAACGTGTGGGATATTACTTACGCTTTATACACAACTAGTCATAATTTATTCAGAATGTTTGACAACTGACTAGCGGTATGTATAACGCTAACCGGACAAATTAATGTTTTTATTCCAAAGGCGGTATATGTATATTGTAGATTTCACGATTTTTTCAACGACTCTTGAATATCCCCAGGCCTGCCAATTTACCCTCCACATGTAAAAAAATGATTGAAAATGAACGCAGCTACAAAACGGAACCGTGTGCCGAGACAGTGGAGCGCATCCGGCTGTACAGCGACTCGCTGGCGCGCTACGGCAAGAGCCCCTACTTGTACCCCTTGTACGGGCTCGGTGAGCTGCCGCAGGGATTCGCCAGGTTGGTGAGCGGTTGATTATGTACGACTGGCGTGCCGGAAATTGTTTTGGGGTTTATTTTTAATGATTTAAGAAAATATTGAATAATCGTAAAGTTTATTTTGTGTTTTCTCCAGTTTTCTTCGGAGAGATTATATTTTTTTAAGCACAGGAGAATATATATATATATATAATCTATCATTTTTTAACAGAAAGATTTGACTACATTCTCTTTTTGAGAGATTTTCTGAGATTAACAATTTCATTTTTTACCATTTTTGTGTCGTGATGTGGTTTTTGCTTCATGGTGTTACCTGAGGATTTTCTGAACCGTACACGATTAACTGACACAGTTTACAATAGATTTTTTCTATGAATATTGAGAAGGAATCCATCAGCCCTCGAATAACACCCACATTTATCAATCTTAACTGTGGTAGACAGAAATCTCCCGAGGCCGCAAGAAAAACTCTTTACAAAAAGGCGGAGTCACCAGTCAACACTGAACCCGCTCAGGCTGTCCGCCATCTACGGGGGCACGTACATGCTGGACAAGCCCGTGGACGAGGTGGTCTACGAGAACGGGTCCGCCGTGGGCGTGCGCAGCGGCACCGAGGTGGCCAAGTGCAAGCAAGTCTTCTGCGACCCCTCCTACGCCATCGACAAGAGCAAAAAGACTGGCCAGGTGCCAGTCCCAGACCCTGTCAAATGCCCTGTAAAATGTCAAATGTCATTCTAAGTGTCAAAAGGCATGTAAAATGCCCTGCAAAATAGCAACTTAGTTGCTATTTTGCAGGGCATTTTACATGACTTTTGACACTTTGCATGACATTTTACATTTGACAGGGCATTTTACAGGGTCTGGGACTGCCCCCGTAGGTGGTGCGCGCCATCTGCCTGCTCAACCACACCATTCCCAACACCAACGACGCGGCCAGCTGTCAGATTATTATACCGCAGAAGCAAGTCGGCAGGCACTCGGGTCGGTTTTAGGACGTTGGCGGAATTTATCGTGGGATGTCGGTAATTACAACTAGGGTTCAAACGGGACCACGGTCCCGGTACATGGTTCGGCAAATAGTCGGGACTGGGGCGGTCCCGGTCCCGGTCCCGACACCCCAGTCCCGGTCCCGGTCCCGACAATTGAAAAAAGCCAGTCCCGGTCCCGACCACCCAGTCCCGGTCCCGGAATTTTATTGCGTTCCCGATCCCGACAAGGGATGGAAAAAGCGTATTTTTCAATGACATGGGGCCAGGGACGTACGCAGGGGTCCCGATCCAAACGGTATTTCAAACGGGATCCCGATCCCGATCCCGGATCCCGTGAAATTCCGGGATTTAGCAGTCCCGATCCCGATCCCGAAATCCCAATCCCGATCCCGATCCCGAAATCCAAAAATACCAATCCCGATCCCGATCCCGAAAACATTCAAATCCCGATCCCGAGAATCTTCCAAGTCCGGGATCCCGATCCCGGAAAAAATAGTGGAAATTATAAAAAGTGAAAAATTGACATTTTTGCATGCAAAAATGTGAACGCAAACCCCCAGCGTCCATTTTATGTCACTTTTCTGGCATCTAACAGTGTTTTGAGACCTTTATGAACAACTGTGAATGCCAGAACAGTGGCGAAAATCTCTATCGCTAGACCCCAATCCCGATCCCGAAAAAATGCCAATCCCGATCCCGTGACCCCAATCCCGGCCAATCCCGATCCCGAAATCTCAAAATACCAATCCCGATCCCGATCCCGAAACCCCAATCCCGATCCCGATCCCGATCCCGATCCCGAAATCTCAAAAAGTGAATCCCGATCTCGAAAAGTCAATCCCGTTTGAACCCTACGCAGGGGGGGGCGGCTGTCCCCCGTTCCCGGGCCAGACAAAAAATGTGCCAGGAATGGCACTTTGTGAAGTGATTTTGTAACACTTAGCAAAAAAAATTGCACGCGAGCGCGCATTTCCGCACCGCATAATTCATTCTTTACTTTCCATAGTGAAATGACCACTACAACAAATGCCCTCAATGCAGTGCCTGGTAGCATAAAAATAGGTACAAAAAGTACTATGTATATAGTACATGTTGGCGTTGGCGCGCCAACGCCAATAGGGTCATGGCGCTGGCGCCAATGTATGGCACCAGCGCCATGCCACCATTCTGTCACTGTGTCGGCAAAAATTTAGCCCCCCCCCGTTTGCCCGCTCTGTAAACAAACAGCCCCCCAAACAGTGGGTTCAAACAAGACCGCGGTGCCGGTACATGGTTCGGCAAATCCCAGTCCCGGTCCCGGTCCCGACAATTGAAAAACGCCAGTCCCGGACCCGGTCCCGACCCCCATGTCCCGGTCCTGGTCCCGGTCCCGACATTAGAAAATTTCTGGTCCCGGTCCGAAAAACTGGTCCCGTTTGAACCCTGATTACAGCCTAGGGTTATCAAACGGGATCCCGATCCCAAATCCTGAAAACTTTCGGGAGTTTGTGGTCCCGAATATCCAATCCCGATTTCGAAATTTGAAAGTCGCAGACCCGATTCCCAAATGTTTCAAATCGCAATCCCGAGGCCCCAATCCAGAACCTAATCCCGAAAATTAACAAACAAAACCGATTCCAGTGCGGATGGTCCGGCCGTAAAGTAAACCCGACCGTAAAGTAGAGGGTGCTACTTTAGGCCGGGCATCATTACGGCAGAGTTGTTTAAAGCACTGAACTTTTTTCAACGTAAAGTATTTTATTTTTAGTCACACCTGAATACAGAAAACGTAAAGTAAAAATTTTCTACTTTAACGCTGCGTAAAAGGTGAGTAAACGTAAATATCTGTAAATGCTCGTTTTCTGTACTCGCACACTTTCAAAAAGTACGCGAGTAACTGAGTACCGGTATTTTTTCGGGAGGAAATGTAAATGTATTTACGCAGCACTCGCGTATACATACGTATTTATCGAGTACGCTACAACTATGCATTACGGCCGGATTTACTTTACGGCCGGGTTTACTTTACGGCCGAGATCTCGCCGATTCCAGTTTCCTGATCTACTGTACCGTTTACCGCAAAGTGGATAATTTACGGTGTGCTACTGCTAACCTACGCCACTACCGCAGACATCTACATTTCGCTGGTGTCCAGCGCGAACGCGGTCGCTTCCAAGGGCTGGTACATCGCCGAAGTGTCCACCACGGTGGAGACGGCCAACCCGGAGGCGGAGCTCATGCCCGGCCTCCAGCTGCTCGGCCCCATCACAGAGAAGTCAGTGCGCAGTGGTTGTGGTTTTGGGCGATTTGTGCTACTTGCTCTGTTTGTTGTGAAACGCCGTCTACATGAATTTATTGCTGAAAATGTACCGTTTGTGTGTACTTCGATGAGTTCATTGTGCGAGTTTTGGGTATACTCGACGGACCGCAACGTATTTAGCGTCTCAAAAGTATTTAGCGCGAGATGGATACTTATGTACGCCTATACACAAAAAGAAAGAAATTTTAAAATCTGAATTTCAAATATTTAAAAAAGGAAGAAGGCGGAGTCGCGTACAAACAAGTAATGTTTTCTTCGGGAAAAATGCATAGCATGCGGTCCGTGGAGTATACCACTAAATAAAAATGGCGCCAATGTTTCAAAACTTATCATCTCGTACTTGTCCAACCCGGTGACCTTGCACAGGTTCGTGTCCGTGTCGGACGTGTTCGAGCCCACCGACGCGGGTGCTCAGAGCCAGGTGTTCATCTCAAAGTCGTACGATCCGACCACCCATTTTGAGACCACCTGCAAGGATGTGTTAGATATTTTCCAGGTTGGTCTATGCATCTTTTGCGTGTGGATGAGGAAATGTCGTGATGTAATAAATACATTTTGACTTGTGACACCCATTGCTGGTATCAAAATAATTGTTGTTATTAAAGCAGTTAAAAAATGCATTAATTAAGTAATTAAATAATTAATTTTTCTGTAGTCAAGAATAGCTGAAAATTGGCAAAAAATCAGATAAACTAATAATATTAGCACTACTATGGGCAAACGATGAAAATTAGTCATTATGAGCTAAAATTGGGGCAATATTTCTCAAAAAACACTCGCTTTGACTTTTTCCAACGAAAAATGATTTTACCACCGTCTGCTCGTGGGTAAACGTCAAAAATACTACTTTACGTTTTATGTACTCAGGGTTGAGTAATACATAAATACTTTACGTTTACGTTTACATTGAAAAAGTTCAGTACTTTTAACAACTCGGTTTTAAACCAAGCTTGTCACATCGCAGCGCGCCACGGGGCAGCCATTCGATTTCTCCAAAATCACCCATCTGCAGTTGGAAAATGACGAGTGAACAATTTCGATCAACGGAATTGTAGCATTTTCCTGGTGGCTGGAGGAATTTCAAGCGAGGATTTCTTTTTTATTGATTTCACATGCTGCAACTGTCAATTTTCTACTCGAATTAGGCACACTTTAAGACAAATGCATTCGTTGGGTACGGGGGTCTCGTAGATTTGGACCCCTGCGGCGGGTTCAGATAGTATAGCAAATCGCTCCCCGGAGAGATTGATCGCTGACAAACTTTCTGGGGGGTTCGCGGGGGTTCAATGTATCATTAGAAGTGTTTTCTATCTCTAAAGTGTAGGAGAAGAAAATGGAGAAAAATCGTTAAAAATAGGTGTCAGGTAAAATACGTAGGTTTAAAAAATTAAAACAGCTGGTCGAGTTTTTTGATTTGGGGGGGGGGGGGCTCGGGGGATAGTAGCCAAAATTTTCGCATCGGGATAGATATACAGCTTGGCGGCCCCTGAGATAGATAGCTGGAGCGTTTGGGGGGGGGGGGGGCACAACCCCCCCCCCTACTAGACCGCTGATTGGGATTTGATGAAAAACTGCCCGATTCGTTACAAAAATGGTGTCGCCTGCACCAGCAACGTGCTTCTATTTTGTAAATGATTTCGGGGCCGAATTCTGTTTGTTTAGAAATCTTTAAAAATTGCCAAAAGTCGCCTGAAAGCCGGTAAAACAATTTTTGGCATTGGAAAAACGTTCGAAAACCATGTGAAAGTAAAATATCAATTTTCGCTTACAACGTGTTTGTTTTGCCCGTTTAGTTCTGTGTGTTTTTCTTTCAATGTTGTTGTGGAGCGCCTTTCATTCTGATCAATTCAAAAAGTTGCGTTCGCTGAAATTTTTCCGCAATCTCAGTGGTTCAGTGGAATTTCCGAGTGGCCAGATAGGAAAGCTGGGGGTAGAGTATCCCCCCTTGAATAGTTCCCCCCTCAAATAATGCCTGACAAAAATAATTTCCCGTGGAATTATTCGAGCAAATACGGTATTTATCTCGAATTTTTTTCCTTAAGTAGCCATATCAGCGAGATAGCTTCATTTTTTATACGCAATTTTTTGCAACACACGCCCACTCAATCGCTGAAACATTTGAGTCGGTTTATAAATTTCTTATCCGAAATTCGCTTGCAATCTTTGTGGCTTGAAAGCACGGAGGCGTTTCGCTTTTTAATCTATCATAGATTTCATTCTGAGGCATCCCCAGCCCGTGTAAACTTTCCTGTAAAATGTCAAATGTCATGCAAAGTGTCAAAAGTCATGGAAAATGCTCTGGAAAATGGCAAACGCACGCCTGGTATTTCCCAGGTTATTTTCCATGACTTTTGACACTTTGCATGACATTTTACATTTTACAAGGCTCTTTACACGGTCTGGCACCCGCACTTTGTCTAGGGACGAATTATGGTTCGGTTTTGTGTTTAAAATATTCACGGCGAGAACGCTAACATTGTGATTTCTCGACAACAGGAAAAGTGATATTTTTGCATTCATGCATCATTTCTTGCATACGGATACTTCTCTCAACAGTCCACATTCATATTGTATGTAAGCTTTATAATTTTCGCGATTTTTTTTCTATTTTTTTTTGTAAAAATGCTACAACATTTACCGCAAGCCGAGGATCGTTAAAACGTGTGGCGCTTTGTGATTTTCAGTTTGCAAAATCCTCACATCAAAGCAAAGAATTTGTTCAGTGAATCACAAGCGTCAATGGCCACGTTTTTCTGTCCTAGTTTCACAAACTTTGCTGCTTCTATTTATTTATCTAAAAAACATCGTATTTTTGTAATAAACCTGGTGAATTTGGTGTGTGGTCCTATTTTTTTCACGTTTGGTAAATTTCGGTTTGTCAAATTCTACAGGCCCAATATGGCTTTACATCGTTAAATTTCATCTAGTTTACCACCAGATCTTAACCACTACAATTAGCATTGAAAAATGATTGAATACCCATATTTCAACAATAAAAGTTTCCAAAATGAAAATATAATTTCATTTCCCTGAGAAAAGCCTGTAAGAAAAAAATAAAAATAATTGCGATATTTTTTATTTTCAGATTTTTCTAAACCTCACAAAAAGAAAATACAATCAAATCTCCCCTAAAAATCCTCAAATAAAAATAAATATAAATAATCTTTAGTTTTTAAAATTTGAATTTTTTAAATAAAATTTTTAAAAAAACTTTTTTTCAACGCTTCTCAGTATCGAAAACCTCTACCACTCGCACTCTCAGAAGTGCTTCGGGGGGCATGTCGTCCATCAGCGGGGGCAAGCGGGCCAAGCGACCCACCAACGTGGGCAGCGCGCTGCTGCAGCACGGAGAGAACGAACAACTCTTCCACATGATCGGAAAGAATAACTATGTTAGTGGGTTGGTTTTGTGGGGAGGTTTGAAAGGGGTCTCCAGGATTTTGACCCCACTTTGAAGGGATCGGGTAGTTAGCAACTCGCTCTGGGGGCAGTCCCGAGCCCTGTAAAGTGTAAAGTAAATTGTCAAATGTAAAGTCAAATGCAAAGTAAAGTGTCAATGAAAGCGAAAAGATCTTATTACTGAACTTTGCATGACAATTGACAGTTTACTTTGCATTTGAGACTTTATTATACAGTTTACAGGACTTGGGACTGCCATCTGGATGGATTTGCGATAAAAAATTTATGTGATTGTGTTCGCGTGGTTTCAATATGTAGATCTTTTTGACACTGAAGAAAGCAGAAAAATGGTGGAATTCGCTTAAAAAATAGGAGAAAATCCCATGGAAATATAGCAAAAAATTGTTACAACTTAGGTAGCCAAAAAGGCAAACGAAGTAGTGAGTTTGAAGGTGAAAATAGGTAAAAAGGTATGAAACTCAAGCGATTTTGAGCCAACGTCTGATCAGTTGGAGGGAGGGGTAGTCAAGGGATAGTGAACATAACTTTTCCTTTCGGTCAGATAGCTGGGAGACATGGGGAGGGGCTTAGCCCCCAACCCCTCAATTGGTGACCCCTGAGTTTGACCATATGTGCTTTAGTTGGAAGTCCCGTTGAGGTCAAAGGTCATAGCCAATGTGTACGCAAATACATTTGTAGTTATGTGTTTTGTAATGTATGCGTCTGAGAATCTCAAAATTATTTTGGTGAGATAAAAATATATAAACAATCCATGAAAGAACTGCGCGATCTCAACCTCTCCCTGACCACGCGGAAATGTAAAAACCGAACCGAACACGCTATAACCGTTCACACGATCATCCTGGCAACTTTCCAATCTCAATACCCCCCCTTCAGTCTCTAGTGGCGGGTATTTGCCAGGTGCTAGCAGCCAACCCCGACCCCACAAAATGGTCCGTGCTGCAGACGGGGGTTGTGTCTTTGGTGAAGGACTACACCAAGCAGGCGTACTTTCTGAGGCTGTATGATTTCGAGATGGGCATGCTGTGGCAGCAACAGCTGTGAGTGGCTTTTTTGAGGGTAGATGTGTGTGTGATGGTGGGGTGGAATGAACCGGTATCCCGATCCCGAATCCCGATAGATTTTGGGAATTTGCGGTCCGATCCCGAATCTCCAATCCCGATCATCATCCCGAAAACTAAAAAACAATCCCGACCCGTTTAATATCGAAACGTTTGCAAAATCCTGATCCCGAAACCCGACCCAGAAAATCATCCCGAATCTGGCTTCTAAATATGCTTCATTCCAAACCAATAGAATGTCACGAGCTAATCTTCACGCAGTTACGAGCGTTTCCGCGTGCAATCTTATCCTACGGCACCGGTGCTGCTAACATTCGAAGGTGATGAGTATATGCTCGGGCTTAATTTTTCCGCCGCTGCAGAGGCAAATGAATTTAAAAAGCACCTGGATAGGAGATATGAAAGGGAAATTAGGGAGAGTGAGTGGGGTTGGGCAAATTTTATGTTTTTATAAATTTTTATTTGCTGTTCAGATGGCCGATATTCGGTTATGCAAATAGAGATGTATAATAATTCAATTTCATAAATATCCTTTATTCAATCGCAACACGCAATATGTCACGATTTCGCTTGTTTGCAATCACTTTTGGCCGGGCGCACTTCATGCGTGCGTGCGACATTTTTGAGTGGACATAATGCATGCAAAAATGCGAGCGCGTCAGAAAGTTTTGAGCACATGCAAATTTGTCATGTTATAACCTTCTGCACTTCATGGCACTCGCACTGTAAAATAGGTCAAATTCAAAGTGTTCGACATCAAAATTTGTCAAGTTTCGAAAGCTTTTTGTTTACCCCGTTCAAATGTGTTTTCTGCCCATTATGTTATGATTAAATCTTGCAATTTTATTGCGAAAATAAAATTTCCGATATGTTGGCCACTGTGCTGCGGTTGACCAGATTATCTTCAAACACTGAGATGTATTCTATTTCTGGCGGTTAGCTGAAATTGGACACTTTTTCAGGGTTTTTATCATCGTCGGAAATTGCGTCACTGACTATGGTATTTATTTTGTCTCAGCCATGCAAACACTTTCGAATGTGACAATGCAATGCCATCAAAACTTTGTATGCCCACATGACGCACTCTGCTGAATGTTGCTAATCCGTGACCAGACCTAGCTCGTGCAGAGTGCAGTAAGGTTCCATTTTTCGAGTTCGAGTCACAGCCACCAAATTTTTCCGATCGAGTGCGCGAGTCGAGTAGGGCGAGTCAGTGAAAATCGAGTCTCGAGTCGGGCAAAAATCTCGAGTCTCGAGTTATGTAGATGCGTTTTGGTATGATCCTTACAGAAATTTTTAGCTACTGGAGTCTAAATGCTAACAGTTGATTTTTTCGGTCGAGTCGACTCGGCACCCAATTTTATGCTCGAGTCACGAGTCGAGTCGAGTCTAGTTCGAGCCCTTATGTGCAGCCCACATCCTGCATTTCCTCTCTCAAACTCACAGAAACCCGAACTTCGAGCGGTTCATCAAAAAACTACCCGCCGCTGCACGCGTCGGCGACGGCGTCGAGATTAAATCACAACAATAATAACGTGAAAACCGGCATAACTGATCAAAATGTGACCGCGCCCATGGCGGCCACGTCGATTCAGGATATGCAGCAAGGATTTCAGGCTAAAAGTGCCAGGAGAAGCGAGGGTAAAAAATCTAAGAAGGGTGCGAAAAGGAAGATTAATAAGGATGATATTTCTTATCCTACGAATTTTGTGTGAGTTTACCTTTGATTTTTCAATACACTAATTGCATTGGTATTTGCGATGAACTTGCCGTATTTCCTCAAAATACCCCTGGGGTTTATTTTTCAGAGGGCAAATTTTAGGGGGTATTTCGAGGGGGTTCATAATTTCACCAGAATTTTTTTGAACTCCCATTACTTATTCCTTGTTATGCAACAATAACCGACATGTATAGGCGTCTATCTATATAAGTATGTAGATCATTGTTTTGTTTTCATTGTGTGTTCTGCTTTAATCAGATCACAAGTTGCACTTTTTGGCATTTACATTATTTTTACACTCACTTCGGTTTGGGGTATTTCGAGGGGGTATTTTTCATAAACTCGCTCAGACCTGGGGGTATTTCGAAGAAACACTGTAGCTCGGTGTATCCTTGCAGGCACAAGGTGCACGTTGGCTGGGACAAGGACAAGGGCTTCAGCCAGGGCGGCGGCGACGGCGTCAGTCCGTCCGACGACATCGACCCGGGCATCTCCGACCTGCTCAAGATGCTCGGCATGGGCAAGGAAAATGCCAATGTGCGTGAAGTTTTGCTTATTACCGCAAATCCTGGAATAAGACCCCCTTGAATATATCACCCTTCAATAAACCCCCCTCTGTTCACCATGTGAGGAGAAAAATAACTCCCCCTTGAATAACCCCCCCCCCTCAAAAACTCCTTATATTTATTTTTGATCCATTTTTTTCATGTTTGCGTTTCGCTTACATTGATATTCCGTCGCAGGATCCCAGCGTAGACACAACGGTGAATGAATTCGCTCGTCGCTATGGCGGCATCGAGAACCTCAAGCGGGAGATTATCAAGGAGCAGAGGGAAAGCAAAGCTACCTTTGACCAGTGGCCGACTCCGCCCAGACCCACTGGTTGGTCACTAATCTTGATAAATCGATAATGCGCTTCATTCGCTGTTATGGGTAGGGTTCAAACGGGATCCCGATCCCGAATCCCGATAATTTTCGGGATATTTTGAAATGCCCATTCCGATCCCGATAAAATAATAATAAGTTAATTTTAATTATTTTTGCCAAATAATAATTTTTAATTTGCCAAATAATTTTTTTACGCTGATAAACATGACTGTTAACCCCCACTGTTCATTTTATGCCACTTCTCTGGCATCCAGTGTGTTTTTAGACGTTTTTGTGAACTATTAGAGAAAAACCCTGAATACTGAAACCCTGAACCCCCGAACTGTGTCACAAATGGTGTCATTTTACTGGTAGATCTTTTCACGAATTTTAGAATTTGTTACTTCACGAGCTGATTATAAACCTTCACGCAACCTTCGCTTATCTAATTCATCGCGCAGCACCCCCGCGACCCCCCACGGCACCCCAAGTGCCGCCATCGTGGAACCAACAGCCTCAATCGCAGCCCGCTGGACACCCCTCAATTTCTGGTCCAATTCCCACCGGCCAGTGGTCCAATTATCAGCAGCAGTCAAATTCTAATTCAAATGCTTCCGGAGCCCCGCCCCCGCCAGTGAGGGATGCGTCGTCCGGGGGTGGCAGGGGTAAAGCGCCCGCACCCCCCGCCCCCGTGGGCAGACCACTGCCGCAGGTTAATTGGACATTGTTGTGGTCATGGTCATGCCCACTCAGCTGATAATTTATACTAGGGATTGCGGGAGTATTCTTAACGTTTTTCTAAACAATGCTTTTTCATTTAAACATTTTTTTATTTCATTTTAAACAACGCATTGAAACGGAACCATAAAAAACCCTTGTTTTCCATCCCTAATTTTCCCTAACCCACACCCCTCGCAGCCGCCCAGCGCGCGTCCCAGCCGCCCACCCCCTCCGCCGGCCGTGAACTCCCCTTCGCACCACCCCGCGCCCGCCAGTTCGAACATCCCCGCAGCACCCCCGCCGCCGCCGCCGGCGCCCATGGCAGGGGGACCCCCGGCGGCACCCCCTCCACCCCCGCCGCCCCCCGGCCCGGCGCAGCTCAGCGGGCACGCTGGAGGGGAGCAGCACGGCGATGCGAGGAACAATTTGCTATCGGTGCGTTGAGTGGGGGGTGGGGGGGGGTCGTGAGGGGTTCTGGGGGTTTTGAGTCTGCGGCCCGCTCTGGGCGCATTTGATTGGGAAAATATTTAGTCGGGCTTTGTGTATCCAGTGCGCCTACGAAGATTAGTTTACAAACGAAACTTTGAACACTCATAAATGGGCTGAGAACGCATTTGAGTTGACTAGATTTTTCTCTAGAATTTCATGAAGTTTACAAGAATTTTACACTAGTAATGTTTTATACCGGACACGGACACGTATCAATTGGAGTACACGGACGCCTAGATCTAGTAAACTTAAATGTTTTCAAAGTTGATTTTATGACTTTTGAGTATTGCGCTGGAAAACTAGCGTGTGTCCGACTATCGCGAAAACTTAATCTCGTCTGAAAATGACGTAGCGGTAGAAAAAAAACACAACTTCTCAATTTCTCGAGAAAATTTGGCGCGCGCGCAGGACATTCGGCAGGGTGCCAAATTGCGGCCGGTGCAGCAGGGCGGCGCTGCGCCCGCGCCCGCGGCGGCGACAGATTCCCGCGGCGATTTGATGGCTGAAATACGCGGCGGCGCCAAGCTCAGACATGTGCGTCGCTTCGTTTGGGTGGATTGAAATGGTTGCAGCGTGTAATGGTTCATGCGTAAAAACCCCAAATCCGAATTTGCGTTTCTGTGGATGTATTTACCGTATTTCCTCGAAATACCCCCGGGGGGTTATTTTTTCAGAAAGTGTGTAGACGTATAATCACTGTTCTCACATAACAGAGTCATCGTTTTTAACGTGTGATTTGCATTACCCAGATGACAAACCGCAGCCTTTGTCATTTACGTTCTCTATACACTAAATTTGGGGGGGGGTATTTCGAGGAAATACGGTATCAATTATAGAACATCGATTTTTGACGTAAAATTGAATATAAACAGCAAAAACAGCAAAAATTGGTAGTGTACTTTTGTACCACACGAATATCGGCATCTATGTGACATACTTAGTCCGTGCTCTAGCACTAAAATCATCCACCACTCAACTCCCCCAAAAATACCCCCAAATAACCCCCCCCCCCCCCCAATTCCCCAGGTGACCCCCTCAACGACGTCGCCACCCGCATCGCATAGACCCCCCTCCAACGGGACCCAGGACGACGAGGCGGCCCCCAGTGGAGGGGGGATAGCGGCTGCTTTGATGCGCGCGTTGAACGAACGCAGGGTGGCCATGGCCGCTACTGATGATAGTGATAGCAGCAATGGGGAGGATGAGGCGAATAATGATAGTGAATGGAGTGATTGAGGGGGTTGTGGGCGGCGGATGCTCGAATAAGCCCCCCGCCCCGCCGAGAAGAACAAATAGCCCCCCCCCCCCGTTTTGATGGGCGACAAGGTGTCGCGTGTATAAAAACCCTCCCCCTGAATAATTCCCAAGTCGAGTAAATCGGGCGATAAAATTTTCCGTGTGGTTGGTTATTCGTGGATTCGCGCTATAAAGATGTGATCGTATCTATTTTATTTTGAGGCTTTAGGTTGAAGTGGTTGTGTGAGATCGAGTTTTTAATTTTCAGTTAGAGTACAATCTGAAATGACAGCTGGATGGAAATGCATAAGCTGGCACAGAGCCAGCATGAGACAAACAGATAATAAAAAGCAAAAAAAATAAAATAAATGAATTGCGGCTATTTTTGTGTGAATGTTTTTGCCCAACTGATAGCACAACCGAAAAGCATGTTTCTAAGTGTGGGTTCGGTGAAAATGTTACGTTTATTGAATCAAATGTCTTTCGGGGGGTTTCGTATTGGTAAATAGTATTAATAATGGTTGGGGTACTTTGTTCAACATTTGCGTTTGCGCCAGCTTAAATACTTCCAATTATTAGCTGACTAATAATGCGGCTCTTTGTGCACTTTGTTTTAACGTTTTTCTGATTTTTGGTAGAAAAATTGGTTCGCAGCGGACAAGTGATGTCGGTTGTGCCTTCATGCTTTATATTTTCTGCCCGCTAACGTGTTCACTCATATGCATGTGTTTTCACCAATTTTTGAAAAACATTTACTTCTCATTGTTCTGAACAGGTTTTCTTTTTCAAGTTTTTTAAACATAATTACCTAGGTTCCAATTTTTTTGTGGCATGGGTAACATTGCACTTAATATTCTTTAACGATGTGGAATGAAGTGAAAAGATTGACTAAAAAATTGAACGGCGCTGAACTATTAAAAGAAATACGGTATATATTTTTACGACGAGAAAACTGAACTTGTTAGGGTTAGCTAAGAAAACATTTTCCGCTTTTGATGCTTTTTCCACTCTAACAACTTACAAATGTCCAAAAAATTTCATTACACTGCGTGTTGGTTCGTTAGGTATCCAAGCGACTACACGTCGTGGTGGGGGGGGGCATGCCCGCACCCTGTAAAGTAAGTCAATTGACAAATGTCCTGTAAAATGTTCTAAAGCGGCGTTTACACTGACACGTGTGACGACAAAAACTTTTTGGGCTTTCAACTTTCTTTATGTCACGAAAATTAAATAATTGTTGTGTCAGACACCTAGATCTCGATCACCCTTTCTGCCTAGGACAAACATAAATTTTTATATATGACGTTATCATACACAATAAAACGAAACAAAATTTTTGTCGTCACAGGTTGTCGGTTCGAGTTGTTCCCGGGAGCCTCGTTAACGAGGCTCCCGGGAACAACTCGAACCGACAACTTGTGACGACAAATTTTCTTGTTTGTTTTATTGTGTATGATCACGTCATATATAAAAATTTATGTTTGTCCTAGGCAAAAAGAGTGATCGAGATCTAGGTATCTGACACAACAAATATTCAATTTTCGTCACATAACGAAAGTTAAAAGCCCAAAAAATTTTTGTCGTCACACGTGCCAGTGTAAACGCAGCTTAAAATAAAAAGAAGATACTTCATCGGTGAACTTTACAATTGACAAATTTGTATTTACGACATTTCATAGTGGCCGCTGGGTTCCTCGCAGGAAGTCGAAACACTCAGAGCTCACGTGATGAGGGGCTGTCGTAGTATTAGGTTGTAAACTAATAAAGTGTCTTTTTTCGATTTCACACAAAAATACATTTGTGCATCCCACATTATGTTGTAGGTCGACCGATTTTGATGCCATTTGAGTATGTTGGGGTTTGGAGTCTGGGCTTTGAAGAAATGTTTTTGTTCGCTCGAATAATCCCCCAGTCCCGAGATAAGGGGGTTTATAAAAAGGTGGTCATTTTACGTGGCCAATATGCACATTGAATTTGAAGCTTAATAACTCAGCTATTTCTGGGCCAATTTGGATCGTTCAACACTTAAAATGATCGGCACAACCTGTAGATTCCATTTTTGTGGTCGGATTAGTGATGTCTAAATTCCGTATGCCGATTTGACCCAGTTTTTAAACACCAAAAATATCAAAAAAAATTTCTGAACATCCTATCATATACTTTAGACAATGGGGATTCATATACCAAACAAATTATTTCAATATCTCTTTCCAATCAAAGGTAATAGAACTTTAAACTTCCGCCTCACATACATGTAAATAACTAATCAATAACGATGAATACAGATAACCTGAGCACAAAAATGAAACTTTCAGGTTTTTCTGATCATTTTGAGTGTTCATTGGTGGAAATCGGCTGAGAAATGGCCGAGATATGGATTTCTGAAGTTACATGCATTGCTCATCATGCAGAGTTTTTTATTTATTGTTGGGAGGCGAATGTTTAAAGTGATATAACTTTGGACTGGAGGGAGATATTGAAAAAAATTTTGGGCCAGATTTATTGGGCCCACACACACTAGTTGACATCGACACCAAATGTCAACTGGTTCCGATCCCGATTCAAAGCTTGCTGACTAGCCAACGAACAACGTTCTAATGCAAGCTTGAAATTGGGATTGGTACCAGTTGACATTTGGTGTCGATGTCAACTAGTGTGTGTGGGGCCATTCTTTTTGTCTATAGTATATGATAGCACCTTCAAAAACACGTCTTGAAAAATTTTTAATTGCAATTCTTTTTCATGTTAAAAAAACCGGGTCGAATCGGCATACGGAATTAAGACACCACTAATTTGACTACAAAAATTGAATCTGCAGGTTGTCCTGATTATTCTAAGTTTTGAACGATCCGAATCGGCCCAGAAATGGCTGAGTTATTAAGCTTCAAAGTCAATGTGCATATTGGCCATGAAAATGACCACCTTTTTATAGACCCCTCTTATCTCGGGACTGGGGGATTATTCGAGCAAACAAAAACATTTCTTCACAGCCCAGACCCAAAACCCCAACATACTCGAATGGCATCAAAATCGGCTGACGTACATAAGAATGGAAAGCACAAATGTATATTTGTATGAGATGGCAAAAAAGACACTTTATTAGTTTACAACCTAATATTTACTACTCTTTCGACTCAAATCAACGGTACATTTTAACTCAAATCTTTACTATGTATCTGGTGCTTAAAACAACGATGCTCTTAGCGTGCTGAAATGAAGCACTCTTGCCTGTTTAGTGATTACAAATGTAAATGCTGTACCATATTGAAAATCGCTGAACACACCAACACACAAATAAATATCTAGTAACCCTCACACCAGAGCATAATTCGAAATTACTTAGCACAGACTTAAAAACATGACACCTATATTTACACATCCACCAGAACCTGACAACCACCTATCAATCTTTCCCAGCCAAAAACTTGGACAGGAAGTCAGCCGGCTTGGCGGTCAGGTTTTCCTTGAGCAGGGCGTTCTTCATGTGGTCGGGGTTGTGCCAGTGCACCAGCGTCGCGTGCAAGTCCCTCTCTGCCTGAAGGGGGTTGTTTTGGGGTTTTTTTATGGGTGCTGGGGGAAAGCCTACAGCTTAGTGCTTACCACATATTTGTGGATATTATTACTGCACCAAATGTTATCGAAAGAAGCCAGAGTTTAAGGTTAGAACACCGGCAAAATGCCAATTTTCCTTCAGCATAATGTTGCATTGACAGAAAGCGACTTGTAAACCACTGGTTCAAAAGGTTTTTTTAAAAGGTTTGTCAACTTCAAAAGCACCTACCGCAGAGAAAATTGAGCACCCCCTCCCGTATTCATAAAGGTCGATGGCACGACACATTTAATTAAACAAAGCATTTAACTACCTAACAAACCTTTGTCACTAATCGGTCCACCACACGGGGATCGCGCACTTGAGCATTCTTCATAAACTGGTCCTTGATAAGCAGCCTAAACTCGGGCATGGGGATCGTGTAAAACTTGAACTTGTGCCAAACCACGGGCACATTGCGCTGCCACAATTTGTAGATATGCCGCACGTGCGCTCTGGGAAAGAGAGAGAAAGCTGTACGCCATTAAGTTTTGGCACAACGCCAAACATCGCCCGCGAACTGAAAAATGAATGTTGGAAAAGTAACGGACTTTGAGGCGATCATGTCCGTGCTGGCGATGGCGCGACCACCCTCGCTGAACACGAGCGAGCCCATGCGTGCCGACGACATGCTTGCCAGCTTTTTTTGGAAAGAAATTCGCGCGAAGTGACGACCGCTAGGGTGCTTCCGGTGAAGCGGGAAGTTTTCACGTTTACCTCGCCTACAAAGGTAACTTTTTCGGTATTCAAGCCTCTAAATGCACTTTCGTTCCACAAATTTTGTAGCTCATAGGAAAACGTTCCCGCTATTCGTCAAATTTTGAAAAAGAAAAGCTCCGTTGGGCCGATTTTGCCGCGCGAGCCGTGTGTTGATCCGTAAAAACCGCTCGCCGTCGGTTTTGGGACCCCTCGCGAACAGGGGAAAATTTCGAATGGCGGCGCCCCAGCTCCCCCGACGTATTCTCAAAGTAAGTGTGACTTTTTTCCGCTTGAATTAATCGCGAGTGAGTATTTAAATGAGTGAGTGCTTTGCAGGAAACTGAACGACTTTTGAAGGAGCCCGTGCCAGGTATCAACGCTGTTCCCGATGAAAACAACGCCCGATATTTTCACGTTGTCATTGCCGGACCCGAAGATGTTAGATTTTGACGACTAGGTCTTGTATTATCTTAGAAATTCGAACATTTTCTATTTGTATTGAAAATTCTCCTCGCAGAGTGCCTACCATGGTGGCATTTTCAAGCTGGAGCTTTTCCTGCCAGAGGAATATCCAATGTCAGCACCAAAAGTCCGTTTTATGACCAAGATCTACCACCCGAACATTGACAAACTTGGCAGAATATGTTTGGACATTTTGAAAGGTACTGAGAGTTTGTGCATGTTGTTTGCCTGCGGCAGTGTTTGGGAAGGGAAATTTGTCATTTTAGGCAGCCGCTTAGTTTTGTAGGTCACTCGCTGGCTGATTCAGTGCAAACTTTCCAATGTCTAAATTTCCTATCGGCGCCACCGTGATCAGGGACGTAGCCAGGATTTTTGAGCTGGGGGTCGGATTGTATACGGAGCCCGGCGAACGGGGGGCGCCCGCCCCCCCCCCCCCCTAAAATTTAACCCCTGTAGCAGGGGAATGGCGCCATGGCGCTGGCGCCATTCGTAGGCGCCACGCCATGGCGCCACAGACGTTGGCATTGGCGCTAAAACAGCTGTATTTTACAGGCATATATTGCGACATGGACTGAAATTGTGTCCATTTTCACCGGCTTTGAGGCCGCGGTGACCGGTCAGCCAAAAATAGATGTTGTGAATGGAAAACGCGCTTTTCCAAAAATTTTCCAAACTGTCGACAAAATCGTCTTCTGAAAGTGCCATTTCTGGCACATTTTTTGGTCCGGTCCGGGAAGGGGGGGTGCGGCCGCCCCCCGCCCCCCTGGCTACGTCCTTGACCGTGATGACTAATATTTGGCATAGATTGTTTTGATAGCTAAGAGAACACGATTTTCAGATCGATACAGTGATTTTGAAGGTGAAAAACTTATAAAAGGTTATAAAAATTTTGAGCGAAAGTTTTGACAAAATTTCTCACAAATCGCCCCAGATAACGAGATAGCTGGGCGATTGCGGTGGGGGTTACCACCCATTTCCTACCCCCGCCCCGCCACACAGCTCACCCAATTCCAAACCACAATAGTCAATAATGGCACCCCTTTCAGACAAGTGGTCGCCGGCGCTGCAGATCCGCACGGTGCTGTTGTCGATCCAGGCGCTGCTGTCGGCGCCCAACCCAGACGACCCCCTTGCTACTGATGTGGCCGAGTTGTGGAAGTCCAACGAGGCTGAGGCCATTCGCATCGGTGGGTGGGGTGACACTTTTTTGGGGGGTGGTGCGATGGGTTGAGTCGGGGGTGTCCTAGTGGGTGGTCATATCCCCCCCCAAACCGCCCAGCTATCTATCCCGGAGGCAAATTATTTGGATACTATCCCGTAACCCCCCCCCCAAATCGCCCAGCTATCTACCTATCCGGAGCGATTTTTGAGAAATTTTGCCAAAATTGTTGCTCAAAATTGCTACTTTTCATACCTTGCCTTTTCATACATGTACATTTTTTACAGTGCATGTTCATTATTGCCTGTTTTCTGCTATTTTGGCTATATGTGCTTATATACATATTTGTATCCATTTTTCACCCACTTTTAGCGATTTTTTCTCCCTTTTCTTTAGTCTACACCCCGAAAAAGCCTATATGTTGAACCCCCGCGAACCCCCCCCCCCCCAACCCCCTCCCCGGAAATTTTTTCCAGCTATCTATCCGTCCGGAGGAGCGATTTGCTATTTATCCAACCCTCGGAGTGCCGAAATCTAAGAGATCCTTGGGTTGAGTGACGGTTTTTGGACATGTTGCGTTTTGTTTTGTTTTTTAAAGTGATGTTTTTTTGCATTGTTGTAGTTTGAAGTGTTTTGCGGGGGCGTTAAGGATTCATATTGTCACTTTTCGATTGGATGAAAATTTTGACAGAGTGAAAAAAGTTTCTCTGCCGCGTGCTGAAGAGCGCGATATTTTTTCATTATCGCATTTCACATGTCTGCACGAGTAAATTTGAAAAACCGCAACTCCACACGAAGACATAACAAACATGTATAAATTATCACTTTAATTTATTTATTTCAGCGAGAGAATGGACCCGGATTCATGCAAATACTAATTCGCGCGATTGAACGCAGCCGCCTGTGCGGGACGTGGTTTGCATTTTTTTATTTAACGGTTTTTATGGTCAGTGGAAAGTTGGCCATGTCTGAAAAACTTGACGCTTGAGTTTAGAGTTATATTGGGATCTCTTGTTGGCCCTACACGCACTAGTTGACAACAAAGCCAAATGTCAACTGGTTCCGAGCCCAATTCAAAGCTTAGTTGACGAGTAATACCACACATGATTACAAATACACATATATTTACTTCACCATCCTTGTACATTGCACATAACGCAATATTTTTTCAACGCTACAGCTTCATTTGTATCTTGATTCAATACTTTTGCATTTGAACGTCATTTGCCGGCTCGCCAGGAAGCTTTGAATTGGTGTCGGAACCAGTTGACATTTGGTGTCCTTGTCAACTGGTGCGTGTACGGGTATTGACAATTTGGTCCCAGTTGTCACTCTAGATCAAATCGTGTTTACTGCTTTGATTGCCCTTTATCGTCTTGTGTGATATCTCGTTAATTATTGGTAAATATTTGTGGATCTTGTTTGGGGTATTTCTTTAATTTTTTCTCGCAAAATGAACCCTGTGTGGTGCGTTTGAGTCAATCATTATTTATTTATGTGAAAAAAATTATCAGCCCCGTGAATTTAAGCTAAATTGTTTGGCTTTTGTATTTTTCTTACTAGTTGCATCCATGTGTTATGGATGTTCATGTTCTTATTGGCCAAAAATACAGGCACTAGTTGACAACCCGAATTCTCAAGGTTTTGGAAATTTCGCTTGTCAACCAATGTCCGTGGGCTTATTAACTTAATTGTGCTGTAGTATTGGCGGCCCGCAAACAAGTTGACACATGTGTGTCAACTGGTCAACTCAGATTTAGGCTTTACGTGTCGAAGCGCGATGTCCAAATGCACATGCGGCAATTTTTAAAAATATTACGGTGATACGCAAGCCAAAATCTCAGTTGACACAGACCAGTTGACACACATGTGTCAACTAGTGTGCAGGCAGCCATTGCTGTTGTGCTCAACGTCCTTGTAAACATTTCAATTCAATGGAGTCCGGAAAGAAGTCTCTGGAAGTGGGTCCTTGTAGGGTTTCGTATTTCCGCGATTTTGATTATATGTAACAATCGATGTTCGATTTAATCAACATGCTTGTTATATTCACCAAATATGGCAGTTGTCACGTCGCGTTATCATTTTGATAGGATGATGAAATAAATCGTGTAAGTATTGTAAGCGTCACAGCCGTTATTATTTTGTCTTCTTGCACATTTCCATCTTATGTGAATAAAACTTGTCAATTTTGTAAACATGTCCATTGTTTTGAATGTCGGGTTTTCATAACTGATTAATATACCCTGAACTGATCATCCAAAAAGGTGTCAATTTTGCAAGTGTACGAGTGAGTGCCAATTAATTTAACGTCCTTGTAATTCAAGTGAAAAGTAATCTTAAATATAACTGACAAGTGGGTCGGTTTATCGAAATGTTTGTCACGGTCGCTGGGGTTGCCACTGGTAACCAGGGGCCATTTCCACAAAATGAGAGGTGAGAAGTGAAATGGCAAAGGCGAAGTAAAAGCGCAAAGGCGAAGTGAAACGGCCTGTGAATTGCCAAAAGCGACTTAAAAAAATAAAAAGTAATTTCTATTCGCTTTCGCCGTTTCACTTGCCATTTCAGTTAGCGTTTATGCTTTTACTTAGCCTTTGCCATTTCACTTCTCATTTTGCGGAACTGGCCCCAGGCCTACCGCTTCTCACTTTACTTGTCACTTGTCAACCTGTGGAATTGACACCTGGACGCGGTCATCCATACTTTTAACCGGAACCGGTAACGAGAACTTTAGATCATTTCGACGTGATTTTCAGATGGATTCACAGAAAGTCGAGTCAGCAGAGCCCGCTGCCACACCTGCCAGGTTTGTGTATTGATAGTTGGGAACTGATTTTTTAGCTTATGTTTAAGCATTTGGGTTTGTCAACTAATTGGTTCATTATGGTGGTGCCGTTGTGTATGGATCGGTTTTACCGTGTTTCCTGGGGATCACCCTCCCGGCGTTTATTATTGGTAGTCAGCAAATTTTGAGCGGGCTTATTCAAGGATATTTATTATTTCTTGGAAGAAAGATTGGTAAAGAATAGGCCAAAACATACCTAAAACTGGTAACAAATATGACCGCACAGGATATATTTGAACATTAATAGGGAAATAACTACACAAACTAGTATTTATATCGTAGCGTCGATTTGGCACATAATTTACATTGCATACATGATATAAATCATTCAAGGCGGGGGTAATTCGAGGAAATACGGTAGGTAGTCTGTTTCTGCAATTTCTGTCATACCCCCACACTGAACCCCTGCATCAAACTATAAACTCTTATCACCATGAACCTTGCAGCACATCTGGTGAAGTGGCTGGCTCCAAAGCTACAACTTTGCAGAACGGCGCCGCCGCACCCGCCAAAGTTGACACTGAGCCTGATTCTGAGCAGACTGGCGACACTGCACAGAAACAGGTCGATCGTAATCGACCCCCGGTTGAGCCGTTCACTAAGTCGGTCGATTTGATTTGATAAACCGCTTATACTCGGCGGACCGCAAAGTGTGCGCGGAATCTTACCATAATTTAATCAATAAAATCTTTTGATAAATTTCGTTATTTATTATTCCATAGTAAGAACGAAATATTATGATGAAAAAACTAATTTTTGGTTGGTTATTCAGATGGGTTATGGTGGCTTTCCATACTGAGTGTGATGTCCGCCGGGTGTACCTATATAGATTTTCTGAACCCGTGGGGCACTACCGGGTATTGCTACCTGGGCACCCATCCTAAGTCGAGTGTTTGCCCACTATGATTTATTTAATATCGTAAATATTATAAAAAAAATAAAAGTCGATAGAAAACCTCCACTGTCTCTTTTCAACTCTTCATTTTTGTTTTTCAGAAAAGAGGACCTGCCACACCTGAAAAGTGTGACCAATGAAAGTGGGGAAACTACTCAGGAGCCTTCGACGCACACGATTCGCCTGATTCAGAAGAATATGTACCAGCTGCAGAAGGAGGGTTGGTTGAATGAGTCAAGTTTTGTGTGACGAACCAGGGGTCTCCAAGATTTTGGCCCTCGCGGGGCTGGATAGATAGCAAGTCGCTCCTCCGGTGGGATTGCTGAAAAAATATTTTCTGGGGTGGGCTGGCGGGGGCGCAATATATAGGCTTTTTCAAGGTTAAAAAGGCAGAAAGGGGAAAAATCGCTAATAATCAGTTAAAAGTAGCCAAAAGTAGGTTTAAAATGGCTAAAAATATGTATATAACCATGTATATAGCCGGAAAGCGCGATTTTGAAGGTGAAAAACTATAAAAAGGTGCCAAAATTAGTGATTTTAAGCGAAAATTGGGGCAAAATTCCTTAAAAACCACTCCAGATAGATAGCTGGCCGATTTTGGGGGGGGGCAGCCCCCCCCCCCCTAGGAGACCCCTGGTTGTAAATGTAAAAATTCGGAAAATGTTTTTAAAAAATGTGTGAAACCAATTCAAAATGTCATTTCCATGCTTACTCAATTTTCGAAATTCTGAACTTTTCGAAGTGGACACGTCATATTGTTGTGTTCCAAATTTCAGGCCGTCGCTCCGAGGCGAGCCAGGTGCTCGAGCGCTGCGTTGAGTGGTTCGGCGAGTCCGTGCGCGAGCGCATATTTTCTCCCAGTTTTCAACCACGCATGCGCATCGCCTACAAAACGTACTGCGAGGAGAATGGTATTCCGGTTCCGGGTAGGTTTCCGGGTTTTTGTGTTGCTATTTTGTTTTGGCGCCGATTTAGTGTGTGGACCAGCCGTGGGGAAGGAAGGTAAACTAGTACAACGTCTAGTTGACTGACGAAGTTATCAGCCCCCCAGCTCCCCAGAAAATTTTTGAGCTATCCATCCCCCCGGAGGGGCGATTTGCTATCAATTCAGCCCCCGCGAGTGCCAAAATCTTGGGGACCACTGATTGGACGTTTCATTTGTATGTTTTAAATATTCAGGGAAATAATCATTTTTTCTGTGGGGATTGTGAAGCAGTTTTCTGCGGTATTTTCTCAAAAAAATTGCGCCACCCAAAATGCTGCTCATGGGATGGCCCTATTGGCACCACGCACTAAATATTACATTAATAGTTAAATAACTAAATAGTTTACAGCAAAATTTCGAAAACTGATAAATCAGCTTTGAACACACTTGAGTTTATGAAATCTGGACACTCAAATTGACACTGATTTTCAACTTTAATGTGTTTAAAAATTCATACAGATTTATCAGTTTCCAAAATTTCAGCCTTTCACTACTGTGTACACTCCTGGAAAAATGTCTTTAGCTTCCTCAGTGACCCATATTTAATGTTTGGTTCGCCATTAAACCAAAAAAATCTAAGGGCTAAAGACATTTTTCTAGGAGTGTATGTGTAACTAGGGTTCGAACGATATGACTTTTCGATATCGATATTCAATATTCGATATTTTTTTCTGAAACTCGATATTCGATATACCTAGGGTTGGCCGATGTTTTTTTTTAAACGTTTTTTATTAAAAAAAAACGTTTTTTTTTAAAAAAAAACATGACGTCCGAAATGTTTTTTTTTTAAAAAAAACATCGACCGAAATTTTTAGTACTAAGCACTAGGTATTTTGCAAAATTTTTGCGCGCAAGCGCGCAATTTCACACACAAATTGACATTGGTGGTTGTTTTCATTGGTTTTGTGGCATTTTTAGTATCAAAGTATCCATTTATATATGCTACCATGGGTTAATAAGCCGTCATATGTTGCTGTAGTATATAATACTGAGGTAATGTGCTTCCATGTACCTCCACAGTGTGTAACTTCACTCCCAAAGTAACAACCTCGTTTTGATCACTATTCCGTGCCAAACTTTACCTGAAGTCACGAACATTCGACTATAAGGCGATATACAAACGATATGTCGACGAAAAATGGATATTTTTGACACAAATCACCACTTATAATGCTATCCCATGGCTCCACAGCCATTATATGGTCATATTTAACATCACAGAGTATTGCCAGTGTCTGATATACCTATATATGTTGACACTAGGTCATATCTGGGAGCTTTTAAAAAAAAACGTTTTTTATTAAAAAAAAACGTTTTTTTTTAAAAAAAAACGTTTTTTTTTAAAAAAAAACATCGAGTTAAAAAAAAACGTTTTTTTTCCAACCCTAGATATACCTCAATATCGATATTCGATATTGAAAAATGGTCGATATTCGATATTTCGATATTTTCGATATTCGATATTGCGATTTGCTTTTGGTATAGCAAGGCATATTTCAAGTGGCATATTGTATTTTCATGTGGTTGCACACATCGTTAATCATCTCTTTACTGAAATGTGAATGGTACAAGTGATTTTAACAAGGTTTACATCACTCAAAAGTAGAAAATGGAAGAGAAACATGATGAATCAAAGTGTATCAGACAAATAACAATTGGTAGATATTACAGTTCATACTTATAACCTAATTGCTTAAGGGCATCTTGCAAAAAATAGCATATCAACATTTTCTAGCTTCAAATTTAGCACTCCAACAAAAATTACATTATAAATACTGTACTTTTACTCATCAAATACAATACTAAACACCTTCCCGGTCAGGTCCGGCACCCTATTTTTGATTTCACTCCGGGTGCCCTAACTCCCGCTGCGGGCGGAGTAGAAAGCTGAAAATGGGGGGTATATACTTGCAACCCCCCTCTACGCTGCATCAATGGGGTAGGCCACGGCGACCTGCTACAGGGTGGGTCGCCGTATACGCAAAGTTTTTTTTTGGCTTTTTGAGTGTCCCGCACAGGTCCGGCAGCCACTTTATTTTGCGACACTTCGGATGCCGTACCTCCAGCTATGGGGGTGATAAAGAGCTGCAATTTGGGGGGAGTATAGACAACACCCTCCCCTACTATACCCCCTCAGGGCGGCTTCTGGCGACTCACTAAATTCCCGGTTGCCGCGGCTCAATTTCATTTCATTGAAAAAAATGTCCCATCGGGTCCGTCACTGGTTTCTGGTTCAAAAATGAACACAGTAGTGTAGAAAATGCGCGATTAATGTGAAATAAAGCGATTAAAGATGCAATTGGATACACGTATTTTATTTTAAAAGTTGAAAAATCGCTCGCTTCACAGGGTCTCTTTTCGAGCGATTTCGTTTCATTGGAAAAATCGACTGTCCCATTGACATGACCACCCAATAGATGTATGACAAACAATTCACTTTTTGGAACTTTTTTATTAGACACTTGAAGAGCTGGTTTATGATACTTTAAACGGAAGGGTTAGATGATTAAAGTTATGTAAAGAACCATACCTCTAAAACTCCTGCATTGCAAAATTTACTTAGGGGGAATTTTATGACACCATAATGACATCATTTCAGGAACAAAAATTTACAAAATTGACACGTTGAAATTCCCCCCAAGTAAATTTTGCAATGCAGGCGTTTTAGAGGTGTGGTTCTTTACATAACTTTTATCATCAACCCCTTCACTTTAAAGTATTGTAAACCAGCTTTTCAAGTGTCTAATAAAAAAGTTCCAAAAAGTGAATTATTTGTCATCCATCTATTGGGTGGTCATGTTTTTTTAGAGAATAAGAGAAAATTTTAGAATTTTTTCACATTAATCTCACATTTCTGAATAGTGTATAGTAGGGGAGGGGTGTTGGTAACACATCCCCAAAATTTTAGATTTATAGCCCTCCCACAGCTAAAAAATCAGTGGGTGCCGGACCTGTGAGGGACACCAGAAAAGCCAATAAAAATTTTGTACTTATGGCGACCCACCCTCTAAAGGGGTCGCCGCGACCCCCCAAATTTATGCGAAGTAGAGGGGGGTTCCGTCAATATTTCCCCCAAGTTTCAGCTTCTGGCGCACCATAGAACTGGAGATAGGATGTCACAAGTGTCATCAAAAATAGGGTGCCGGACGTGACCGGGAAGGTGTTTATAAGCAAATCAGATCAATCATAAATATCTCAAAATGAAAATGATAACTTGATTCAGGGACACAATGCAGGTTCGATATATCGAAAAAATGGTCGATATTCGATATCGATATTCGATATTTTTCAAAATTTCCGATATCGATATTCGATATTTTTTCAAAATTTTCGATATCGATATTCGATATGAAAAAATGGTCGATATCCGATATTCGATATTCGATACGATATATCGTTTGAACCCTATTGTAACCACAACGCGTTGCCACTCCGGGCGCTGTGGACTTCGATTTTTATTTACAGAGGAATACCAAGATCCACCGGAACCGGAACCGGAACCAGAAACGGAACCGGTAGCCACACCCTTAATACCTGAAATCAATATGACTCAAAGCGATGCCGTGATGGACATTAGCGACACTTTTTCTGTGGATTCGGCCGCCCATTGGATTGAAATGAGAAAGGAATGGGTCACTAATCCGGAGGACGCGGCACCGATAGCAGAGTTTGTTTTTGCTTCTTTTTGGCGTTTTTATTCACAGATAGTTTGTAAAACTTCCACAAAATACGTATTTTTTTGCTCACCGCAGTTGGAACGATTTACCCGAAATGCAGCGCGTGAAAAGGGGTGGAATCTATGTTCTCATGCCGACAAAGCATACTATACGGTTTATCCAGAAAAACATGTGGCAGCTGCAACGATCTGGTTAGCTATTATAACTGTGGCTGCTTGTTTAATGAGGTCGGCGAACGGGGGGGGGGCGCTCAGAGCGGCGGAATGGCGCCATGGAACGCTGTATATGTAGGTAAATATACATACAAAAACAGCAAAAAGCACAACATTGAGTGTATTTATGACGATTTGCGGCCACATAAAGCGAATCTGATGATAATACCTTGTCTGGTGAAAAACGCAAAAAAAATTTACGCTGACGCCGAAAAAGTCACATTTTCCGGTCACTTTCTGGTCTCATCCCGGGAAGGGGAGGGGGCTGCAGCCCCCCCCGCCCCCCCCTGGATACGGCCCTGCTCGTCGGGAAATAATCTGTAAGGTTACATTCATGTGGGGAATATTTTTATCGACATTTCAAGGGGTCGAACCTGTAAAAATGATAGAAAGCCCAAAATAATTGAAAAACTGCTCAAGGATGCGAAAAATTACAACATATTTATATTACGTGAGGAAATATTGACCAATTTGACGATTTATCTACTTTTTCGAAAAATACTCCACACTTTTCATCCAAAATTCAAATTTCAATCTCTCCAAACCTTAGGTCGCCGCGTCGACGCCTTCGACGTTCTCGACCGGGTCGACCAGTGGTTCGGCGATGACATTCGCCAACGTGTTATGACCGACAATTTCTCTGAACGTTTGCGCTCCGCTTACGTCGACTACTGCGAGGATCATTTCTTGCCTGTACCGGGTAGGTTTCGTATCTGTTTTATTTGGGGATATTGGTTGCTACGGGGGTCTCCATTATTTTGACCCAATTTTGTGAGTTTGGCCAGAATTTCTTTAAAATTGTTGCGGGTAGCTAGATAGTTGGTTGATGGGGTTCGTGGGAGAGTATCCCAATATTTTGCCACGAGAAAGATATATAGCTGACCGATTTTGGGGCTACCCCAAGCCCCCCCCCTATTGGAGACCCGTGGTATGTTATTTAGTGCAACCGCGCTATAAATCCACGAAAATGTTATCACAAATCTGCAATTTTACAAAAGACGTCACAAAAAACGTCACAAACTAAAAATAAAAAAATTTGAAAATGGAAAATTTGATATATCTTTTTTCAGAAGAGTTCAAAATTGCCAAGCCGCCGAGCGCCAAAGAGGAAATCATTGTAGCCGCGCAGTGGGCTTCTGACGATTCTGACGATGGTGGGTTCGATGAAAATCCGTCGGAAACTGCCGATCCAGTGAAAAAGGAAGATATTGGTGGCCCAGTCAGCGCTCAAAAACGTTTGTCCCTCCCGCCCTAATTTTCTCGCGCCCTTTTGTCGCGCGGTACACTAAAACTGAACGTTCAGCATTCGTACTTTTTTAATCCGCTGAATCCGAATTCGAATTGCTGTTCAGGCGTTCTCAGTTCAGCATTTGAGGGCTAATATATTTAGCGGCATATTTGTAGTCACCTCCAAGTGGGGTTCTAACGGTTTCCCAAATACCGATTATTTTCGGGATTTAGTCGTCATGTCAAAAACTATCCCCGAAAACTAAAAAATTACTAAAAGTCATTTCCAACTAGTTCTTTCTAGCGCTAAGTAAGTAAGCTTCCCAACGAAGTTCCTACGCTCGAATTGTTCGTTTTTCCTGCGCGTTTTCAGGCTTAATTTGTGGTGAAGTGTATCCAAATTTTATCAAACCACAAAAAGAAAAAATTTCGTATCACACTTGACGATAACTTGACCCACCAATTTGGCAGTTGAGCAAAAATCGCGAGTTAGTACGGACTTAATCCCATCGCATTCAAGCTTTTATCCATTCTGGCGCCGATCCCGACTTAAGGACGGCTCAACGTCCAAAGAACCTTCCCAAGCTCAAACGGGCAGTGTGCCAAAAACGCGAAGTGGAGTTTGGTATTCGATTCAGTTTATTTAATCCAGCAGATATCAATAGAGTTCGAATGCTGAACGGTAAGTTTCATTGTTCCGTGCGCCTTTCTCCACGAAATTTTCTTCTCAAACAAAAACAAACAACTTTCCATAAATGAACAAAAATCCACAAGCCCCGCCCCCTCCCCAAATTTTGACGCGCCCCCTGATTTGCAGCGAGCGCAAAGAATACGGGCGGCATAAGGCGGTCGAAAGCGTTCAAGAGCATCCCGGCATTTATCGGCGGCAGTTTAGCCGCTTGCTCAGATAATCGCGACACCATTGAAGATATTGTCGCCAGACGCGTTCAAAAAGTTCGCCACACCCTACCGCATAGGGGCATTGTGCCCCGCTGACGATTTTTTGTCGTTTTTTTGACGTCTGGTTATTTTTTCAATGAGTTTTTCGTCATCGCAGTACACGATTTCCGCGATGGAAAAGGGCCGAAATCCGTTTTCGGTGACGGATTTGTTTACCGAGACGAATTTTTCCCGGGAAACTGTAGAAAAGATTTTGACGCCGCAACTGAAAACTTTGTTGGACTATTTTAAAGAAAATTGGGGCTTGCCAGAGATTCCGGAAGATATGAAAAAATTGGAGTCCATTGAACGAACCACGAATGCAGACGGGCAAGTTTGGAAATTGACGAAATTTGGCCCATTGCCAATTCCCCCGTTATATTTTCCTCCAATTTCAGGGAGCAAGATGCGACCAAGTGTTATCTATTCTTTAAGAAGATGCAAGTACCTTATGGTGATTCCACGGTTAAAGTCATTACAAAGTTCGTTCTTTTCCCTTGTGCTCCGGATGATATGTGTAACAAAACGGCGTACCTTACCTGTTTGGCAGAATGCCACATCATTACAATATGTTCCAGTACGGTGGTTGAACCATTTGTATGACGTCATATAAGTTTTTATTTGTGGACATTGTCTTTTTGATAAGACCCCTTTCACACTTTTTTTCTGTGGACTCCGACAACATGAAAAAGTTCAGTAATTAAGATCCGTTCAGTAAGTAAAAAGATCCATATTCATCAGATAAAATGGTCAAGTATACATACCACCTAAGCGTATATCTATGTCAAATTGCAGATGAATCGTGCTTGTCGTTCAAGAGTTACAGACGTTTGAAAAAAAATTTGTCATTGTCAGAGCGCGACAGATGGCGACAATGGTAAAATTTTTCAAACGTCTATAACTCTTAAACGACAAGCACGATTCGTCTGCAATTTGACGTGCATATACGCCTAGGCGGTATGTATACTTGGCCATTTCATCTAATGAATATGGAACTTTTTACTTGAATTATTGACCTTTTTCATGTTGTCGGAGTCGTCACAGAAAAAAGGTGTGAAGGGGGCCTAAGTGTCCACAAAAAAAGTAAGTTATATCACTTTGTGGAAATGGTCTACTTTGGAAACTACAGTTTTGTGTGAAAAGTATTCTTTTGTAATTTTAAAAACTGTTTTTCTGCTCTCATTATATATTCAGCCAAATATGAAATAATCAACTATGATTGTTTTTATTCAGAATTGAAGACCTGCCAGGTATGAAAGAAACGCGCAATGAGGATGGCATCATGGTCAAGCTGCCGTCGAAAGAGACAGTACGCGCTATACAGAAGAACGTGTATCAGTTGCAGCGCCACGGTACGTGTAAATGTTTTGCTGTTTGACACCTTGTCAGGGGTTACCAATGGGGGGGGGGGTTACCGTAGGGTTGGAAAAAATCAATTTGTTTTACGCCTTGATTTTTTAAAATTAAAATCAGATTTTTTTTTAAATCACCCAAATTGGGGGTATAGAGAAAAAATATATGCATGTGAAGTGTCCGATAATGTATTGTTATGTCTATTGTGGTCATATTATGACTGTGGAGTCATGGAATAGCATTATAAGCAGTGATTTTTTTCAAAAATATCCATTTTATGTCGACTTATTACGTATATCGCCTTTTGTCAAACGTTTGTGACTTCAAGTGAAGTTCAGCATGGAATAGTGCCTAAATAAGGTTGTAAGAGAAGGCTAATACATTGACAGTGATGTTACATACTGTAGAAGTATGTGGGAGCACATTGGTTTGATATTATATACTACACTAGCATATCATGGCTTATTATTACATGGTAACATGAAAAAATGGAAGATTTGACACTAAAAATGCCCCAAAACCCATCAAAACACCACAAATGGTAATATGTACTAGAAATTGCGCGCTTGCGCGCCAAAAAATGCAAAATACCTAGTGCAAGTCTACCAGAAATTTTGCCTTTTGATTTTTTAAATTAAAATCAGTTTCCACCGTTTGATTTTTTTTTATTCAGATTTTTTTTAAATCAGTTTAAAAAAATCAAGTGCCAACCCTAGGGTTACTCCCCCCCCCCCCAAACCGCCCATCTATCTATCCCGGGGGCCGCTCAGCTATCCATCAGTATAAATATATTATCCTCCTCTTTTAACAATATTTAAGCACTATTCCATGCTTAACTTCACCGAACATTTGACAAATGGTGATTTACATAAGATTAGACATAAAATTGGATTTTTTTGGCAGAAATCACTTATAACATTATCCCATGGCTACACAGCCATTCTATGGCTATATATCATTACAACTACCGCCGTATGTATGATATACGTGTATATTATATGGACTCAGAACCATATTTAGGAGCTTTCTAGGAAATGTCTTGACATTTTTCGAAAAAAGCGGGACCGTCGAAACGCGCTTTTTCTGTCCCTCATCCACACATCTGTCAAAAATTATACCCAATCTCAGGTGATCCGGACACTGCGAAAGAAGTCCTGTCGCGCTGCGGCGAGTGGTTCGGCAAGGAATTTCGCCAGCGATATCTTACTGACAGCTTCATGGCTCGCATGAGACGCGCCTACATCGAGTATTGCAATGATCACAATGTGCCTGTACCTGGTTCGTTTGTTCAGAGTTGTGTTTCATATTTCACGTTGCCATGCTGTCAAAAATGTCATCAAATCGACTGATGCTGACCCTCACCCGCTGATCATCTATATGTGCCGGTCCCCTGCCCGCTGGTCATCTGGACCGCCAAATTGTTGGCATAGATTAGTACTAGCGGGTCTAGATGACCACCGGGTTATGATGATCACCTGGTTTAGATGATCACCTGGTTTAGATGACCACCGGGTTTAGATGACCACCGGGTTTAGATGACGACCGACATAGCCTCTTGTTATTCACTTGAATTTTTTCGCAGATGAGTACACTGACGGGTCCATGGATGGTGATGCAGAAATGGCGGCGCGGCGCAAAAATGTCAACGATTTAATACACAACAGCGGGCGGGCCACCATACCGCAGAATCCGGATGGCAAGCCGAACACGGAAACGGTCGATTTCTTGAGGCGAATTATATTGGATGTGAGTTTATTGGCTCTTTGGTTTGTTTATTTGCAATGGGTAATTTACTTAGGTTGGTGCCTCGAACAGTTTTGCTGCCAGTAAACTCTAATTTTATAAATTCAAAAATCAACTTTGAATCGTATTTGAGTTCACTAGAAGTGCCATATTTCTTCTAACGAGAGAAAACGACTTTCTTCTAGAACGGCAGGTTTTGGCTTTTTTGCACTCATGACAAAACAATCGAACGGCAGCCTCCAATAGAACGGCAGGTGGATATTACGTTCCAAGAGTGCCAAAACGCAAGAATACAAAAAAATAATGGCGTAAACGTTCAAGGCATTCGCATATTAATATCAAATTACAAATTGGTGCTCTGATATTCAAATGTTGCTCAAGTTTCATTAACGGCAGCCTCCAATATAACGACAGGCAAAAAAGTTGACGGAAAAAATAGAACGGCGTTCTTCTATTAGATACGATTAGATGTTCTATTAGATATTAGATATAAATACGGTAGATGTCCGTCAACTAGTTCACGAAGAGTAGAAATAACTCATTCCAGTAAACTCGAATCATCCATGGTTGATTTATGAGTTTACAATATTTACAAAATTTCTTCAAAATTCAAAAAAGTATCTTGTACATTTCGCAGACTGTGAAGCTCGGGATAAATACCGAATCGGTAATTCTGCGCGTTCGCTCAATGTTCTCAGAGAAGTTTGTGCGACAATTGTTTGCAGAGTAAGTTATCGCGTTCTACTTTATTAATAGTGCGAATATTATTGGTTAAAATCGATGAAATTAAGTAAAAGTGGAATTTCCCTCCGCCCTGTGCATTATTTGACGCTAAGTCGCTTTTAACCAAATGTGTGCCACACACCTATTGCGACCAAGGCCGTATCCAGGGGGGAGCCCCCCCCCCTTCCGAGGTGAGACCAAAAAAATAGCGGGAAATGGAACTTTTCTTGTAAGTTTTTCAAGCTCTTTCCAAAGTTTTTGCGCGCAAGCGCGCATCTTACACCATGCATGCAGCATTATCACTTTATTGCTTCCTGTAGCCACATCGTAAATACATGGTTTTCGTTGCATTTGTATGTTGATTTGGATACATATACAGCGTTTCATGGCGGTAGCGCCAACGCCAATGGCGCCATGGAGTGGCGCCTGGTAATGGCGGCAGCGCTATGGCGCCGTTCCGGCGCTCTGTAGGTAAAATTTTAGAGGGGGGGCGCTGACCCCCCCCCCCCTCGCGGGGCTCCGTAAACAAGCAGCCCCCCCCCCGCTCAAAAATCCTGGATACGTCCCTGATTGCGACGTAAATTGGCCCTTTTATAATTAAATAAGAAAAATACTATAATCTTCGATAATAATTATTATTATTTCCATCAAAACAATTTTCAATCCCCACTGTGTACGGGTACAAAACCTCATACACTGCACTAGGGATGGAAAAAAAGCGCTTTTTTTTAACGGCCCCGCTTTTTTTAAAAAAAGCGCTTTTTTTAAAAAAAAACGCGCTTTTTTTGCTTTTTTCAAAAAATGTTGAGACGTTCCCTAAAAACCTCCCAAATATGGTTCTGTATCAATATATACAGGTATATCAGACAAGTGGCAGTACTTGTGATGCTATATAGCCATAGAATGGCTGTGTAGTCATTGGATAACATGATCAGTGGTGATCTCTGCCAAAAAAATTACTTTTTATGTTGACTCATTTTGTATATCGCAGTTTGTGAATGGTTTCATGACTTCGAGTGAAGTTAAGCATGAAATAGTGCTTATAAATAAGGCTATAAGAGAAGGCTAATACATTGAGACTCATGTTCCCCACTGTTGAAGTATTTGGGAGCACATTGGCTGAATATTCTATACTACACTAACATATCACAACTTATTATTACATGATAGCATGCAGAGATAGAAGCAATGACACTAAAAATGCCACAAAACCAATGAAAACAGCCACCAGTGCAGGGCCGTATCCAGGGGGGGGGGGCGGGGGGGGCTGCAGCCCCCCCCCCCTCCCGGGGCGAGACCAAAAAGTGACCGGAAAATGCGACTTTTTCAACGTCAGCGTAAAAAATTTTGCGCGCAAGCGCGCATTCTTCACCAGACATACGGTATTATCATCGGATTTGCTACATGTGGCCACAAATCATTATAAATACACTCAATGTTGTGTTTTTTTGCTGTTTTGTATGTATATTTACATACATATACAGCATTCCATGGCGCTGACGCCAACGCCAATGGCGCCATGGCGTGGCGCCTACCAATGGCGCCAGTGCCATGGCGCCATTCCGCCACTATGTAGCTAAAATTTTAGGGGGGGGGCTGAGCCCCCCCCCCCCCCTCGCCGGCCTCCGTAAACAAGCAGCCCCCCGTAAAAAGCGACGTTTTTTTAAAAAAAAGCGCTTAAAAAAAAGCGCTTGCCATCCCTACACTGCACTACCTCAAATACTTGTGGGCCAATTTTCAGCACGGAATTCAACGACAACATGCGACAAGCGATGAAGCAGTCATCCGTGAAAGATGTAAAGGAAAAACTGTCCAGCGATGTGAGTCTAATCAGTACGCGGGAAAGTTGGGCTTGTTTGAAAAAAAACTACTGGGTTTTGTGTAGCGGGACGTTTATTGCACTTATTTTGTGCCCGAAGTTTTTAATTGAATAATTGTGCTGCTGATTATACTTGAAATTTTTTCGATTTTGTATTATGTTTTGCGAGTGTACGACATTGCATTGGGACAAGGACGTATCCAGGGGGGGGGGGCTGGAGGGGCTGCAGCCCCCCCCCCCCCCTTCCCGGGGTGAGACCAAAAAAGTCATGGAAAATGCTAATTGAAAATGAAAATGTTCCCATATAATTTTTGATGTTTCTTAAAAATTTGGCGCGCAAGCGCGCAATTTCTTCCCCACGCATTGTATTTTAAGCGGATCGGTCCCTTAAAACCAATATCCTTGGAAATCAACACATTTTTGCGACTTTTTGCTGTATATGTATGCATAATTACATACATATAAAGCGGTTCTCGGCGCTGGCGTCAACGCCAACAGCGCCATGGCGTGGCGCCTATGCATGGCGCTAGCGCCAAAACGCCTTTTTGTACCTATATAGTGAAAAAAATTAGGGGGGGGGGCTGAGCCCCCCCCCCGTTCGCTGGGCCCCGTAAACAAGCAGCCCCCCCCCCCCCCGCTCAAATATCCTGGATACGTCCCTGTATTGGGATATACATATATTTACATATGGTATAAATCATACACATAAATATATTAGGAATTGAAAAACGTTTTTAATGGCCCCGTTTTTAAAAAAAGCGTTGAAAAAACTCGGGCCATCCCTAACGTATGCACATACACATTCCCTAGTCATTTAGAGATCAACTTTGTGTTTTCAGGCCTCCGAGGAAGAAATCGAACGTCTGGCTGGCGAAGTGCCAATGCCCGACTGGTTTACAAAATACGTGCGCGAGTGGAAGCCGCCCGCGCCCGGTGCCGCGCCCGATTCTGGCGGCTGGTTTGGGTCAGTTGTGGCTAGGGTTCAAACGGGATTGACTTTTCGGGATCGGGATTGGTGTCTCGGGATTGTTTTTTGAGATTTCGGAATCGGGACCGGCCCAAAAACGCGGTACGGTACGGTAAATTCTGCAAACCCACTGTAGGGCCAAACCAACCAACACCAACAAATCCATTACTTCGACGCAGCTCGGAGCCGACGCCGCTGTGCCAACTCGCCCCGGAGCCAGTATCGCTCCTCGCAGTGCGGCCGGTCCTGCGGCCGCCGCGACGGGTCGCGCCTGGCTTCATGGGTCGCGGGGTGGCGCCCCGCGCGCCCCGCCCCGCCTACCCGATGCCTAGCGCCGCCTACCCCGCGCCCAGCCCCGCGTACCCCACGCCCGGCACCGCCTACCCCACGCCCCTGCACTCGTTGCCGCTGGGCTGGCGAGACATGGACGTGGGTTACTCTGACGCGGGTTACTCCCAGCCCTGGTCGCACCAACCCGGTGGGTATCACCCGGCCATGTTTGCTGGCGGCAGGCCAAGGGGGTTGCCGCCGCCCAGTGGGGGATATGCTAAACGGAGAAGGATGTTTTGAGGGTTTCTTTGTGTTTATATGTTTAAGGTTCATTGTTGTTTGTGGTGATTTCATCGTGAATTGTTTTGTGGATGCGTTTTGGTTGTACGAAAGTGTCGTTCATATTTATTTACGTGCGATATCTAGTAACATTCATTTCTAGTAACATATTTGATAACACATCTGCAAAAATCTGTTACGAATAAAGTAAATGTTTCGCTGTCAACTGTGGTAGCCAAGTTTTTATTAACAAGTTTGTGAAGCAAACGTATATATCATGCGGTACGCATTATTTTTTCACCACCATCAATGCGTCCAAAAAAAACCTCATCGTTTAAAAATTCCAGTTTACCCCGCGCGAGACTGGTCAGTGTTTTGCATTCTCGATGTTTCAGCTCGTGACAAATGGTATGTATTTATTATATTTCTTTGTTTAGGTATATAGTTAAAATAGATAAAAATAGGCGGGATCTGTGAACTGCACCAAATGATTGCGTTTTGTGGATCATCTACGCGACTGTATATTTATGTTGGTCACAAATAAACAGACAAGAATTACGCTGTTGGATAGTCTCATTCACAATACAAACTACCGTAAATGTTGTCGAAGTCACCCCTCCCTACTTATGCACCTCGTGAATGTTAAAGCATGTCTCGCTGTTCCATGCATGCATTTTTAATTGCCTGCTTCCCAGCTGAATAACCAGCCATGGCACATTTATTATTCACATCCAATTTGATGCGCTACGGTATTTCCTCAAATTACACCCCCCGCTCTAAATTGACCCCCCCCCTCGGAACACCCCCGTCTGGAATGATGTACATCATTTTTGCATGTTTTGCTGCCAATTTGCATCACAGCTCAACATATTTTGCCTAGATATATACGTATAATGTCCAAATATATACAGTTTGTCCGCATTGATTACCAGCTTCGGTTATGTAAAGCCAATTCTTTACTACGATCCTTCGGAAAAATTTCTGACGAAAAAAAGCCCGAATATCCCTCTCCTCGAATTACCCACCCTCAAAATGTGCCGACGAAATGACACCCTTGTGGTATTTCGAGCAAATACGGTACACGCATGGTGTCTGCTATCATCTCTACCCCACCCAAATGTCGCCGGCGACAGTTGACACACTGCAACTGAACCAGCGGCATGTGGTTTGTGTCGTTTTGCTCGCTGGTGGCGCTCGCGTCGTGGCCTGGGGGCGTGGTTTGCCGCGACGACGGGTTGGCGCTGCGGCCGCCCATGGGCTGGCTGTCGTGGACGCGCTTCCAGTGCCAGATGGACTGTGCAAAGTACCCCAACCATTGCGTCAGGTGTGTGGGATGGATGTCTTGTCTATTTAAAGGTGCTTCAGTTGGCTGATGGTTGTTCAGTTTCTTTTGCAGTTTTCGGGGCTTTTTTTGCGCGAAAAGCTAATTGTAATGTTTTATGTAGGTGCGGTCGTGCATGTACGCAGTATCGATGGCGCCAGACACCGGTTTACATCGAAATTAGAGTAGTTGACGCAATCGATGTGAACAGCAACCTTTTGTGTCAATTAAATTTCTAAAAGATGAAAATGGCAACTAACAAATGAACACCTGCATACACTCTTTCACTTGTTGACATTTTCACCATAAAATTTGTAGACATCAAAAATGTGAACTGAAGTTGATTTTTGCCAAATAAAATAACCCAGTTGACAAAAGTAATCATTGAGAAATGACAACTTAATGCAAAATAAACACTTTTTAATGCAAGCATTCGCTTTAGTTGACTCTACCAGTTACACAAAAATCTGTATTGCCCAAATTTTGCATTTGACACAAAAAAGTTTGTGCACGTTTTCAACTATAATGTTCTGGGGTCAACTCACAAAATCTCAGTTGACACAATTGATACCCAAGAATAGATGTCAACGTGCATGTGGCGCTGTGGACACTAGTACACCGCCCAAATGTGGGAGATTAAAATTTGACTTTACAAGTTGACAAGAAAGGTTGAAGTGGGCAAAATAAGATTGCAAAGGATTACCACCGCGCAGCAATGCTGCTTTTGAATGTGAAATAGACAGATTTAGGAATTCCTAGACATTTTTGAAAAAAGCACCCTTTTAAAAAAGCAGACAATTTAAAAAAAAACACTTTTCCACCCCCATCCCCAGCGAGGACCTGTACAAGTCGATGGCGCGCGAGATGGTCGACGGGGGCTACTTGGCCGCCGGCTACAACTACCTGAACGTGGACGACTGCTGGAGCGAGCGGGGTAGAGATGACCAGGGGAGGTTGCAGGCGAGCAGAGAGAGGTTTCCTAGCGGCATCAAAGCCCTGTCCGATTATGTTGGTTTATTGTTACCGTATTTTCCCGTATTTCACACACTAGTTGACATCGACACCAAGTGTCAACTGGTTCAATTCCCAATTCAAAGTTTGCTGACGAACGATGTTCAAATGAAAACGTGTTGAATCATGTTGCAAATGAAGACGTGGTGTTGAAATAAAAATAGTGCGTTATGTGCAAGGCCGGCACGAAGTCTTGTATTCAATAGCGCGTAGCTTTACTCGTCAACAAGCTTTGAATTGGGATGGGCAGACATTTGATGTAATTATTTTAGGACCGATTTAATTATAAAAAATGTCATTGTGATAAAAAATGCATCTAAATAGACCCACATGTGCACCGGGTTTACATGCGCACCGGCACAGGGCCCAAACACGTACCCCCGTTCAGGTGCACGACCTGCGCCTGCAGTTCGGCCTGTACGCCACGTTCGGCAAGCGCACCTGCATGGGCTTCGCCGGCACGTTCACCCAGCACGAAATGCAAGTCGACGCCCGCAGCATGCTCGAGTGGAACGTGGATTACTTGAAGTTTGACGGGTGTTTTAATGATCCCAAAGATTTGAATGATGGTGAGTTTTTTTTATTTGTTGTTGGGTGGTTGGAATATGAGATTTAATTGGTGAGACTAGGGATGGAAAAACGTGTTTTTTGTTATGTTTTTTTAAAGGTAACGGAATTTAAAAGAAGCACCTAGGTAGTGCTATCCCATGGCTGTGGAGCCAATAATAAGTGGTGGTTTCTGTCAAAAAAAATCCATTTTGATGTCCATTTGTTGCATTAATAAATATATAGCGTTTTGTCGGAAGTGAAATTGCTCGAAAATACCTGGTGAATAAGAACAAGTGAAATATACACTACCTAATTAGTTGACATCGACACCAAGTGTCAACTGGTCCAATTCCAATTCAAAGCTTGCTGGCGAGTTGACGAACGATGTTCAAATGAAAAAGTGTTGAATCATGTTGTTGCGGTACTAATTGGCAGTCGAGCTCATTACATTTCATTCCAAATTACCTCTGCTTTGAAATGCTTCCTCCGCCGCAGGTTACATATCAATGGCGAAGTATTTGAATGAAACGGGTAGACCAATCGTTTATTCGTGTAGCTGGCCCTATTATTTGCTTATCGATGGCAAAATTGATGTTCGTTTGTGACCGCTTGACCCCTAAACTGTTTTTACGTTTGGAGTTTCGTTTAACTGTGAAAAACGTCAATTTTCAGCCCGATTATGACGTCATTTCCAACTACTGTCACTTATGGCGCAATTACCACGACATCACTATCACTTGGCAGGCTATACTTGCAATAATTAATTTTTATGATGCAAATCAAGATAAATTGGCCAAACATCATGGCCCGGGAAGGTGGAATGATCCAGATATGGTTAATTCATTTTTGTGCAAGATGTTTTGTGGTTCCCCCTGACCCAGACTCGCAACCTTTTTCTGACGTCAGCTAAAAGCTATTTATCTAATATCAATGTCAAGTTGAATAGCTGTATATAAACTGTATTTGCACTCAGCTTTCTATAGTTCCAGAAAAATTAGAATTATGATCTAATAAATATTCACACGACGCCCGCAAAATCAAAATTTCTTAGGCAAAATATAAACGCCTCTAATCGACAAAACCCTCCAACAACCATTTCCATTTGCATTGCCCAGCTAATCGTGGGCAACCGGGAACTGTCGGAGCGGCACTCGCGCGTGCAGATGGTCATGTGGTGCATGTGGTCCGCGCCCCTGCTCATGTCCAACGACCTGCGCAGCGTGCCCGACTTTGCCAGGAGCCTACTGCTCAACCCTTGGCTCATTGCCATCGACCAGGATGCCAAGGGCGACATGGCTAGGAGGTTGAAAGTGGTCTGTTTTGGGTGTTGGATGGGCTTTTTTATTTTTGCATTTTGGATTTTGGAATTTTGTGGGATTTCGTTTTTTTCATATCCAAATCTTTGTACTCTCGGACGAACTTTTTTTAAATATTTGAATGAAACTTAAGCTAGTTTTTTTTAAATTAGAAATTATTTTTTACAGGAACACGAGACTCGATTGTCGCTGAGGGTCTATAAGAAATTGCTCGCCGGTGGAAAGTCGTTTGCATATGCTTTTTTGAATCCCCTCCCGGATACTACGGTATGCTTTCACTACAAATTTTTACCATTTTTACGTGTCCCGAGCTTTTAATGTCGCCTCTGAATTTCTTTTAAAGGTCCGCACAACATTTAAATTTTCTGAATTGCAATTGGCGCCCGTGGCTGGCGGCTACTCAGTGCTGAATTTGGTCACTGGCAAGCTGCATGCTAAAGTGGTCACTGATTCCATACAAATTTCGGTGAGTGTTCTTTTTTGTGGTTGATGTCAAATCTGTTTTGAACACGTGAGTTGACCGGAACGAATCTTTCAACAGTAATGGTAAACACCACGGGCCAGTTCCGCAAATTGAGAAGTGAGAAGTAAAATGGCAAGTGAAATGAGAAGGAAATTGGCAAAAGTGGAGGGAAATTACTTTTTATTTTTTACTTCGAGTTTGCCAATTTACTTGCCATTGCACTTCGCTTTTGCCAATTGTCTTCTCAATTCACTTCGCATCTGCCATTTTACATCTCACTTCTCATTTTGCGGAAGTGGCACCGGTTGTGTCCAAGCGTATTTATTTTTCAGTATAAAATTACTTAACTATGGGAAATTATTTATCATTTTCCGAAATTTCCGTGTTTTGAACATTTTAGTTTACCCGAACGAATAATTTTCGATCACTTAACAGTAATGGTAAAGACAGTTGTGTTCAAAGCGTATTTATTTATCAGCTTCGGAAATTACTTAACTATGGAAAGTTATGTATTTTTTCCGAAATTTCCATGGGACAACCTACAAGTTGCTAAAAATGTATGAAATTACGTTTCAGGTTCCAGCCGAGGACATTGTCGCTTACAAATTGATAGCACCCGATGACGACCAGAATGAAAGAAATTTGTATTTGCTGTCCAGACGTTCAACTTTGACTTTTTCAATGTTGAATCAAATGTTGCTCTTAGCTGTTGCGATATTTTTCGTTATGTGGTGCAAATTGCCCAAAAGGTATCATCCCAGAATTTTTGCACTTGTTTTCGGTATATTTTGCTTGTACTCTTTGTTGGCGTTCAAATTGTTTTCATTCGGTGTATAAAATTGTCTATTTTTGTGCCAATTGTCGCCCCATGTGATACATTTCAGTACCATGATTCTCAAAACATATCTTGAAGTTTGAGTGTTGTTGTCTCTGGATACGCAATGAAAATGAACAGTTGTACTGGTTAAGCGGTAACAACAAAGCTTTTACAACGACTTTTATAAGCCGTAGATCCTCGTTTGGTCCCCCCTTGAATAGTTCCCCTCCCTTAATTATTCCCTCCCTGGAATAGTTCCCGTGTTTGATGGGTAGGAACAACGGATGTAATGACTATGGACGCCAACTGGGCTAATCTGAGGGCGCTGCGCCATGGCGCCCGGTGCCTTTTTTATTGGCGCGTGGCGCCATTTTTTCTGGCGCTTTTCCATCACTACACTAGTAAGAACAGAATTGAATGTTCAACTTGCACTGTGCACATGTTTTTAGAAATCTGTGATTGTAAAGTGTAACAAATACTTGTCATGTATCTATTGCTGGCAGAAAATCGCCAGAATGACGGCAGAAAAGTCTGACGAAAGTATGACTCTCGGGGGAACTATTCGAGGATGTATGGTAAATATGTTTATTAGCTAAACTGCAGTCGTTTACTCAACTGCTCGACAATGCATTTACTCTTTGTAAACAGAAATACTTGTAAATACCATGTTGCCACGAGTCGCGCACTCAGTCGAGTCTAATTAAGTTTGAGCCCTACACTCAATATTTTACAGCAGAAATTTCCAATGCTGGTAAATACTTGAGCGCACTTGAGTTTATCGGAATCAGTAGTCTGTCAAATGCTGTTCACACTTATCAAACGTTATTCATTCCGGTTACTTGAAAGTTATTTGAGACAGATTTATCAGTATCATCGCGCAACAATAATTTTGCGAAATACTTAAGTACAAATCAATTATCGAGTGGCACTTGCAAAAAACAAAATCGTCGTCACGCACTCCATTCATCAACCGCTTTCACCAGGCAAATATTTAAAAGTACCGAACGTTTTTCAAAGTATACGTAAAAGTTTAGTATTTACTTTTTGCTCATTCATGAGTAAACGTACTTTTCCCCTGGACGTAAAAGTGAGTATTTTCGATAAATTGTGTCCCAATTTTCATACCTTTTTGCACATGTTTACCTTCAAATTCACTAGTTCATATTTTTTTTTTGCTTTTTATGTTAATATACCATTTTTGGCTATTTTTTTCCTATTTTTAGCTGTTTTTCTTTTCTAAAGATCCTATCTGAAATACACTTTCTGTACCCGAGTACTTTCAATACGCACACGTAAAAGTGAGTACATGTACTACTTTTTCAGAGGAAACTTAAACGTATCTAAATACTCGAGTACTCGAGTATGTGTATTTTTCATGTAAACGTAAATACGTTTTAACAGCCATGTCGCAGCCCGAAAACGTCAAACCGCCCGGCGGCACTTCTGAGCCCCTCTTTGCAGTCGACGAGCAGGTGGAAAGCGCCGCGGCACAGTTTCGGTCGCTCCGCCAGTATGAGCAGTTGCTGCGGCGACGGCAGCCCCAATTGGCCAGAAGTGTATTGGATTTTGGTGCAGAAAGGGAAGATGGAGAGACTAGTAGCCCTGGTTGGTGTTTGCAGCTGTTGCTATTGTTCGTTTTTGTGAGTCCGTGTTTTGATTGTGTTTGTCCCAATTTGGAACTGGGCCCTGGATACGGCGATGCGCGAATTTTTTGGCGTAACTTTTATTCTGTAATTTGGGCACTTGTCACTGAAAAATTCGAACGCCGAGCTGCCTATCTTGTCTATTTTTATACTTTTTGCACTTTTTTACTTTTGACACTCCTGGCTTTTTGGATAAATTTAAAAAGCCTGTGATGCATCCAGGCACGTCGACCGCGGTGACACTGCCGCGCGGCAGCGAACGCGTGGCCAGCGTGAACAGTCTCGTTCTGCGACGGAACCAATTGAGTCGGTTTGTGGCAGCGATTTGCTTTGCTGCCCAAAGTGACTACGTTGTAAATATATAACTTATCGATCTCTAATTATCCCCCTCCCCGATTGTGAGTGCTGAGATTATTTATTCGAACCTTTACTGAAATATTCCATCCATCGACCATTTTTGTCCAAAAAAATCCACTATAATGCTAGGGTTTGAACGGGATCCCGAATCTAGATAATTTTCGCGATTCAGCCATCCCGATTCCGATACCCCAATCTCGAAAAGTCAATCCAGCTTAAACCCTATTTACATAATACCCACAAAAAATCACCATCCATAATCACTGCCTTGGCATTTTGCCAGAAAGCGGCCGCGACCGGGCGGCCACAGAACTGGGCAAGCCGCGCAAGCCACTCAAAAGTGTGCTCAGTGTGATGGGTATGGCGCACAGCAAATCGACACCCGACACTCGGGCGGCCAGCTCCAGTGCATCTCTAGTTTGTAGGACTTTGATGGCTACTTTGCTTGGATTGATTTGCACATTTGATGTTTGAAAATAGGTATAAATATGTATGTATACAGAAGAAGTGCAAAAAATGCACCGCTACAGACGGGAATCGAACCCACTCCTCTCGCATTGAACCGCTTGACTACAGTGGCAGCTGGGTTTTCTAGTCACTATAAAAGGAGCTCAGTGACGGCATAACCATCACTATACCGGGTTAAGTTTCAGTATTTCCTTTAATTTAACACGGGAACTAAATAGGTGGCCGTATTCACGTAAATACATACGTGAAATTTCAAGTCAAGTAAATCATAAATAGGTATCTAAAAGCACTATCAGTTCTGTGTGATCGTTACACAATCTTAACTCTCAGTCGAGCACGGATCAAGTGGGTCCGCTGGGCGTGCTGCAGCGATGCGTCAGAGATCGACTGCGGGTGGCCGTCACAGTGCGCGCCAGGGCCAGAGTTAGGTTCGTATGCTATCTGATGTTTGCCCAGTTGTTTAGACTAGTGATGGAATGGCGCCATGGCGCTGGCGCCATTTGAGGGCGCCAAAGAGCGCCGCACCATGGCGCCAACATGGTTTCAGGGTAAAATAAGTTTTGCAAAAATGGTAAAATTGAAAACTACCGCATCGAATAAATGGAAATAGAATTTTTACGCGTTTGAAAGAGAATTGTTGAGTTCAAAATAAACATCAAATTATAAAATCACCTTTCAATTTGTAAAATGCATGTTTATGCTTGTTAAAAAGACAGCACAACCCCCCTGTATGTATAACACCATGTACATGTACACCATTAGACAGCATGTATAACGACCACCTGACAACTCATATCGACTTCACATAAATAGTACCAGATGCTGGTTGTAGCATTGGCGGGGTTAAGGTCATTTCCGTGTCCACACGTTCAAAGATCGATTTTTGCTGAAAAATTGTTGACGTTGACAAATTTTTGTTGTCCACTTCACTCCTGGCGCTTGTCTATCGTTTTCTTTGACGCTATGGCATTTTTTTGGCACTTTTCCATCACTCGTTTACAACGATACTTTTTCTGGTCTGCTGTACCTAAACTGAATGTGCAATACAGTTTTTCTTTTCAGAAGCGTTATGGTAGCGAACATAGTGGCGTTCGATTCGCACTGGAACATGGTGCTGCGCGACGTTGACGAACGCTACTTTCGGTGTGCTATTTTGCACTTTTCTAGAGCCGCTTGTTGCTAAGTGAAAGCGCTGCGGGCACCTGACCGCTCCCTTCATGACGCTGTAAAGGGCCGACACACTCTAGTTGACATCGCAACTCAACTGGATGTCAACTACCGTATTTCCTCGAAATACCCCCCCCCTCGAAATACCCCCCCCCTCAAAATGGTCACTATGAATTTGTGGTCCGGGAAATGCATAACAGGCGTTCAAAACACTTACTGTGTTACGTTAGAACATTGTTTATACCATCTACATCCTTATATAAGGCTGTAAAAACTTATAAATGGTGGTTATTGTTGCATTTTTCACGTTTTTCTCTCAAAATTTTCACTCTGAAAAAATAAACCCCGGGGTGGTAATTCGAGGAAATACGGTATATAATACAAAATATTTTTAAAGCACAACCCTTAAAAGAAAAAATGAAACTTAAGTGTCACGATATAAATTTACTGTGCTATATCACATAGGAAAGTTGAAATCACATAATAAACCTCAATTTAGTTGACACAAATTTTGATGTCAATTAGTGTGTGGGCCCAAAGCGACATTTCAGCGCCACAGAGAAATTGGCGCTGGCGGCAACAATGTTGCTGCCCTGAACGTGTATTTGAGTTTACCACAACGAGTTATTTTAAATCCTAAAGTTGACAGACACCTAATTCTGGTAAACTCAAATGCGTTCAAAGCCGATTTATGAGTTTGCCAAAATTCGAGTTTACTGGCATTAAAACTAGTCTGCGCAGCGTCATCAAATACAAAAATAGTGCTTGAAATAAATCGTAAATAACATCAGTTCCAACAAAAGTAATTTCCACCGTCGACTAGTCCCCACAATGGCCCCACACCAAACGGCCGCACACAATCGCAGGCGGCGACGCGAACGCACCTTCGTCCGCAGTCAGACGCCGGCGGCGCCGCCGTGCATGCAGTTCGTGTCGGGCGAGCGGCAGTCGGCCGACGTGCAGGTCATGAGCCGCCACTGCGGCCAGCTGCTGCTCAGAGGCGACCAGGGGCCAGTTCCGCAAGTGGAAAAGTTAAGAGTTAAAACTTCAGAGTTGAGTAAAATGACAAATGACAAGTTATGAGAAAATTTAAGAGTTAAGAGTTGAGTAAAACGACAAATGATTTTACTCAACTCTTAACTTTTAACTTAAATCTGAACTTATCATATATCATTTTACTCAACTCTTAACCCTTCACTCTTAACTTTTCCACTTGCGAAACCGGCACCAGGTCATTGTTGTCGCGCTGGTGGAGGAGAAGTGACTTTTGTACTAGGCGGTTGTTTTGTGCTGCCAATGTGAATATTTTTGAATCGTCACTTTTTTCTCCATGTTCCATTTTTTATTATTTTTTTCCAACACGCTTAAACACAGACATTCAGCATACTAACCTCCTATACTGCATTAGATTCAATTTTGTCGAAAAACGTTTTTCACGCTCAATTCACACTTTTGCAAAATGAATCCGATATAAAAAAAAAACTTTAAACAATCTTTGCTATTACAGGTGGCTTCAGTAGACGGGTTTTTTTTTAAAAAGACACGTGCCTATGTGCAGAAATAGGTACAATAAATAAAAACCATGACGTCATCTTGTTAATGTTGTTATTCCGTCTATTTGCTTTGCGTGGGCGCAGTCCAAGCCCATCATTTAGTTACCTGCGGGTCAGCTCAGATTACAAAATGTGGACATTTTATTCAAATTGTATATACCGTACATCCTAGAATAAGTTCCTCTCTCGAATAACTTCCCACTCTTGAATAAGTCCCCCCTCTTGTGAGTGTGAGGAAAAAAAACTACCCCCTCGAATAACTCCACCCACACTTTGATGGGTAGAAAACATTCCACAACATTTCACATTTACAAAAAACGTTTTACATATTTAATATCTAAATATATGTATTATCTTGCAGCTAGAGTTCACTAACATTTATTTCACTGCTTGAATTGTGAATTTTGCATTCCTACAAATGAAATTTTGCTACCATATTACCCCCGTTTGTGCAGCAAATTAATTATACATTTTACTGAAAATTCTGACGAAAAAATAACTCCCCCCCCCCTTGAATAACTCCCTCTCTGAAATAACTCCCCCCTCAAATACTTCTGACGAAAAAATAACTCCCGGGGGACTTATTCGAGGATATACGGTAAATGATGAAAGGGGGGTCAGTCAAAAACGCTCTTAAATAGTGATGGCGTGGTAACGGGATCTTATTTTCATGTGAATTGTTTCGTTTGTTAGTTTTTTTACATATGAAGGATGCGGCGTGATCTACAAAAAAAGATTTTAAGATAATGGACCTGAAAAGTTCTCAGGTTACGGTATTCTGGGTGAGTGATGCACGTGTATCCAGCTATAAATATCAGATTTTTTGAATTGTATCTTTTGCATTTAGGTACATTTGGGAGCAACAATTTAAAAAATGGCCTGTACACGTTTACTTTATAAGCAAACTATAGATATGTGGGTACTTTTTATCAAAGTACAATTTGTGTCATCGCTTGAATTCACACTGACGCACTAAACCATCATCTAAAATAACGCTTTTTTCGAAGACGGGTACTGTTAAAGGTAAATATTTATATTGAAAATGTATGTTTTACATGTGCTTCAAGTGTCTTGGCGCTACCCAAAGTAATTATGGCACCGTGACGCCACCCAACAATACTTTTTCTCGTTGGTCCAAAGATGCAAAGATAAATCTGCAGGTTCAGATCCGGGACCACACCAAGACCGTGTAAAATGTCATGCAAGGTCACAAGTCACGTAAAATGTCAAATTTTCGAGTGTGTTTTTGCTGTACGTTTGACATTTTTCATGACATTTTACATATATCCGGTTGTGGCCCGCGCAGTGACTAAAAGCTCCTTCGTTTATACAGGGTGCGGCAATTTAGACCTGCGCTATAGATTTCGAATAACTTGTTACTGGGTGGTCGGATTAATGTCAAATTTTAGGTCAACATTAACAACTAACTAGGAAAGGATGCCTGAAAATATGGCTGCGATAGCTCCACTCGTTCACAAGTTATTCATGCGAACGCGTATTTGTCACTTTTCCACCACCCTGGTGCCGGTTCCGCAAGTGGAAAAGTTAAGAGTTAAAACTTAAGAGTTGAGTAAAATGATAAATGATAAGTTAAGAGTAAAGTTAAAAGTTAAGAGTTGAGTAATATCATTTCTCGTTTTACTCAACTCTTAACTCTTAACTTTTCTCAGAACTTGTCATTTGTCATTTTACTCAACTCTTAAGTTTTAACTCTTAACTTTTCCACTTGCGGAACTGGCCCCAGCTTTACGACCAATTACGCAAGCGCCCGCCGATTTCCTTATGGGCACAGCGAATTGGTGGCGGGCGTGCACGCATTTAGGCATGCTGCTGCGAAAAGAAAATCAGAAAAAACCCCTGAAAAAAACAACTCGATCCCGATCTCGGTCCCGAGAAGTCAATCCCGTTTGAATGATATCACAAGGTGGTGGTAAAGTGACAATTACGCGTTTGCATGAATAACTTGCGAACGAGAGGAGCTATCGCAGCCATATTTTCAGGCATCCTTTCCTATTTAGTTGTTAATGTTGATCTAAAATTTGAAGTCAATTCGACCACCCAGTGACAAGTTATTCGAAATATAGAGCGCAGGTCTAAATTGCCGCACCCTGTAGTTCGGTGCAGATTTAGGGGCAACGACTTGGCGTCACTGCCACGAGCTTTTCTATTTTTGTCGTTGCTATATTGCTAATTTGCTTACGATTTTCCCACGCGAAAACACATGGGCTCATTAGGGAGAGCGTGAGATAATGGCACCCGTCGGGAATCGCTCACTCTGAAGGGACATGAATAGCTACATACCGTAAATATTACATCGAAATACCCCCAGGGTCTTTCCTATTGGTTCTTGACACCATTTTCTCCGGTGGCCACAATGGCGCTAAGCTTCAATGACACCGTGGCGCCATTGGGCCCACACACGCTAGGTGACATCGAGACCAAATGTCAACTGGTGCCGATCCCGATTCAAAGCTTGCTGACGAGCCGACGATCGACGCTCAAACGCAAGCTTTGAATTGGGAACGGAACCAGTTGACATTTGGTATCGATGTCAACTAGCGTGTGTGGGCCATTGTTTCAAGCACCAACGGCGCCACACACGCTGGATGTCAACTGACCTCGTGTCAACTAATTTTTTGTGAATTATGTGATTTCAACTTTCCTATCTGATAGAGCATAGTGAATTTGACATAATGACACTTAATATTCATTGATTCTGTTAAGTGTGCTGCTTTAAAAAAAATTTTGTGTTATTTAGTTGACATTGAGTTGACACAAATTTGCGATGTCAACTAGCGTGTGTGGGCCCAATCTGACGCCCAGCATACACGTGCTGTCATTTGTTGTATACTCCGGTTACTTTACACCCTGCACGCGTGGTTCCCGCTGGAAGTGTGCCAACGATGGTTAACGCGTCCGAGTTTCATAAAAAGATGACAAAATTGATTGTTGTTATAATGTTATTCATTAACATATTCACATCGATGAATTTTTTTCATATTTTTACGGAAATCGTATGATTTAATAATCATTGGCACGCTTCCAACACGAGACATAAATCAGTGCGAGGGCAGAGTATCACGTTCGCCGAGTATATTTACACGACCCTGTTTTTCGTCTTTACAAAAGCATAAAACGGCCATGCGCTAAAGAAATTTACGCTATCCCAATACCCGGGTAATTATTCTGCCCAGGAAAGCGTAACAAAGCGTATAGGCATTTTATTAAAGCGTAAGTATAAATACCCAAATACTCGGGTATTTTGGGTAAGCGTAAATACGCTTTCGTGAGCCCTGTCCTAACGTAACTCAGTGATTGTTTTTAAATGTGTCCTGCATAACACGATCACAAACTGCGGTTTTTGGCAATTACATTCTCTTTACACTCATTTCGGGTGGAGGTATTTCGAGGGGGGCGTTGTTTTTTCATAAGCGTTCTCAGACCTTGGGGTATTTCAAGGTATTTCAGTACGGTATCTTACGTCATACTCCGATATCACAAATACTTTCCTTACATTCCTCTGGGCTGACAGCTGACAAGAATTCAAGCTAATTAGTGGCGGGGGCGTCATTTCATCCTGTCTTGTTTTAATTGGGATTTAAATGATTCTCCCAGCTGGACAATGACCCTATTGACACAGAGTTGTTGCGACTTAAGAATTATCAATCAATGCTTACTGAGAAAAGAACTTATTACTGTATTTCTGCTGATAATTTTTACCCGCCTGTCTATTCCAGGTGCCATTTTATTGTTGGCTGGTCGGGTTGTATATTTGTTTTACCCATTTTTCACACATTTTTCATTTGAAGATAATTTTATTTTTCAATTAAACTTGACCAACATCTTTATATAATTGGGGGAGCCGTTTTTACTAGCCAGTCTGACAGGTAGTGATGTAAAGGCACCGGGGCACCGGTGCCCCGGTGCTGGGCACCGAAGGGCACCAGCACCGGTGCTGGTGCGGTGCCATTGCAATCTTCAGGGGTGCCATGCCGGTGCCGGTGCCATTTTTTTTCAGAATAGCACCGGTGCTGGTGCGGTGCTGTGCCATTTTTTTGCCGGTGCCAAAGGTGCTAGCACCAGGGCCAAAGTAAAAGCCACCGGGAAAGGCACCGGCCAAGGCTTCATGTGCTGTGCAATTTTGTCCATAGTATGTGCTTATTCATATTTTAAAAAAACAGTGATATATTTACCCAACCAATTTTGCCTATTTTGAAAACCTCCCATCAAATAAATATACCTACTGTGAAATCCATTATACCTGATACGTGATCTGATGAGCGAATCTAAAATTTTGTTGAATTTTAAATCATTTTTATATTTTATTTTTATCTTACTTTTTTGTTCAAAATTTGTTGTCAGTTTATGACAGAGATAGCTCCATTCTCTGTACAGCAACGACTCCGATCAGTAGACAATAGTGGCTATGGACATTGTAGTGAATTAAATATTTTATCTTTCATTTGTAATCATTGTAATTGCTTCATAAAAGTAATTGCCACATCATTCTGATCATTTTAAGTGCTCAACCATCAAAATCGGTTGAAAATTCATGGAAATATGCACTCCCAAAGGTGAGACCACTGAGAAACTGCCCGATATTTACTTCAGAAATTCCGGCCCGGTGCGGTGCCTTTCGGTGCTAGCACCGGCAACCCGCCGGTGCGAGTGTGTTCCATTTTTCATCCCTAACGGTTTACATGCTCACGTTTTTCATCTAAAATGCTCCGTTTTACTTGCAGAAACGTACGGTTTTCAAGCCCCAGACATGTTTTTACATGTCAAATTGATGTGTCACTTTTCATGCCAGAGTATACCACTTTACGTGCCAAAGTATTACGGTTTACAAGCCACAGGCACGCCACTAAACACCGTATTTCGTCTAATAGAAAGGCGCCCTTCTATTTTTTCAACTTCTTTTCAGACATTTCCTTCAATGTCAGCCAACATTGTACATGGCATACTGACCAGTCGTTATTAAGCATCATTCGAAACAATTCATAGAATGTTTTTAAAGAACAATAACAATGATATCAAATTTTGTACTACCTAATTTTCATCATATTAAATGATGGAACTGTCTGACATCAGCACTTCCAGCAGTTTTACTATGTACCTTCTATTGGAGACGCCCTTCTATTAGAAGAAATACAGTATGCCACATTTCATGTAAAAGAGTAAATTGGCGCAAAACACACAACTTTGGCTTGAAAAGTGGCATACTTATAGCAAGTAAAGTGTAATACTTTGGATGAAAACTGGCACAGTAGAGTAGCAAGTAAAGTGTCACACTTAGCTAGTAAAGTGACACAGAATGGCATGAAAACCGTGAGCATGTAAACCGTACGGGATGAAAAATGGAAATCGCTCGCCGGTGCCCTTCGGTGCTGGTGCCATTTTTTCCAAAAGGCACCGGTGCCGGTGCGGTGCGGTGCCATTTTCTGGCCGGTCCCCCAGGGTGCCAGGTGCCCATTTCATGCGTTGGCAAAGGTGCCGGTGCGGTGCGGTGCTATTTTTCCCGGTGCCTTTAACATCACTACTGACAGGTGCAAAATATTGTGTTGTCTGGCCGGGAATCGAACCCGGGACCTTCACTGCACGTCTGAATGCTGTTACCAACTGGGTACCAGACGCGACACTTTGCACAAAAATTTTGTCAAATCCTCAATCGCGGATTTTTCAATTAAATTAGGTACACAAATCTAAAACGATTGTCTCTGTGACTTGAAGAAATGGCGTCTCCATGCAATGTTCATTTTAATTTAAAACCATCTGTGTCTACAGTATTATACCCTCCCACGCATGGGCAACCCATATGTCCACCTGCCGATTACTCAAGCGGCATGCAAATATTTAAATACGCTTGACGCATCGCATTCAATATCCATCCCGCCATTTGCATTTTTTTTTTGCAATCACAATTTTTTTAATACGATTTGATTGAATAGATTTTTAACGCATTTTTATGAGATATTATCACCCACGCTGGAACGTGGTTTTTAATGGCAAGCTGGAGTAGAGGCGTCAGCAGGGGGTTTGTCGCTTTTTACCCCTGACAATTTCAGATAGATAAATAGCTGCCGAAATTTCTAGGAGCTCTCAGTACCCCCCCCCATTTCTACCTAGGTTCACTTCGTATACCTATAGTCTTTTTCAGGGTTTAGAAATAAACTTTTGACCAGACTCAACACCTGCTCGTTGAAGTCTGGAACGTGCCAGGCTATTTTTCAAGGTGTTTGAGTTGACCTGTGAACTCAAACACGGAAGCTAAAGGATCGTGGGTTCTACACTACCTTAATCCGAATCAAAATACCGCAAATCCTCGAATAAGACCCCCCTCGAATAACTCCCCCCCTTGAATAAGGCCCCCCTGTTGGCGAGGTGAGAAAAAAATAACTCCCCCCTCGAATAACTCCCCCCTCTTGAATAACTCCCCCTCTGGATTAAAACAATACAATACAAAAATACAAAAGAATATATGACTACAACAGCGACAGCAGATACATGATATGTATGCAGTGTATACACATCATTTTGTTGTTGTTAGACAGGTAAATACCTGAATTACATGTGTTTACAGACTGCATCGATACGATGAATTAAATCCAAGTTTCTGAAGAAAAAATAACCCCCCCCCCCTCGAATAACTCCCCCTTGAATAACTCCCCCCTCTAAAACGTCTGAGGAAAAAATAACTCCCATGGGGTCTTATTCGAGGATTTAGGGTAGAACTGTAATGACAGGCAGCGCACCTTACAAGGAAATCACCCATATCCCATCTGAAAAGAAAATGGACACGAATCGCTAAAAAAATAAGGGGGATAACTAAAAATATAGGTAAGCTAATATATAGATACCGTATATCCTCGGAATGCCCCCCTCCTGGGGTTAGGTTAGGAAAGGGGGGGGTTACCCCCCCCCTCCACAAAACCGTCCAGCTATCTATCTACCGTATTTCCTCGAAATACCCCCCCTCGAAATACCCCCCCCTCGTTTGACCCCCCCCCCTCTCGAGACCACTATGAAACAATCACCCCCCCTCGAAATACTCCCCCCAGATTGAGTGTAAAGAGAACGTACATGCCAAATACTGCAGTTTGTGTTCTGCGTAGTGCAGAACACACGTTAAAACAATGTCGGAATCACGTTTGAACAGTGTTTATACCATCTACATACTAATATTAGTCTACATAACCTTATAAATGGCGGTTTTTGTTGTATTTTTCGACGTCTGCGTACGTTTCAGACGACACTTTCGTACTGGGATTTAAAAAATTTTCTTGTGAAATAATAAACCCCCCCCCCCTCGAAATACCCCCCTCGTTTAACCCCCCCCCCTCCCGGGATCACTATGAAACAATCAACCCCCGGGGGGTATTTCGAGGAAATACGGTATCCCGGACAGGGTTGGCAAAAAGTTGGTAAAAAAAAATGGAAAATTGAAGAATAAAAAAAAATGGAAAATTAATAAAATAAAATACAATTTTACTAAAATTCGAACTTTTGTAAAAAATTTAGTAAAATTGTACAAAAATTCGTATTTTTGTAAAATTTTACGAAAATTTCCGGGATTCCCGGAGGCAAAATTTTGATCTATTATCCCCTAACCCCCCCCCCCCAAATCGGCCAACTATCTACCTATCTGGAGTTATTTTTGAGAAACACAACCTCAATTTCCGCTCAAAATCGCTTTTTTCATACCTTTTTATAGATTGTCACCTCCAAAATCACTAGTTCATGCGTCTAACTGCCTATTTCCACCTATTTTTAGTAGTATATGTGCATAAATATTTATATACCGTATTACCTCGAATTATCCCCCCCCTTGAATTGACCCCCCCCCTCGAAATACCCCCCCTAAATTTCGGCTGAGGAAATAATAAACCCCCCCCTCGAAATACCCCCCCCTAAAATTGTGTGTAACGTGAACGTACATGACAAATACCGCAGTTTGTGATCTGTACTATGCAGAACACACGTTAGAACTGATGATTAAGTGACGTTAGGGAAGGGTTTGTGTGTATATACAGTAATATATGCCTATAAACACATATAAATCTATGTGATTGTTCGATTTTTCTACGTCTGCGTATGGGGAATTTCCGAAAATTTCTGGCGAAATAATAGACCCCCCCCTCGAATAAACCCCCCCCTCGAATTATCCCCCCCTCAAATTTTGCTGGCGAAATAATAAACCCCCTGGGGGTATTTCGAGGTAATACGGTACGTATTTTTTACCTACTTTTAGTGATTTTTCTCCCTTTCCTTCCTTCTATGGCTATATATTGAACCCCCGCGAACCCCCCCCCCCCCTCCAGAAAATTTTTCAGCTATCTATCTCTCCGGATGGTCGATTTGCTATCTATCCAACCTCCCGGAGGGTCGAAATCTAAAAGACCCCGGGCCCCCCTCAAAATACCCCCCCCCCATTTTGAGTGTAAAGGGAACGTAAACGACAAAAGCTACGGTTTGTGATCCGGGCAATGCAGAATTGACGTTAAAAACGTTAGCCAAGTTGAAATATCCAACATGGCAAATCAAGCTGAACGGTAGTGTAACGTCCGCTTGGTTTGAACTGTATGAATGTTGTGCCTTGCGCTTGCGGCACGCATTGTTCTTCCGCGGTATTCACGTTTTTCATTGATTTCGATGCACTTTGGGAGGGAACACAAAATATGTAAATATTTAAGCAAAAATTTGCCATGCATAACGCCCCCCTCCCAATGACTTAACGCCCGGGCGTTATACAAGTTTTGAAAAAAGGTTGCTGAAAAGTGCCTCAGTTTTGTATAACACCCGGGCAGTTTACACGGAGAAATACGGTAAAACAAAGAAACCTTGAAGGAATACCGTAAATCCTCGAATAAGTCCCCGGGGGAGTTATTTTTTCCTCAGAATTTTTTGAGGGGGGACTTATTCGAGGTGGGGAGTTATTCGAGGGGGAGTTATTTTTTCGTCGGAATATTGAGTAAAAAGAGTGATCAATACATCATCTGAATGGGATTAAGTAGGTTGCATAAACGTGTAAGCCAGAATAGAAATCCCATAATTCATGCAACGAAATCAATGCTAGTGTGCATCAACTGCAAAATAATGCATACTTTTAATGAACATATACATAAATACATACGTTTTTTATACATGGATTTTTTTCCCACCCATAAAATAGGGGGGGAGTTGTTCGAGGGGGGATTTAGTTTTTCCTCAGTCAGCTTACAGGGGGAGTTATTCGTGGGGGGAGTTGTTCGAGGGAATGAACTTATTCGAGGATTTACGGTAATATAATTTTCCTATAAATTTATTAAGTAATGATTAAAAATCCAGTGTAAAAAATCGCTTTCAAATCAATAAGTAGTCCGCTACACAAACTAGTCTAGGTATGTGTAACTGCGACGCAAATTAGCAGTAATAAATACATCATGTATATTGCATAAATGATGTACATCAATCCGGATGGGGGTATTTCGAGGGGGGTTATTATTTCGCCAGCCCATTTTGATGGCGGTTAATTTGAGGGAGGGTAATTCAAGGGGGGGGGGGGGGTAATTCGAGGTAATACAGTAGTTGCTTATATTTACAATTTCCAAGGGTACTCGCTTTTACATTTTCCTGGAAAAAAAGTATTTTATTCACATGTACTCATGAGTACAGGTATAAAAGTAGCAAAAGATAGTTGTGAGTGAGTATAAAAAAATATTTATTTTACATTACATATACTTTAAAAAGTTCAGTAATTTTAACAACTCTGGATAGGATAAATATGGTGCTATTCCGTCATTGACGATGGTGAATTTTCAGAAAAAAAGTTAAAATTTGTGATTTATTGTATTTGTAACGTTAATGTGTTTTGTTTTGAAAACTTCGGATTTTTCCCAACAACAGTTTTACAATCTCTGTTGTTATGGTTTTTTTACGCTTTATTCCCAGTTTTTTGGTCCCTTGAAAATGTCTTCCTGTTTGAATGTAAAGACTAATCTGTCCACACTCCAAATATATTTCAAAAATGTACATATCTGGATCGGGTTCATAAATACTTCATACAGATCATTTTTGCTTCATGGCGGCATTCTTAGCTACCATGTCCAGTTTACAGTACCTTGCAACTTCATTTAGTCAACGGTTTTCATTTTGATTTTTCCGGCCAGAAGATCTACCTACCTAATTGCCACAGCACCATCTCCTCTAATTACACCCCCTTGAATTGACCCCCCCCCCCCCCCTCCGTCGAAGTACCACCAGGTCTGGAAGGAAAAATACCACCCTCGAAATACACCCTCTGGAATAATGTACATCATGTATGCAATGTACATGCTGTATTAATTTCTGTTAAACAGTATCGCAGCTATTTATGTACACCGTTTGTGTAGATATAAACGTATAAACGTAAACGTTTGTCTAAATATATCCTGTTTTTACTCACATTTATTAACAGTTTTGGGTATGTACAAGCCTTTTCTTTATTATCTATTTTCACGAAAATGACGAAAACTAAACACCCTCGAATTACCCCCCCCCCTCGAAATATGCTGGCGAAATAATCTACCCCTGGGAGTATTTCGAGGAAATACGGTATTTTTAAGCCGTTCGGTACCGATGACGTAGCAGGAAATATTTTTCGGATGTCCGACACCCGCTCGCTGTTAAAATGAGATTTTTTCGCCATGGTCGTTTTAACAAAGTCGATGACGATTACGCGGTCGCAACGAAAAATCATCGCCCCCCCGCGTTCGGTGGAATGCACGCTGGCGGCTAGTGTCGCAATGGCGCTTGCGTTTTAAATGGTGTCGGAATGGCGCCATTGGCGCTTGCTTGAAGACGCCGCGCTGCACTTTCTGCGGCGCTCGCTGCGGTTTTCTGTCGCGGCGCAAATCTGCAAACCGATCCAAAGTTGACACTGTTTTACTAATTTTTATGGCGGCTATCATTGCGAGGGGGGGGGGGGGTTCGGATCACATTTTCCCTAAATCATGGCGCCCGGCGCCATTTTCCCGCCGCTTTCGCATCGCCAGCGCGCAGTAAAGAACTTGTAAACTGCAGCCAAGGTGATCGGCTCGGGCCGCGCGGCCGGTCGTTCTATTGTCGGCCGTCGTTGCAGTTGCACGGGCGGGCGGAATTTGCGGAATGCGCGCATCACCGGCGCCCGGTGCGTGCCCGTTTTCGAGCGCGCCGCCGCGCCCGCCGCGAATGCGGTCGGCGCCGGGCGACAAAAGTTCGCGCTGCGGCAAAAAGTGGCCCCCCGTCCTGTGTACAGGCGGCGGACGAGAATGCCCGTTCGACGAAAATAGTTCCCGATGTGGCTGGTGACCGAGTGATAACATTCGCTGCGACCGGTATCGCCGCCGCTGCGTCAACTTTCGGCGACAGCGTTTGAGCCTTCAGTGATATCGCGCACTGTGGGGGCTATTTAAGGCACTGCGTGCCATGCTTTAATTGCTTCACTGCGCACCTGTAGATGTTTTTATCTTTTATTTAGATCTGTCTAATTTGCGTATGTAAACGTCATGATTCAGCCGCGCGCGATCTCGCCCCTACTCAGCTGAGGGTGATTCTACTTTAACATATTGTGTAATGTCACATATTGTGGAAATTCACATACCGCTATGTGACTCTATAACATAATGTGGAATCTCACATGCCTGAAGGTGGATCTCACGTGCCCATGCCCAAAACGTGAATTTCACATGCCCAGTCCATGCAAATCAAGGCATCTGCTATGCAGCGTTTTGTTGAGACTTTTTATGATATTTGATCAGATGCAAGCACACACACATACATTAGTATATCAGTAAGTACACAACACATGAAAAAAAGTTGAGAACAAGTTTGAGCACAACAAACACTTAATGTAAAAATGCGAGTAAATTTTTACAAAAAAGTTCAATTTGCAGTATTTCAGTTCAGTATTTGCATTTTTGCATTTCTTGAAATTTTTACATTGAATGTTTGTTGTACTAAAACTTGTTCTCAACGTTTGCATGTGTTGTGTAAATACTTAGTGCTGTAAATACTAACATGAGTATGTGAGTGTGCTTATTACTTGTATCTAATGAAATCATACAATGTCACAACAACATGCTGCATCGCAGATACCTTCAGATGGGATTTGCATGGGCTGGGCATGTGAAATTCACGTTTTTGGCGTGGACATGTGAGTTTCACGCTGTGCATGTGAAATTCACCTTCCGGGCATGTGAAATTCACCTTCGGGCATGTGCAATTCCACAATATGTGACAGTTCACAATATGTTAGAATGACCACACTCCTCAGCTGACGACAACAGATGATCAACGGAAATTGCGACTGCACATTGCTGACAATCATTTGACCTCGTTGGCGCTGGTGCCGATGCACATTTTTAGCCAGTTATAGCTATTTATTTATCCCATTTGATTTTCTTGCACTCGCATAGCTATTAGATTGGAAAGAAAGTTTGGTCAGTTTTTGGATTGTTGGATTTGCTGGTTCGGTTTCGGCTTCGTTTCTAGAAACTGACAGAACTTTCTTTCCAACCTAATACTTGATTAAAAATCGGAACCTGACCCAAATATGCAATTAAATCCATCCATGTGTCCCAAATCGCCAGTGCCACTTGTTCGCGGCGTAAACTTCCTGGTGCCGGTTCCGCAAGTGGACAAGTTAAGAGTTAAAAGTTAAGAGTTGAGTAAAAAGACAAATGGCGAGTTAAGAGTGAAGTTAAAGTTTAAGAGAAAAGTAAAAGTTTAAGAGAAAAGTTAAAATTTAAGAGAAAAGTTAAAAGTTGAGTTAAAGGTTAAGAGTTGAGTTAAAGGTTAAAAGTTGAGTTAAGAGTTAAAAGTTGAGTTAAGAGTTAAGAGACAAGTGGAAAATGAAGGTAAAAAAATATAAAAAAATAAAAATATGAAATTGGTATCGATACGGCTGTTCGCTGGCATGGTGCCAATGTTGTATGCACGTCATTTGAAAATAACGTATCCAAAAAAATTATCGCTAAAAAAAGAAAAAATCGCCGAACGTTGTTTCGAAATGGCCGTGCGGGGACAAAATATGATTGAAGATCAGCGTATCGCGCTTCTGCAACGAATGACCCATTTGTCTTTTAAATCAACTTTTAACTCACATTTTAACCTTTAACTCAACTCTTAACATTTAACTCAACTTTTGACTCAACTTTTAACCTTTAACTCAACTCTTAACTTTTAACTCAACTTTTGACTCAACTTTTAACCTTTAACTCAACTCTTAACTTTTAACTCAACTTTTGACTCAACTTTTAACCTTTAACTCAACTCTTAACTTTTAACTCAACTTTTGACTCAACTTTTAACCTTTAACTCAACTCTTAACTTTTAACTCTTAACTTGTCTACTTGCGGAACTGGCCCCTGGTATTTAGCGCGCGCCATTGCCACCGCTGCGGCGCGACTGCAGTTGTTTTCCGCGTGGGCAGCTAGCCCCGGCCGCGCGGCCGTTCGTGCCGCGCCCGGACGCCGCTTTGTGATTGTTTTCGAGTAAGAGCGGCAGATAAGCGCCGCGGCCGCGCCCGGATGCGTAGCCGCGGTAGTAGCCGCCGCTATGGCCGGCTTTCGTGCTAATTGACTGCACTCGTTTTGCACTCGCAACATTATTTACCCAGTTGCCGGACTGCGAGAGTAGATGAGCAGTGATTATACTGAAGTAAACATACTTCCGTGAAGTAAACATACATAGTAAAATACCCCCTCCCTCGAAATACCCCCCTCAAAATGGGCACTATGAATTTGTGGTCCGGGAAATGCATAACAGATGTTCAAAACACTTGCTGTGTTACGTTAGAACATCGTTTATACCATCTACATCCTTATATAAGGCTGTAAAACCTTATAAATGGTGGTTATTGTTGCATTTTTCACGTTTTTCTCTCAAAATTTTCACTCCGAAAAAAGAAACCCCCGGGGGTTAATTCGAGGAAATACGGTATATTCACATTCGACATGCCGTGTTGCATGTTGCGATCGGGAAGTAATCGAATTAGCTCGAGTCAATTAACCCGTCAATCGGAACCGCATTTGAGCCCGGCAGCGTCACATTTCGGAGGGAACGAATCGGGTTACTCGAGATAGTTTTGTTTGGTTTGATTTAAATTCGTTCCAGCGACGACGCTGATGAATGCAGAAATGAAAGTTGCTCCAGCAAGTTCCCCACCAAAATATGCACAGTTGCGATAACGTATTTAAAATACTTTTACTCTAGAAATATGTAATTATACTCGAGTATCCACTCTCAGTAAAATAGAACACAACATATTCTCATTATTTGAACATCAGGGGGTATTTGGGGGGGTATTTTTTCCTCAGCTCTAAAACACCTGGTATTTCGAGGGGGGTTGACTCGAGGGGGGTTATTTTTTCCTCAGCTCTAAAACACCTGGTATTTCGAGGGGGGTTAATCCAAGGGGGGTATTTGAGGAAATACAGTATGATATATTTGGACATATCCACGTTTACATCCCTTCACGAACTAGTACATGTGATGGAATGGCGCCATGGCGCTGGCGCCAATTGAGGGCGCCAAAGGGCGCCGCGCCATGGCGCCATTGGCGCTTGGCGCCCTTTTTCCGTGGCGCCCTTGGCGCCTGGCGCCCTGCTTTCAAAGGGCGCCAAAAACGCACCAGCAGGGTTTCAAGGTGAGTGCTGTGTAAATGAAAAAAAAGATGAAAAACGCATCTGTGGATGATCTAAATTTGCCAGAAAAATGGACAAAGTGGTGTGAGCGAGTGGAAATCTTTTGTGCAACGGTTCATCAGATGTGTCTGACAGATCACAATAGAGAATAATGAACCGTTGAACTTGCAAAATCACAAATCAACGGATTCAAATCATTGCAATTCCATTTTTTTTCTCAAGGAAACATTGATTGGGAAAGTCTATTTGAAGTGAATGGTTGTCAAATGACAATATCCATGGTGTTTGAATTCGTCATGTGGATTTTATTAAAAAAATTTTGTTCTAGTGTTGTTTTTGTTCATTACATCCTGGAGAACGCGAATTAAGTACTGAATGTGTGTACTAGGGTGCTGTAGAAACTGTTTTAGCACACGCAGGGCGTTCTATGCACTTATTTATCCTGGCGCCCTTGGCGCTTGGCGCCCTCTTTCCACGGTTCCCTTGGCGCCTGGCGCCCGCTTTCCGAAATGGCGCCATGGCGCCCTTGGCGCCTGGCGCCCTTTTTTCTGTGGCGCCCTCGGCGCTTGGCGCCCACTTTCTGAATGGCGCCATGGCGCCCTTGGCGCCTGGCGCCCTTTTTTCTGGCGCTTTTCCATAACTATACATGTGTAGCTGCGACGCAAACTGGCAGAAATGAATACATCATGTACATTGCATAAATACATGATGTACAACATTCCAAACAGGGGGGTATTTCGAGGGGGTCTGTGTCTCTCAGCATCTAAACCCGCATGGCATGTGGACCCGTATAGCATGGATTTCCCCCAGCTTGGCATCTAGACCCGCATGGCATCTATCGTGCCATATATGCCAAGTGGGCTACATGGCAGCACATGCCATGCGGTCTCGACTGGGCATAAATGGGTAATTGCATAAAAAAATATCATAAATATTTTATTTTGTGTATTAAACATCGAAATTTCGATTTTCATATATATTTTATTTTGTGCATTAAAAATCGAAATTTCGATTATCATAAACATTTATTTTGTATATTTATGAAAATCGAAAGTTCAATTTTCATAAATATTTAATTTTGTGCATTAAAAATTGACAGTTCAATTTTCATAAATGATTTGTGCATTAAAATCTAAATTTCTCTACATCAGGCACCCCTTGGCATCTGGCCCTACCCGCCTGTTTAGCATCTACACCACAGTCCGCTTGGCACCTAGCATCGAATAGATGCCAAGCGGGTCTAGATTCCAAGCGGTGAGAAATCCATGCCATCCGGGTTCAGATGCCAAGCAGTGTACATGCTATATATCTAGCCCCCCCCCTTTTGAATGGGGTTTATTAATTTATAGTGGCCATTTTGAGGGGAGTATCTCGAAGTACCCCCCCCCCCACTCAAAATTTGCACTCTGAAAAGAACCCTGGCCTGGGGTATTTCGAGGTAAGTATGGAGTGACAGATACACCATTTGAGTGCATTTTATGAAGAATTTTACAAAATAGTATGGGACCTATTTCCCAATAAAACGTCTGTGCGATGGAAAAATGCAGGCTAGCACGCGAAAAAATTTTACATAGCACCTCAGAAAATGGTATGGATAAAGTTGTATTTTTCTGAGTGTTTTCATTTCTCTGGGTAATGATACAAACACATCGGTTCTTTTGGGTATTGAGTTTGGTTCCCGGTATTAGTGATGGTTCTCGATTCCGGTTCGGGTATTTTCTTCGGTTCCGGTTCTCGGTTCCAAAATATGCTTGGAACCACGGTTCGGTTCGGTTGGGGTCAGTTCGGGGTCTCAACCCTACTCAGGGGTAAAGGAAAAAAACTTTTTAAGTAATGTGTATGTGTTGAGTTAAAAAATTGTTTCTGTTCATATATTTTGAAATAAAATCGAAAAATCTTTAAGGAATATGATACACATGGGTATTCCAGGTAAAAGTAAATAAATAAGCTTTCACAACTCTGCCGCGGTAGCATATTCACGGGCGCTTTTTCAATCACTAATAATAATCCCTAAGAAGCACCCATTATTTAATGCGCGATATTTGCACTTCCTGTAAACAAATCATGAAGTCGTCATCAATGTATTATAAAATAAATAATGGGCAAACAATAATTGTGCATTACAAAGGGTTTTACAAATTGCGTCATTGGGCTGATGTCGCAGACGTAGAAACCCATTGAAGGAACATCCTATTTAAGGAGGTGGTCTGAACAATGTAATGCATAAATATTAGTTGAGTCTTTTTTCCTACATTGCAATAAAATCTACCATATCCCATCCGGATAATGACGGCTAAAATTCGACATTTTTCTCACGACATTTTGCACATTCCTTTCGCCATCGCAGATTTTTCCACACCACTGATAAATACCATTTTTGATAAATATAATTTCAGAATTTCTTAATTAATGATTGCCCAGATTTTTTTCTGGCAAGTTACAGTAGATCATTCCTTTTAGATTACAGTAACTGGTATATTTTGCCTGTATATTTTATGTCTTATGCTTGACACTTTCTGTTTGGCAAAATGACAGTTTCTGTCCCCTTAAAATACGTTTTCTGTACTCGCGTACTTTTTGGAAGTACGCGAGTAAGTGAGTACCGGTATTTTTTCGGGAGGCAATCTTAACGCATTTACGCAGTACGCGAGTATGCGTATTTATCGAGAAAACGTAATTACGTTAACAACAATGGTTTCGGAACATCCCTTTCTGTATGCATTCAGCGTCCAGAAATTGACGTTACACTTTCCAACTCATGATTTTTTCATCAAGTTTATTGTTCATAGGTAACGTTTATAAAAATTAAGACGCCTCAAGGGTGTCACTTATCGCGTTGACTGCGCCGACCGCAAGCTTTGCAGTGAAATCTACCATAATCATCTAAATAATGAAATAAAAATTGAATATTAAACTTTTTTCACTAAAGTAAAAACATTGATTCCACGATAATGGAGTTATTGATCACCAAATTTATCACATAAATTTATTCATAAAATTATGGTAACATTCGTGTAAAGTATACGGTCCGGTCCGTATGCTCAATTTGTTACTGAATTTTCTGAGTTTATTTTCAATGATTTAATTAGATTCATCTCTCAAATGGGCGAGGATGTTTCATTATAAATATTTGATTTTTCATAGATTTAATTGTACCGTATTTCCTCGAAATACCCCCCCCCTCGAAATACCCCCCCCCCTCGTTTGACCCCCCCCCCCCCTCTCGAGACCACTATGAAACAATCACCCCCCTCGAAATACCCCCCCCCCAGATTGAGTGTAAAGAGAATGTACATGACAAATACTGCAGTTTGTGTTCTGCGTAGTGCAAAACACACGTTAAAACAATGTCGATGTCACGTTAGAACAGTGTACATACCATCTAGATACTAATATTAGTCTACAGAACCTTATAAATGGCGGTTTTTGTTGCATTTTTAGACGTCTGCGTACGTTTCAGACGACAATTTCGTACTTGGTTTTCAAAAATTTTCTTGTGAAATAATAACCCCCCCCCCCCCTCGAAATACCCCCCCCTCGTTTAACCCCACCCCTCTCGGGACCACTATGAAACAATCACCCCCCCCGGGGGGTATTTCGAGGAAATACGGTATTTCTAAAATGGGCAGGGATTTTTCTTTATTTTTGATTTTTCAGAGAGTTAAGTAATTATATTTTGAAATGGGCGGGGATGTTTCGTTATAAGTAAATATTTGATGTTTCAGATTTTCTGTGATGATAGTCAATTTAGATTACCCATTGAGGAATGATATTTAGATAATTTTCTTAAACTCGCCCTTTTTCACATTAATACAAGTAAATTAAATGGATTTTAATTTTTGGGGGGTCACTTAATTAATTAAATCAAGACGATTAATTCCAGACTATTTTATTTTATGAAGTTTATTCGAAATGTACTGTTGCTGTGGCTATTCAAACACCGTGTCTTTTAAATGCGAAAAAACATGTGCACCCCACGCGTCGGGCTGAAATTTTCAATGGGGTTACAAAGGCATTATTGCGTCACAGCTTAAGCAAACAGGCGGGGCAAATATGCGAGCACTTGTTCCCCCGGCGGGCGCGGCGGCTTTGTAGCGGCGGCGTGACGTGCCGCGCGGCACGATGCATCATCGCAGCTGGCCTTTGTCACTCAACACCGGCGGCAGGGCGGCAGCGAAAGGCGGCAGCTGATCACCGGAGCCGGGCGGCAGGAAGCCGCGCCGCCGATCCACACCCATTCACAGCGCGCCCGCCGCCGCCGCCCCGCACAATGCCACCAAAAAAAACAGACAATGCCGCTGGGAGTGCGTCGCGGCCACCCCGCCACCCATCGGGTTGGAAGTTTTCTGCCGCCGCGAAAAGAATGAATGGGAGTGGCGGAATGGCGGGCGCGGCGGCTGTTTGCACACACGCACGCGCGCGCGTCGCCTCGCCGCTGGAACACGGCCGCGCGGCTCGATGCTAACCGTGCCAGTCTGCACGAAAGCGGTCGCTAATTCCATCCCGTCGGCGCCGGCCCGCCGTCGATGGCCGGCTAGTTTAAAAGTGGCACCGTGTGTCACCGCCGCCGCGCAGCTCTGGTTGAGAGTGCGCCGTGATAACCTGATCCTGAAAATTTAATAGCATCAAATTTAATAGCTCAGTTGCCGCCGGTCCGATTGTGACGTTCTGGCTGCGTCACGTCGAACTGACTGTGAAGTTTTACTTTAAGTGACGAAAACTGTTGAAATTTCGCCAAGAAAATTTCAAGCCATTTTTTTTTGAAAATGGCGCTTTCGTGGCAATTATTTATTTAGAGTGTCGAATGACGAGGTAGCCCTTCAAGTTTCAAATAGCACGAGATATCTATCGCAGGTACTCATTACAATTCCATTCATCATTACCATTAGGTACTATTTCTTTAGTCCGCGTGTGTGGGCAAGTATTCGTTAATGGTTGATTTGATCAAAATATAATTTGTCGTTACATTATACGCTAGACCTGCGAATGCAATTGAGTAATAATACACTTATTTGTATTCTCGTAATTAGATCTGGCGGTAATCTTCTTATTACATATGCGCTTATCTTAATATAAAAACTAGCAGGATTTTCTCCGCACCTTCGGCCAGCTTTCGCATTCTACACTTTCACATACCAATTGACATTTTTACGGACATACATTATCAAACAGTCACTTTCACAACTCCATCCGTCATATGCAAGTTCTACAATTCTATCACTTTGCAGCACTTTAGTAATTCAGTTTTTTTGTTTAAAATACAACTTTGCAGACAGAAAAACAACATTTGCATACACGTGCACATTTCAGCTAAAATTGTGATAATATACATTTCAATGCACTGCGTTCAACAGCATAATTCCACTTGACACTTTTGTCTGATGTACACTGCAAACTACCAATAGATGCATCAAACCTACTTCAATGGGCTTGGTGCTGCCCTGTCAAACCTCACATCCACTTTTTTTAAACCTGCTTTAGTTTGTTCCTGTAAATGTCTGATGCAAGTCCAGAAGGCAATTGCTGTCACAGCACTGAAATCTTTGCAAAGTGCAGTTTATTGGTAAATGCTTCACGCTGTTTATGCCCCAGATTTTACTGTATCTATATAGGTACCTTTTTAAAATTAGTATGGTTTTCCTCCAGTCTGCAAAGTTTTGCAGTATTCTAAACTTTCGCACATACCAATGGACATTTTTCATGGACATATTTTATGGATGTAAAGGCACATTGTACTTGGCTTTGTATCCATTTGCCCCTGTGTTATCCATTCATGATACTCTCCTCACTATTGAGTGGGGATATGCATATTCCATCATAAATATTTAGATATTATTATCGTATAATGCCGAGGACAATTAATTCTCGATTTCATTTTCCTCGTTGTTTTTATCAGAGTTGACTCATTGCAAGACAAGTTTATGTATGAGAAATACCGTATTTCCTCGAAATACCCCCGGGTGGTGATTGTTTCATAGTGGTCCCGAGAGGGATTTCGAGGGGGGGGGGTTAGTATTTCGCCAGAAATTTTTTCAAATCCTAGTACAAAATCATCGTATGTGATGTACACTGGGGTAGAAAAATGCATCAATAACTGACATGTATAGACCTCTGTAGACTAATAGTAGTACGTAGATGGTATAAACACTGTTCTAACGTGATTACGACATTGTTTTAACGTGTGTTCTGCACTACGCAGAACACAAACTGCAGTATTTGTCATGTACGTTCTCTTTACACTCAATCTGGGGGGGGGTATTTCGAGGGGGGGGGTGATTGTTTCATAGTGGTCTCGAGAGGGGGGAGGGGGTCAAACGAGGGGGGTATTTCGAGGGGGGGTATTTCGAGGAAATACGGTAAAAGGAGCCGTTCCCGTGCCCTGAACAAGTCTACCTATCTTGTATTTTGCCATTTTGTTATTTTTGCCTTGAATACAGCTGACATTGTGTCTCCTAAGTACCATAATTTCGTCCCAAGTGTTTTCGGCGTGCGTCAATTGCTTCGCGTGTCCACTCATTAGAACAGATATTTTAACAAAGATTCTTTCATTATCTGGATAGTCTGACTGCACACTTTACTATGGAATCTACCATAACCCTATCTGAACAAAGAACCAAAGAACTAGTTGACAAAGACTAGTTGACAAGTGTGACAACAGTGACGATTTGACAAGAGATCAAATGTCAACTGGTTCCCATCCCAATTCAAAGCTTGCTCACGAGTTGACCAATGACGTTCAAATGCAAAAGTCAATCAATCATGTTGCAAATGAAGTTGTATTACTGAAAAAATGTTGCGGTATGTATAGTGTATTATACCGGAATCCAAGTATACATAGGTGTGTATACAGTAGTGCGTGGTGTTACTGGTCAGCAAGCTGTGAATTGGGATGGGAACCAGTTGACATTTCGTGCAGTTGTCAATTGGTGTGTGTGGGACCTTTACATCGATATCACTTTGGATGAATTTAGTGCACATTTTTCCACGCGATTTTATTCATCAAAATGCGGTAACACCAGTTGTATAGCGTTCAGCCCGATCAGTATAAATACAAATAAATAACTAAAAAAATAAAACGCTGGGATGATCATCTCGTCCAGAGGCCGTGTGCCCGTTGTCATGAAAAGTACATGTTACATCTACCTAAGTCATTTTCCACTAAATTTAAGTCGAGAGACGTCTCTGGTACTGAAAAATTGGCCCTGGTGTAGTATTTGATTGAATTACTACAATATAATATTGTAGTAATTCAATCAAATACTACACCTGGGAAATTTAAATTGAAAAATATCAAAACAACTTATACAATATCAAACAAGTTGAAAAACACCAAAAAGGCTAAAAATGGTATTTCGTTTTCCGGTTATTCTCAGTTAATTTTATTGTATTTTTGTTGAGACATTTTATGAGATTAGGTAATATTAAAGATTTATGATATTCAAAAATCAATTCATTCAAGGAAAATTTCTCAAAATCACGCATTTCGCAATGTTAGATAGACGCCATAGATAAAAATCGCCCATCAATTAATTGCCGATTGATACCAGCGTCGGCATATCCCGTAAAATTAGTTGAAAAAAACACACATTAAACTGAACAAACAGATCGCCTACAATGAATGATACCGTATTTTTAGGAATGAAGTCACGTGGAAAACTGCACCAACTTTACCCAAAGTGAAAGCAATGTGATAAATATGATGAGAAAGATTCCTATGTTTGTATTTTATTCAGATGGGATATGGTAGATTTCATTGTAAGGTATAATGTCGCTGGAGTATAGTATACATAGTTGATTTTATTGAGCCAACCCCGATGGGAAATAATCATGCAAGAATGACTGTTAGGTATTACTCAACTTTGTGTTTCTCAACTCAACTAACAAACTGCTGTTTTTTAAAAGAAACGTTCAAAAATCCTGCCAATCCTGGCCAACATTCGTTGGCATTGCGTGGGTGTAATTCCCAATTAAGTGTCCAGTTCAATTTTTATAATTTTTGTCCTTAGCATTCTCAGTTCCCACCTGTTTAATAGGAAATGAAATTTATTTAGGTATACTCGGCGGACATCACACTTAGTTTTTTTATATATTTTTTTAAGTTATTCCACCGATTCGATTTCGTAAAAAAAAATCGACAAATCAAAAAAAAAACGCAGGGTACACATTAAAAGGTGCAGCGCGGCACCCGGCGGCGGCTATTTAAAAATCCAATTCGAATTCATGTAATATGCGACAGAAAGTCGGGACCAGAGGCGGCAGGATGCACAAAATACACACTAGCTACAGCAGCAATTGCAGTCGGGGCGGCAACTACCGGCGGCGGGCGGCCTGGGGCGCCACCGTGCTGGCGGCGCTGGCGGCGCTGGTGGTGCCGCGCGCGCACGCCGCCCCCGCCGCCGCCGTCCAGTGCGGCTACAAGGAGAACGAGCTGCTGCACGCCTTCATGGACAGGGTGTGCGAGATGTGCCACGCGCTATTCAGCCACGAGGATCCCGACGTGCGCTCGTCTTGCAGGTGCCCCCCCCCGTTTTGGACTTAGCATTTTGCCCCCCCCCCCCCCGGTTTGGACTTTGCATTTTGCCCCCCCCCCGCGACAAAAATTGGACGGGCGCCTTTTTTTTATCAGCAACCAGAAAGCGCGCCCATTGGATTTATAGTCCGTGTGGGGCAAAGGGCGTAAAATACGCATATTTGCTTTCCAGAACTCTAATCGAAAAAAAATTCCTCCGCGCAGAGAAAACTGTTTCAACAACGAGCACTTCAAACGGTGCGCGAGCTTATTCGCGCGGGGGCCGAACAATCCCGCGCTGCCGATCCGGCGGACGGCCAGAACGACCGTCAACTCAGTTGACAATGTCAACAAGTGAGCCGTCAACTCAGTTGACAATGTCAACAAGTGCGCCGTCAACTCACGCTAATCGCGTGGTCGGGCCGCGGGGAAACAGCTTTACTTAGATTCGTCGCTCGTTATTCTGATGACCGTTTTTGTTGTGCGTCATCGAAAGAACAAGTTTTGTGCGTGTGCGGTTTGAAGCGTGGTTATCAAGTTAGGCCCCGAAAAACGACCAAATTGACCGAAACGCGACGAAAACAGAAATATGGACACGTTAGCATTGGAAAAATCAGCAATTTTTGGAAAATATAATTAAATATAATCTCAGAATATCTCTCAAGAATGAAATATAATTAAATCTCTCTAAAAAAACCCTGGAAAATATGAATAAATATAAATATCAGAATTTGAGAGATTTTCTGATATTTTCAAAAAATCAGAAAATCTCTCAAAAGGTAAATATAATTAAATCTCTCTGGAAAATCGTGGAAAAATATAAATCTCAGAAAATCTTATATTTTCTCAGATTTTTTTAAATAAAAATCTCGCAGAGATTTTTTCAATGCTAAACACGTTGAAACGCGTCACGCCGCACACGCACGTGAATTCCGACGTTGGCATTATCATACTTCCGTTGCACTACCACTGGACGTTGGTCAAATCGCATGTATAAATTTTCGCATCACCGAAAAAAGCATGTGCATAAACTTCCGTACTTGGCACGCGGCCAACGTGACCACTGGGAGTGCATCAAAAAGTGGTTAAAATCGGTGCGTTTTTGAGGCGGCCCATTGTGATGTGACAGTGACTTTCCACAAGCTTTACTCGACTAGTGCAAATTTCTAGGCAAAGGCACCTCACCAAGACTAAAATGTGAGATTCCTAAAAATTGGGTTGATCTGTGATCTTTTGTTTGTCGGCCTTGTGTGCGTTGAAGTTTGCATATGATGAACATTGAAATGATCTCATTTTCAATACAATGCGTATACCCATTTTGGCTGTGGCGTATGTCTTTTGTAATACATAGCACAAGTGCCATATTGTATCACACTTTCGCTTGTTTACTTTTTCATCACTGTGCGTAGAAAATAATGCAGAAAAATTTACCCCGACCACACTGTTCTCTCAAAAATTTCAGTATACAAAAATTACTATCGAAAAAGCTCACACGCGCGGAGAAGCCCACTATTTACATAAATGCGTAAATGTTGTATTTACTCGTGAATTAGTCTGATAAAAGAACAATACGTTACTAATTTCATTGCACCATATATTCAGAACACGGCATTTTTTCCATCACACACAAATTTTCAGTGACGTAAATAGCAACGAAATAACAAAGGGACGAAATTTAATTATCGCAACACACTCAAGTAGCCAATCAGGATCATCGAAAAAAAATTAATAAAATGAATAGAACGTCCGGAAAATAACGTATATCTAGCACAATATCTTCTATAAATACGCCCACTCAATAGAGAATAGACATATGATTACAGTTTGCAAATGCGAACAAACACCAAGGACGTATCCGGGGGGGGGGGCTGCAGCCCCCCCTGCTCCCGGGGTGAGAAGTGAAACATCGACGAAAATGCAACTTTCAGTATGAATTTAACAACGTTTGTGTAAAAAATTTGCGCATTTCTCCACCAATCACAAGGTATTCTCACCAGATCGGTCCCCGTAGACCCAGATTTTTGAAAACGCACCCAACGGTGAGCTTTTCGCTTTATGTGTATTTTATATTCACGTACATTTACAGCGGTTCTGGGCGCTAGCGCCAACGCCAATGGCGCCATGACGTGACGCCTACAAATGGCGCCAGCGCCATGGCGACATTCCGTCACCCTGTAGGTAAAATTTTAGCCCCCCCCCCGTTCGAGGGGCTCCGTAAACAAGCAGCCCCCCCCCCGCTCAAAAATCCTGGATACGCCCCTGAGTGAGTAACACACCAGTATTTCCAATGACGTAGATACTTTTTCACAGACGTGAGATAATCATCGCCAGACGTCTGTTGTGCTCTTCGCTCAGGGATAGCGATCTGGGCAAATGGTGGGAAATGTCATTTGAATGCTTAAAAGCTGACAAAAACATGTGAAGTAGGTAAACATAAACAATTCGAGCCATCCAGGCAAACTAAAACATTCAAACGACATTTCATCGGACAAATGTCACACAAACAGTTTAATTCCGAAAACTATTTAAACATCACAACAGATTTGAGTACGCCGAAATGAAACGCACGTCAACTACAGTTGTAGAAAAATAACTAATTCCAGTAGAGGGCAAACGCATTCAACGCCAATTTATAGGTCTTCAAAATTCCACTTTAAAACAACTAAATGCGAACTAATAAACCGTCAACTAAACCCAACCGACTTGATATAGGGCGCGAAGGCGGTGACCAATCGATTGAGCCCTGCGTTGGCGGTGCCGCGCAGCGAGAGCACCCCGCTCCAGGCGCGCTGGCCGCACGTCGCCCACAGCGTGCACGCGCACGACAGCCTGCAGTTGAGCACGTGTAGAACATACGATAGAGCCACACTGCACCAGGGGCTAGTTCAGGAAATTGAGAAGTGAGAAGTAAAATGGCAAATGAGAAGTGAATTGGCAAGAAAATTGGTAAAAGCGAAGTGAAATGACAAGTAAATTGGCAAAAGCGAAGTGAAATGGCAAGTAAATTGGCAAAAGCGAAGTAAAAAAAATAGAAAGTAAATTCCCTTCGCTTTTGTCAATTTCCTTCTCAATTCATTTCTCACTTCTCATTTCACTTCGCATTTCCCATTTTACTTCTCACTTCTCAATTTGCTGAACTGGCCTCAGAGTCGTTAAAAGTACTGAACTTTTTTCAAACTATGGTATGCGTAAAGTATTTTGTTTTCACTAACCAAGGAGTACAGAAAGCGTAAAGTCTTTTTTTCACTTTTACTCATGAGTAAATGAGAGCAAAGTACTTTTTCCTAGAAAGCGTAAACGCGAGATTTTTTTTGCTCAGGAAAGCATAAAAGTAAGTAAAATTACCTTTTCTTTCTGAAAAATAATGAAGGGAGCATTATGAATGTAACCCTGGACAACAAAAAAGTTTTTTTCGTTCTATTAATGAGTATTCTTTATGAAAAGCAAAAATACCCTTTCTGCACTCGCGAAAATTACTCTACTGTACTCGAGTACTATCAAAAAGTAAGCGTACAGGCGAGTAGATACCTTTTTCAAACTAATTGCGATTGCGATTTCAAACTAAGCGATTGCGTATTTACTCGGTACTTGAGTATGCGTACTTTTAGAGTAAATGTAAATACGCATTAACAACCGTGCTCTACACACTAGTTAACGGCTAAAAGTTCAGCAAGTGGTTAATCGGTTTTAGACACATTCGAGTTGACAATATTGAAACATTTTCGATCTTCGTCAACTGTAGTTCACGTACTCCTCATTCCGGCCGTAAACTAGTACGTGCATTTTCAGTGGCAACCGACCTATGAAACTGGTCGAAACCGTCGGTCAAGTCGAGCAGGGTGCCCATGATGGCGGGCAAGTCCTTCTGCACCACGCCGTATTGATCCTCAGTTAACGACGCGACGCACAGCAGCGATAAGGCTGCGCGCATTGGAGCGTAATTTTTGGCATCACTTTGTTTTTGTTTTTCAACAACGCTACTCAACAAAACTTATGTACACTGGAAGACGCTTTCATTAGATTTTTCAATACTGCTTGGCCAGTGGGGTTCAATTGTCATGTGAAAGGTTTTCAAAACTGCACAATCAGCCTCACTGCAGATGACATGGATAAAACGCCGTTTTTCACCCACACAATACCCAGACGACTCAGAAAACGTGGACGCCGTCAACATGGGCGAAAGAAAGAAATATTTGAGGGAGTTGATTGGTGGAAAAGCACCTGCCCCCTACTTAATCAGTTAGAGGGTTTAGATTTACCAGTATTTATTACGCGTCAACTCCGTTCAATGAATCGCAATTTGAGAAATAGACTTTTAGAAAGTGTCATGGGATTACCACACACAGTTAGAGAAAGTCTAAGTTGGAAGACATTTATATTGATTAAGCAAATGTTAATTGGCCACTGTGTGAAAAAGCACATTGTAGCTGACAAGAAACGCTGTGTAGGTATCCCATTACATTTTGTCAACAAGACCATTGAAGAGTTGAGAGTCTCTGATGTGTTGAAAAGAAATGACGTCAAGAGAATTTTGAGTGAACACTGGTTTAAACACAACAAAATCCGTTTTTATTACACTTATGATAAACCAGTGTCCTCTGTTCTCTTGAATCATAACACCTTTTTGAAAGCTATCACGGAAAAATCCTTGACCACGGAGCTTAATACCAAGTGTAACTGTACAGTTACCGACCCAGGCTTCAACAGTTTTCATAAGCACATTTTCACTGGCGATTTAAGTGTCATAAATGATAAAATGATAGAAAACCTGTTGAAGCTTGGTACAAAATACCGCTTACCCAAACATGGCAACAGTTCTGAGGCGCTAAAAGCACTAAAAACTACCCTAAAGCTGATTTGTGTTCGCGTTATTGGTAATGATATGTGTTTACGCGCCTTGGAATTTATTGATAAAGTTACGTCGTTCTGCTCACTCAATTTACCCCTTTCTGTAGACAACCATATGGATAATATTCCCTCGCTGGCTGAAATCAGACAGAGAGTGAGAGATCTACACAGACGGTTCGTTTTTGCTCCAGCCGACAAGGCTACAAATAACACTGTGGTTATTTGTAGAAGGTACATGGTGGATGTTTTTTGCAAGGAGTTAGGCATGCAGCTGGTTTCAGGGAAAGGGATTGAAGCCTCGGGAAATGAAACTTATTCAGTAGATCTACGAAGTGACAATGACGTCATCATTTCCCATATTCACTTGTGTAAGAGGCTGGGACTGGGCGTCCCCGTGAATATGCAAAAATTACCACACCTTTTCCTGATACCAAAGCTGCATAAGACTCATTTTAAATTTCGCTCAATTGCCAGCGCCAGCACAAGTACCCTGAAATCTTTCACAAAAGTTGTTCACGTTATTTTAACACATTTACGTACCCATCTTCAACGTTACAGTAACTCATACACCGACGGTAATTTACTGAAGTGTAAGGATTACTGGAGTATTTCCTCAAGTCTTGACGTGAAACAAATTTTACTCAAATTACAACACTGTGGTTTTAAGGGTAAACTTGTATCCGGCGATTTTAGTTCAATGTATACGTCCCTTCCCCACAACATTGTCATGAACAGCGTCATGAAACTAGCAGATTTATGCTTTGCAAATGCTAAAAAACGCTTTCTCTGCATTAATTACAAAAACTGCTATTACACTGACGCTGTTACTGATAAAGGTGTACATTTAACTAAGGTTGAAGTCATTGATTTGATTCAAATCATATTAACTGAATCGTACATATCCTGTGCAGGCAAACTTTTTAGACAGCAGAAAGGTATTCCGATGGGTGGTTCATGCAGCCCGCTGCTGTGTGACATCACCATGTTGATGCTTGAAAGGGATTTTGTTCGAAATCCAGTTAACAAAGATAAGGTACAAAAAATGGGACCGTTTGTCAGATACGTGGATGATTTACTAGGTTTTGTCAGTGCTGATACTGATGGTCTCAGGCTGATTGCAGATATTTATCCACCAGAGTTGCCTATTAACCCTACCCATTTAAACGATTACACATGTGACTTCTTAGATCTGAGTATCAGTTTGAGACCACATATCAGCTTCAAAGTATACAACAAAGTAGACGCTTTTCCAATGAAGGTCATCCGGTTTACTCATTTTGGTGGTAACCAGTCAACTATTTTGGGTTACAGCACCATGTACAGTCAAAGTGTTCGCATAATTAGACTCTCATATAACTATGAGAGCTTTATTTCTAGGTTTTTTGAATTATTGAGACTGTTCCTAGAACAAGGATATGAAAGAACAGCTATTTTTGAAACATGTCTGAAATTCAATGTTAACTATGGGAACCTTTTGGCTGCACTGGGCAGTCCTAGTCCAGAAGAGCATCTACTTTTATTACAACACGAACTGTGGAGGTAAATGACCCGACAAGTACCACGGTACAAGTGGTTCGCCCACTGGTACAAGTGTGTACTTGGCTGTCTTTCAAAAGTCGAAAATTCAAATATTATTTTCAATTTAATCGATTTTTGCACCCTGCCGTAATTTCAGAATATTCTGTTTTTTCGACTTTTTTACTGAATCTATTATGCTTTCACATATAGATACTGGAATCGTGTTTCACGCAGCTTCGTGACATTCCGCCCTCATCATGCCCGGCAACAACTCGAACAGCACCACGAACGCGAACAAGAACAAGCGAAAACTCGAGTCGACAGCCGTGTGAACCGCGAATTTGTGGATTTACTCTACCAGGAGTATGCTAACAAGATGGCTAAACAGAAATTTGAAGATAATATACTAGTTGGTTATTTTTCTGAGCTTTTTTGGGAGATATTGACGGCGTCTGTTCACTGCAGTAGTTCGGTACAACTCGATGAGAGTCTTAGTGGTTTCAACAAAACTTTTTATCAACCCTATTTTAGACATTTTACCGTGTTGACGCCCGTGTCTCGACCCTGACTGCCTGCCCTACAACAACGCTACCCGCCTCCTAGCCTGGCATTGTTTAGGGCACAGCAATTGACCTTAACCCCGCCAATGCATCGACCAGCATTTGGTACTTTGTGAAGTCGATTTGAGTTATCAGGTGGTCGTAACAGGGTGGGGCGGGGGGTTGTGCTGTTCAATTTACCGCTTATCATTCAATTTACCATCTTTCAGCTTCATTTCTACCTTTTTGCTTAATCTTACAAAAGTTTACAAAACCGCAAAATTATTTATTCCATTAATTTGCTCAATTTTATGCCAGTAGATCCATCTCTGATCTGTACAACATACAGATACAGTGGCCCTTGGCCGATGCCAACACCAATCACGTCATAGTGTGGTCAATGCCATGGCGCCTTTTCATTACTTTGTAAATACAATTGAAGGCGGGATGAGCCGACCAGAGTTGTTAAAAGTATTCAACATTTTTGAAAGAAACAATAAATGTTAGGGTTCAAACGATACATCGTATCGGATATCGACTATTTTTAAATATGTATCTAACATCCAATATATAATATCCACCATTTTTCGATATATCGTACTTAGGGTTGGAAAAAAACGTTTTTTTTAAACTTGATGTTTTTTTAAAAAAACAACGTTTTTTTAAAAAGCTCCCAGATATGACCTTGTGTCAACATATATAGGTATATCAGACAGTGGCAATACACTGTGATGTTATATGTGACCATATAATGTCTGTGGAGCCACGGGATAGCATTATAAGTGGTGATTTTTGTCAAAAATATCCATTTTTTGTCAACATATTGTTCGTATATCGCCTTAAAGTCGAATGTTTGTGCCTTCACGTAAAGTTTGGCACGGAATAGTGATCAAACAAGGTTATAAAAGGAGGTTGTTACTTTGGGAGTGATGTTACACACTGTGGAGGTACATGGAAGCACATTACCTCAATATTATAGACTACAGCAACATATTACGGCTTATTAACCCATGGTAGCAGATAGAAATGGATACTTTGATACTAAAAATGCCACAAAACCAACGAAAACAACCACCAATGTCAATTTGTGTGTGAAATCGCGCGCTTGCGCGCGAAATTTTTGCAAAATACCTTGTGCTTAGTACTAAAAATTTCGGCCGATGTTTTTTTTTAAAAACAACATTTCGGACGTCGTTTTTTTAAAAAAAACAACGTTTTAAAAAAAACGTTTAAAAAAAATATCGGCCAACCCTAATCGAACTAGAGATGGCCGGTGTTTTTTTTAAAAAAAAACGTTGTTTTTAAAAAAAAAACAGGCATCGAAACCGTTTTTTTTTTAAAAACGGCAGCCAAATTTTTTAGTACTAAGCACTAGGTATTTTGAGCCCCCCTAAAATTTGACCCCTGTGGTAAAGGAATGGCGCCTTGGCGCCAGCGCCATTCGTAGGCGCGACGCCATGGCGCCATTGGCGTTTGCATTGGCGCCAAATAGAGCTGTACTTGTATGTATTTTACGTACATATACAGCGACGGGGGGCACATTTTGAGTGCTTTTTTGGTCCTAAACCACAGGCATGACCAAAATATCCTGAGCGGTGCCGAAATGCGCGCTTGCGCGCAAAAATTTTCCGAACTGCCGACAAAATCGCTTTACGAAAGTGCCATTTCGGGCATATTTTCTTGTCCGACCCGGGAAGGGGGGGGGGCGGCCGCCCACCCCCGCCTGGCTACGTCCTTGGTGCTTGTAGTATTTTAGTTGATGAGTAAAAGTATTAATATAGTGTCATTTTTGTTGGAGTCCTTACTCAACATTTCTCCTTTTTGGTTTGATTAATTACCTAGAGATGAATAGAAAAACAACACAGGTAAATTTGAAGCGACAACCCTCACACAAACACTAGTTTTCAGCGGTTCATTTTGCCAATCTTGAAAACTAGTACGTAGTAATGTGTGGGCACAATAATATGATGAACCAGATTTGTTGACAAAAACAAAATCGCTTTGCAAAACGAACCTTCAGTGGCGCATGCAACAGCAGGGCCGATCTTGATCAACTCCATGGCACAATCTGACGGTGAGCGGCGCTCGGTTATCATCTGCGCGCCAGCTGCTGGCGTTTTGCCAATATCTTTGATGGGCTTTTCATCGACTCGATTATCGATATTATCGACCGTCGTGTTCAGTGGGCTCAGCACTTTTCTGAATGTGATAAAAGGCGAGTGTGTGAGCGCTGACGGAACATACGGATCTGGTCGATGACGAAAAATTAAAACTGCCCGGGGCCTATAAACGTATCCACAGAATGTTACTATTCCCAGTGCAATATTCATCGAGCCACCGACTAGGGTGGCAGGCCGCAGGACGCACCGCTTTGCGGTAACCGGTACGGTAAATTTTCACATTTCGCGGTAAACCGTATGATACGGTTGTATTTCGACAAAGTGGTACACGCACACGGTTAATTTCGTAAATGCGGTAAATTTCGTAAAAGGTAGGATAAATTTGTCAATTTCTACCGCCCTATGACCGAACATATAACATCGCGGGTTGAAATTTGTTAAGCGGCGTTTACACTGACATGTGTGACGACAAAAACTTTTTGGGCTTTCAACTTTCTTTATGTCACGAAAATTGAATAATTGTTGTGTCAGACACCTAGATCTCGATCACTCTTTCTGCCTAGGACAAACATAAATTTTTATATATGACGTTATCATACACAATAAAACAAACAAGAAAATTTGTCGTCACAAGTTGTCGGTCCGAGTTGTTCCCGGGAGCCTCGTTAACGAGGCTCCCGGGAACAACTCGGACCGACAACTTGTGACGACAAATTTTCTTGTTTGTTTTATTGTGTATGATAACGTCATATATAAAAATTTATGTTTGTCCTAGGCAAAAAGAGTGATCGTTATCTAGGTATCTGACACAACAAATATTCAATTTTCGTCACATAACGAAAGTTGAAAGCCCAAAAAAATTTTGTCGTCACACGTGTCAGTGTAAACGCAGCTTTAACATTAGTTTTGAATGTGTAACCTCCCATCATACTGGCAATGTAGGCCCTCAAGTTTAAGCTAACCTGATGCCCGAAAATCGTTGAATAATACTTCCATTTTGAGAGGGCACCGGCGATGTAATTCTCTCAGCGCCAGCGGAACCAATAGAATCGCCCCCCGCGCCCATCCGATTTACACCGTTCGGTGCTGATGCATCTAAAGACGATAAGTAATACGATGGGACACAAATGTGGTTGTTCACGCCAATTTAGTGCAGAAATGTCGGCAAGTCTGTTTAACACACATTCTAGTTCACCAGAATCAGGGGGTCTCCTATGGGGGGTAACCACCCCAAACCGCCCAGCTATCTATATATCCCGGAGGCAAAATTTTGGGCTTCTACCCACTAACCCCCCCCAATCGCTCACCTATCTGGAACGATTTTTGAGAAAGGATACCCCAATTTTCGCTCAAATCACAATTTTTCATACAATTTTGTAGATTTTCACCTCCAAAATCACTAGTTCTTGTTCCTATTTACCTATTTTCACATATTGTTAGTACTACCGTATATCCTCGAATAAGTCCTCAGGGGAGTTATTTTTTCATCAGATGTTTTTGAGGGTGGAGTTATTTTTTCATCACACTCACAAGAGGGGGGACTTATTCGGGAGGGGATAGTTATTCGAGGGGGACTTATTCGAGGATATACTGTATTGTTATATGCTCTTGTATACCAATTTTGAGCTATTTTACACCTACTTTTAGCGATTTTTCTCCGTTTCCTTCCTTAAAGGCCTATACATCAAACCCCCGCAACCCCCCCACACAAAACAAATTTTTTTTCCAGCTATCATCTATGCTGGAGGCCGCTCCGCCATATATCCAAACCCCCGGAGGATTAAAATCTAGGAGACACCTGACCAGAATGAATTATTTTCGATCACCGTCAGCACTAAATAGTTGATGAATTCCGTATTTCCGAAATTTCGACATCAAACCAATGTATTCACGCGTGACGGCCAAGACACACTGCATGCACGAAAGTGCCTCCACACATTTTTCACTGTGACTTCGGTGAAACCTGAATTTTTTCAAATTATTCAACACAGTTGAATGATTTAATTTTTTAAATTTCAATTTAAATCGATGAAAGTTTAAATTTGAAAATTTAACAACTACAACACATATATCATACAATAATAGTAGGCTGGATGTCGCCATATCGCCATTTCAGTTTTCACAGCAGTCATCGTGAAACTAGTCAAACTAGTGTGTAGGGCCAATAGATCACAAAACTGCGAAAAACGGACGCGCGGCGGCCATGTGCGGCAGGCGGCGGATGGCGCACTGCATGTCGTAGTTGGCCGCGCGGAGGGTGCCCAGCGCCGACTGCACCTGCCGCAGACACGCCGCGCACGCAGACGACCAGTTGCGGCCGTGCCCGCCTGCGTCGCAGTAGAGATGCATATAATGGAGGCAGGGCCGTGTCCAGTGGGGGGGGGTGCTCCAGCCCCCCCCCCGTTTCCGGGGTGAGACCAGAAATATCGACGAAAACGCAACTTTCACTACGAATTTCTCTACGTTCGTGTAAAAAATTTGCGCCCAAAAATCCTGGATACGTCCCTGCATGCAGGGGTAGGCTAGATTTTGACCCTCCTTTTGGGGGGTTGGTTAGATAGCAAATCGCTCCTCCGGAGGGAGCGATAGCTTAACAAAACTTTGGGGGTGGGGGCAACGGGTTTTGCGGGGGTTGAATATAGGGTTCAAACGGGATTGACTTTTCGGGATCGGGATTGGTTTTTTGAGATTTCGGGATTGGCCGGGATGGGGGTCACGGGATCGGGATTGGCATTTTTTCGGGATCGGGATTGGGGTCTTGGGATAGAGATTTTGGCCAATGTTTTCGCATCCACAGTTGTTCTTAAAGGTCCAAAAACACTGTTGGATGCCAGAAACGTGGCATAAAATGAACGCTGGGGGTTTGCGTTCACATTTTTGCATGCAAAAACGTCGTTTTTTAACTTTTGATAATTTCCACTAATTTTTCCGGGATCGGGATCCCGGACTTTGGAGTTTCTCGGGATCGGGATTTGAAAAGTTTCGGGATCGGGATCGGGACTGCTAAATCCCGGAATTTCACGGGATCCGGGATCGGGATCCCGTTTGAACCCTAGTTGAATATATAGGCTTTTTCATGGTGTGGAAGGAAGAAAAGTGAGAAAAATCGCTAAAAGTAGGCAGGGACGACGTATCCAGGATTTTTGAGCGGGGGGCTGTTTGTTTACGGGGACCCGCGAACGGGGGGGGCTCAGCCCCCCCTTAAAATTTCACCTATAAAGTGACGGAATGGCGCCATCGCCATTCACAAATTCGAGAGTAATTTCTCAAAAATCGCCCAATATAGGTATATAGCCGGCCGATTTTGGGGAGGGGGTTTCAAGGGGTAGTAGCCAAAAAAATTGCCTACGGGATAGATAGATAGCTGGGCAGTTTGGAGGGGTGGTTACCCTCCCAACCCCCTTTCCTCCCCCTGATATCATGGCATTTGGATACTAGAGTAGTCATGGTTTATATTTATGACTAGGCGTTAATTTTGATAAGGGTGGAAAAAAACGTTCCCAACGCTTGCGTCTAAAAAAGGGTTTCAAAAAAAATCCAGGCATCTCCAATATAAACTCACAAATACAAACAATCATATAAATCTAACCAGGTACGCTCAAAATGAACAACTGTCTACGGCGATGGGGCAGCGACAGCGCGAGGCGATGCAAATCGATCAGCGCAAAGTGCTTCAACAGCTCGTCGGACGCGTTCAGGGCGTCCGTCAAGTACAGCTTGTCGTCCCGCTCGGTCACCGGGCGCATCGCCGGCGGAATCTCAAACTCGTACAGCTGCAAAATGGATTTGGTTTACTTTTTTTAATTAAACCTACATATAAAAAACAATCACCTGGGCTTTGACAATGTGGATGAGATTGAGCGGCAGCTCCAATACTACCAAAACGGTAAATGCGCACATGCTGGCAGCGATCCAAATTTGTGGCGGCCAGCAGTAAGTGAGTAATGTTGGTGCGTGTACAGAACCAGTTGCATACAGCATCGCAATCAATTCTGAGAAGATATTACAATATTACACTGACTGATCAATTTTTCACCCAAAACGGATTATTTATAGATTTTTTTAGATTTGCTTGCTTTATGCTGTTTATTTATTGCTTTTTTTTATTTTTTTTTAACGTTGTTTATTTTTTTTAAACGGGGTCATTGAAAAAACGTTTTTTTTTCTCCATCCCTATTGCCGAGGCAAGATACAATATTCTATTCTACCCCCAAACAGCTTCATATTGAGCACAAACCAACCGAGAATCATGAGCACGGGCAGTGAAATTAGACACGCTAAAACAACTGGCCATAAACGACGCATGGCCACAGTCCAGGCCACATTTGAAGCACATTGAAGGCGGACACACTCGCGCCAAGGCACCTGTATGGGTCAATAATCATTTAGCTCAGGGGTCTCCTAGGGGGGGGGCTGTGGGGGGGGGCTGCCCCCCCCAAATCGGCCAGCTATCTATCTATCCCGGAGGCCGCTCAGCTATCTATCTATCCCGAGGCAAAATTTTTGGCTACTACCCCCAAAGACCCCCCCCCAAATCGCTCAGCTATTCTATCTATCTGGAGTGGTTTTTGAGAAATTTTGCCCCAATTTTCGCTCAAAATCACCAATTTTCGCACCTTTTTATAGTTTTTCACCTTCAAAATCGTGCTTCCGGCTATATACATGGTTATAAGCTATTTTTAGCCATTATTATACCTACTTTTGGCTACTTTTAACTGATTCTTAGCGATTTTTTCCCCTTTCTGCCTTCTTAACCTTGA